>JARHVA010001721.1:600000-1192500 GCA_037957365.1 Torreya grandis | reverse complement strand
ATGAGGGATTGATTATGGACACTGGGGAATGAGGAGAGAGTGATTAGGGGTGATGAAGGATGATGGGGAAGTGATTAGGGATGAGGGAGGGGTGATGAGCAAGTGAAATTAAAACAAAGAGGTCATTTGATTCGCATAGGTCATCAATGTGACTTATGTTATCTCAATCACACCACTTTAGCTTGAGTTCAAAGTGATTCATTTATAAACTTCAATTTGGACAAGACTAGGACTCTTATAAATGTTAGGAAATAATTCAAAAAGTATAAAAACCTTTAAAATGACTATATGTTTACCAAAAATAGACATCAATTACAAAATTTATGCCCCAAAATCCCTAGGTTCAATATTGAGACCCTAAAAATGCCTAAGTACTGACCAGATTGGATTTTGAAAAACTATAGTCCACATCATAAGGTACGCAGTTATGAGACCAACTATATCAGATACAAAGTGACTCTAATTTCTTATATTTACTAAAATAAATTTAAAGTATAAGCAATATAAATGTAACCTTATACTTAACATTTATTTTTAGTAAACCATTTTCTAGTAAACCATTTTCCCCTTCCAATATATCGTATATGGTTTTTTTGTGCAATGTGGAAGGAACATGTATGTGTTCCTTTCACATTGCACAAAATAAATTAGATAACCCTTCAAACATATATTTCTTATTTTTAGTACACTGTCAAAGGAATGCGTACGTGTCACATACACATTATAGCACATACACATTATGTTCAATTTGAATTCAAAAACCAAACCTTTTGGCTCATAAATGGATTGGATTCCCAAGCTAAAGGCTTAGCCCTGTCAACACATAGCTAAATCTAAGAGTTTTTGATAGAAAACATAAAAATTCAACTTCCATCACCAAATACACTAAGAATTTCAACAAGAAAATTCATAAAATTATTGCCACGATGATCATCACGCTCTCCTCCTTTAAAATATTTGATTTTTATAATTGCTGGACTATTTTAAAGTTTTAATCTATGTTGATTTTTAACTATAGCTTTTTAGGCCACTACATACCGCAAATATTCATGCCTATTTTGTTTGTGTATATTTTTTTTCATTAATCCAAATGCAAAAGATATATATGGTTACAAACTAGGCCTAATTATACATTTTTTTTTTTTTTAAATAATTTTCTTTTTTTAGGTAATTAGGGGGGACGCACGATCGACTATCCATGTTTTTGTCAATTTTCAGCATCTATTTACTTGTAAAATTAATTAAAAACTATTTATCAAAAAAATATTAAAAAATATAAGTTACAAACTAGATGATCTTATCTAAATTTTCACTAAAAGGTTTTAAATAATATTAAACAATGCTCAAAAAATGAGTCCGCATGACCGACTATCTACTTTGTTTTCTTAAAAAATAGGAGTTCTTATTGAATTTTAGATGTTTGACCTAGTTGTACTTAACCATTTATTTTTAAAATTGTGTTTTAGAAACTAGACTCAAAATTCTATAATTCATGTTCTTACACCGTCCTCAAATTTTGAGTGTAGCCATCTCAAATTATCTATAGAAGTTTAGATTTCTCAATTTTCAAGAAGAATATGTCCACAAGTAGGCACCTTTTTGTCCCTCAACTTTGTGCACTTACCTTATATGCTACATTATCTTGCAATATCTTATTTGAAATCTACGTGTCTTGTTATTATTACTAATAGACAATCATATATATATATATATATATATATATATATATATATATATATATATATATATATATATATATATATATATATATATATATATTTGTTTGAAATATTTATATTGAAAATAAATTAAAAATTACAATTTTGCCACTTTAGATTTAGTTTTTTGAGTCTTTTTACATGTTTGGTTTCTGAATTTTGAAATTTGATAATAATTTTATAGACCAACTTGATAATCAAATTTATGCAAAATTGTTAAGTTTATGCGAAGTTAACTCAAAAAAATTAATTTTTTATTATTTAAAACACTCCAAAATTTTGATTTCCAATGCAATTCTAACCCAAATGGCAGTACAAATTGCACTTGATATAGTAGCATATTATAAGGTAAAGTTTAATATGTATCTTATTGTGAGACATAGTATACTTGCAAGCTTTTGAGAGTGATCCATTGAACACTTTTTAAAGTGGACCATAAATAGTTGTATTAACTTGCGAATGTATTGGAAAGAATGTTTTATAACACTATTGCCATTAGTTCTAGTTCCCATGTAGTTATTATCGATAGAATAAGGGATAATATTAATTCAAACATGTGTTTTATCATTCGTGTTCCTACACTTAATTCTAATGTGAGTTGTCATTGTTGTTATAATCAATTCCTTGTTTAGTTTTATGCCTAGTTCAAAGAATGAGCTCTATTATACCTTGTTCAATTTTCTTGAAGCCTTGACCAATGAAGCCCTTCTTTTATGCACACTTGAGTCCATATCTATATTTTTCTAACATAGTTTTAACAAGACCAAGAGCTTTGATTTGCTCATTTGTATTACAACAATCATCTATGATTCACATGCTTGTTCTTGAATAATTAATTGTCATGACCCGATCTTGAGATACATTAGTTACTAGTTATGAGACTTCATAGAATACTTTATTAATTTGAGCTTATTTGGATTTTGTTTTGCATATGGATTTATAATTTTGACACATGTTAAATTTACAGTTTACTATTATACCATTGATTGATGCCATTGCAGATGATTATAAATGATTTGTTGTATCATGTTTACATTCTGTACAGTTTAGATTATATTATTTAAATAATGTTATGTTCAAATACTATTGATGTCCATTATCATGACTTTAGGAATAAGTTTTATGAGCTAGGATCGGTGATGAATTTTGATAGCATGGGTAATATGGAAAAGGCATTGAGCAGTCGATTGACATCAATAGTTGGAATAATGGGAATGAGATCTTGAGCCATTTGATTTCCTCCTCAATTTTGTTGCAGTCATACTTTGATGATTTCCAAGTTTACCTTATTTGTACATCTTGAGTTTCAAGTGTTATTCTTTGTGTATGCTTGCATTTTTTGCATTGACCTCATGACTGTTGGTCATTTGTTGCATTTGTCTATGGCATGTTGATTGTGTTTGTTTATTTGATTTAGCCTGTTTGTTGAAGATGTGGTTATTGAGGGGTTCAGTGTCATTTGGATTGTCATTGTGATGTTTGGCATTCTTAACTTGTGTTGTTGTGAGGACTAATTAAGCCATGATTAGTTGATTTTTGATTGACCCCTTAAGGGATCATGCTAATCGAACTATATTTGAATTGAAAGGGACTGTAATGTTATTTTACTAAAGTTGGCGTGTGGTCATGATGGTTGGGGATTCATGGAGCCTTGTTGACCTACCCCCCTCGGTATTATGACAATCTTGATCGATGTGATTAGGTTTGGAGTGATCAATTTTTTAGCTTTTGTTGCAAAGATCGACTCTCAAGCTAGGCATAAGGTGTTGAATAAGTTTCGAGCCCTGAACTAGTTATTTTAGGGCCAAAACCCTAGGGTAAGAATGACAGTGCATGAGTAAGAAATGGTGGTTTTCATTATATAAGCCATTAATGGTCATAAAGATAAAATGAGGTCCATAGAGAGAATAAGGTATTGGGTGTTGATTCTCCTCATAGCAGTCAAGAATAGAAAGGAGAGGCATTCACCATTTTCGCACATGGTGGTTTTCATTATATAAGCCATTAATGGTAGTAAAGATAAAATGAGGTCCATAGAGAGAATAAGGTATTGGGTGTTGATTCTCCTCATAGCAGTCAAGAATAGAAAGGAGAGGCATTCACCATTTTCTCCTCTACATGGATGACATTGGCTTCAAATAAGTAATATATTGTGAAGTTTCATTATAATAGATGGACTACATGTCTAGTTGTCTTGAGCTGAAACCCTAGTGAGACTAAATGTCTATGGGTTCACCATGAAGTCATAAGACTTCATAGCAAACCCACATTCCATTGTAATAATTTTCTGAGCAATGTTGAAGATATCTGGTTGTGAATGAATATTGCGTTTGAGGGAGATCATTGTCTTGTTTTTCTTGCCTTTGTTTTCTTTATGTTGGACTTGGTTATGGCATCACTGTGAGTTCTTTTGATAAATGTTTAATTGGGCATGGTTGTATAATACTATTTTTTTTTTTCATTTAGTGTTTGGTGTCTTATGATAATCAATTTACTATATATGGAACCCTGGGTCTCGAAGACCATAAGGATTTGACTTGGGCATCTGAGTGGTTTACTCGGTATGATGTTTGGTCTATTGCTATACTTGTTAACTTGAGGAATGATTTCATTGTGAAAATGTTATTCTCACATGTATATGGTTATTTATTTTGAATGTAATTACCACATACCCTTACACCCACTATTCAAAATTGTATGGTTGTGTATGACATTGAATTGGTCAAGGTTCTTGAAGTGGTTGCAGGGAAATTGAAAGATTGTTGGTTTTGTTTAGTCATGAACTTATTTTATTTATACGTTATTGTTGAGGGTTACATGCTTGTGAACTCTTTGAGAGAGGCATTATGGAATTTTGTTGATTAAATAAATATGCTTGGGAGATAGTTGGTTTTGAAAGAAGAAAGTAGTATGATTTTATGCATGCTCCTTTGAAATGTTTGATTGTTGTTAGTAATTCATTTTGTTGAGTGCATATTTAGGGTTGCTTGCTTGATGTTATTCCTTTGGTGTGTGACTATTGTTTCCATTATGATTCATGGCTCATTTGCAAGGCACATGTTCATGCTCTTTTTATAAGCCCAATTGTTGATTTCCACCATCAAGCCAATGGTTGGGCGTAGTTAGGGTCACCAATGATTGGCCTCATAGGAATGGGCATGAGGATTTGTTCTACTAGAGTTACTCTTCACTTCTGGATGGTTTCAATTGATGGCATGTTTTTATTTTAGACAAATGTTATTATACTTCAATTGTATTCCAGAAGATTGTTTGAACATGTGTAGACTCACATCCAGTCATTCATGCTTATTTGTATTATAAACCGATCTTTAATTACCTACTTACATTATAGTTATTTTGGTTGGGATTGAAGATTTGTGTCAATTTGTATTACTCAATATTAAAGTATTATTGTGGAATTTGAACTCAAATCAAATATTTGTGGGATTTAAAATCAAATCAATTAGCTTGCAAGTCCACTAAGCTTGATTGACATAGAACATGTTATTTATCCATTTGTAAGATTTGCACTCATTTCACTTAAAAAGGAGAGAAAAAGAAGGCAGATAACCCAACCAAATAAATTACAACAAATTAACAAAGCTTATTTTTTAATTTATTGTAAGCTCTCAAACAAAGACTTTTAAGCTTGCTTGACAGAGAACATATTATTTGCCTATTTATAGGAATTTGAACTCAAATCAATTAGAAAAGAAGGTAGAGAGAAAAAGGAAGGGGTTAATTAAAAAATGATAATTAAAATTTTTACAATTTTTTATTCATTCTAGTTTTTGAAGTTAAAGTTTCCCTTCAAACTTTGGACTTTGATCAATTAGAGGGATTCCATTATGGGAACAAAAACAACATTTTTTTACAAGTACAACAAAAACTTATAAAATAATTTTGTATACATACAATTCTATATTATTCTTAAAAAAAAAATGAAGAGGTGCTCAAATTATTGAAAAACTTATTCACTTGAATGATCTTATTGATTATTTGTGAATGGCCTTAAAAATTTTCAATATCAATATTACTCTCCATTAAAAATGATCTTCTTATATAATTATTACTATTAATTTTGTAGAAAATATTTTACATTTTAAAATTAATTATCTTTTAATTATAATTGAAATTATCCCCTCCATAAAACATTTTACCTTTAAAGCAGAGAAAAGGAAGAACCTAAAATATATTAAAATTAAAAAAAAAAAGACGACAAATTAACTATTTGGAAACGGGGGAAAGGAGACGATAACTCCAAAATAAAATAAAATAAAACTACAAATTAATTATTTGGTTGTTTCAATGTACAAGGGCAAGGGATTCAATGCTCAACATAAAAAGGCAGTTTTTATTTTGGCAGTCGAATTAACTATATAAATTTGGTGAAGAAATGCAAGCTTGTTATTAAAAATACAAAAGCTTATGTAAATCATAGGAATGTACATTCACGACATGGTTGTGTTTTTATAATCCACTAGAATTTTTCATTATTGTTTTTTTTTTAAATAAGAAAAAAACTGTTTTATTTTTCATATATATATATATATATATATATATATATATATTTTTAATATCTTAACCAACCACAGTAACTCCCACACAGTACTAAATTATTATAGTTAATTAAACTGAAATTTTGAATCATTACTTTAATTTAATTTTAATTAATTTTTTTTAAATTAATTATAATTATTTTTAATTAAAAAAATATTTTTAATTAATTAATTCTTAAAGTTATTCACTAAATAAAGAAAAATAATTTATTATAAAAAAAAATTCATCATAATTTTAAATTTAATTATTTTTAATGTACACAAAGTTATTTTATAAGTCGGAGAAATGGTTTGTTATAAAAACCTATTCATAATGAGTATTTACACATAGAAGAAACTCATATCATTCAATGACAAAGAGAACACTCCGCCACATAATTAAAGGCATTCTGCCACAAATAAAAACAAATCACATCAACCATTGGTAATCCAATGGATCACATCCTCAAATCATTAGCAATCCATTTAAAAATGATTTTATGGGAGGAGGCTCCTAAATTTTCTTAGGGGTAGGGCAGAATGAATTTAAGAACATATGTAACAACAATAGTTTTCTGAGTGTATGCTGCTATTTTATAACAGGGAATATTTAAAATTAATATATTTTTATTTATAATTAAAGTTTCCATAAATTTTGTCTATTTATATATTTACAATTGGTAAAATATTTTCTAAAACATATGGAAAACTCTTACTCTTTTTTTTTTCATCCTCTCAAACTTTCCCCCTAAAAAAAGCTAGCTTCTCACTCTTGGAAAAAGATTCTAAAATTTCCATTTACCATACTTTTCATTTTTCATAGGATCATATGCTCATTAAAAATAGGAGCAACAGCGCCCTCCATAAAACCCCTGCCTAAGAATATTACTTCAATCAAACCAAAATCCTTAATTTTTAAAGAAAGTCTCAAATGACGAAAGCTTTTCCCTAAAAACAAAAGTTCTTCAAAAACAAGACCTTTTTTACCTTTATATTTAGATACATAAAAAAAAGCTCTCCACGATCATATCATAAGGTATCCCCTCCAAACTCTCTTCTAAACCAATATTTTGTTGGAATTAATTAAAATCAAAATACATCCGATCATTAAAGCAACCCATGCCAATCCAAATTAATCCAATCAAATTAGGCCAGTCTAATCCCTAAAACAATGACAATATAACATTTAAGCCGTGTTCGCTGCAGTTGAACACAATTCAGCATTAAAGGTCGGTTTTGAAAATGAATGGGAATGATAGGCGAACCAAAAACTGCCATGAACTCAACTGTGTAGCCCATTCGCTGAAAGAATCTATTTAACAAAGATAGAATACCATCCCAAAAATATGAAGGGCATCTTTCTCATTCAAAACTTATTTCAGAAATGAAGTTAGAATACTACTCAAAAAATAAAGTGCCCAGATTTATATCTTTCTCATTCAAAACTATTCAGATGTCAACGTATACCATAGGCAATACGAAAAACGCGAGGAGTTCCGTGGAGACGTCTCATTACACTAAAATCACACACCATGACTAGCTCAGATAATCAAGACTATATAAAATCCCATAACCTGCCCTGCCCTACCTCAAATGCAAAATACAAAATGAAACCATACCGGATATTATCTTCGGTATCTAAAATTATATACAAAAAATACAGCAATAAAGGAATGACAAATTGTACTAAGTGGCCCTGCTCCAAAGGTAAGAGTAATGGTCCATCTGGGACTCATTAGAACAGGATGAAGGCAAAGAATGCAATCGTAGAGGTTAAAAGCGTAGTAAGAGTGGAGGAAACAACGGCCGTAGAGCCCGCGCCTGCCTCCGGCACAGGAGTTGGTGCTGCAACATCTGCGGCCCTTGCAACCCCGAACAATACATAGATAAGAATCACGGCATATGCGACTGCGACTACAACTCTAGACGCCTCCATTTCTTAAAAAGATATGTTACTGTAACAATAAACCAAACAATCGATCATTGGTTGAAATTTCCAGATCGAATCGAATATCTTTGGTCTGAAATTAAATCCTAAGAGAGAAGTGCAAGGGCAGAAAGGGTTTCCAAGACTCGGACAAAATAAAAGCAGAAAGGTCACAAACCTAGAGTTTGTCGGTCACGAAAATCGCGGATACAGAGAGAGCGTTGACTTGTAAGAATATAATCGGTTTTGGCTCCAAACCCTGTGTAAACCCAAAAAAATAATAATAACGAGATTTAATATCCTTAAAATAATGAAATTTTACACGGTTTTATTCAGAAAATCGGCATTTTACTTTTATAAACGCTTCGAATTACCGAATCGCACGGTGAAATATGACTGTGCGTCTGAAACTGCTCTGTAACTACAACAAAATCAATAGATCCAATCAGTGAAAACTTTTGAAGTCCCAAAAATATGCTCCAAAAACAAAATTCAATAATTTGTGCTCCATTTTCGTTAAAAATACGTATACAGGTAATTAAAAATCACTGAAACCCTAAACATACAACAGACGAACGATAAAATTATATGAAAACTCACCGGGATTCGGGCTTCTATCACACCGTAGAGGAGCTAAGATGCTAAAAAAGTGGGGAAAATAATTCAAAGGAATAAAATAAAGCACAAAATCATTCAAAGGAATAAAATAAAGCACAAAACAATAAATAAATAAATAAATAAACAAACAAAAAAACATAGAAGAAGAAACTGAAATAAAAAAAAGATGGAGATAGCAAGTGTCATAAAACAAACGTACCTCAGAAACTGTGGATAAACTCCTTCCCGTCCGCTGTATGGCAGAATAATAATAAAGGGAAAGAGAAACACTCAATTTCGTACTTAAATGTGAGCCTTGACGGCTGATTGGCAGCGGTTATCCATGATGGAACGAATGAATGATTGATTTTAATAATATTCCTCATACTTAATTAGGGTATACATTAATTATTATAATAAAATTGTTCTTTATTGATTATATTGTTCTTCATAATATAGATATGAGGACTCTTCAAGTATTTTGATGGGAAGACTCTTGTTTATGAAGAGATCTAGTTTGTTTTTTTAGAAAATGGAAGCCAATATTTGATTTAAATTAAGAGAATATTAATTTGATACCAATTTAGGTTAGGTTCACAAGTCTATTAAAATTTACATGGTTCATGCGAGGTTTTGTGTGAATGCCTTTATTGATCAAGATCTTGTTTTCTCAATAATTTTGAACTCTTCTAGTTGAGAGTGGATTCAAAAAATTAAATATGAAATTTTTGCTCTTAAATGTGATGGTTGTAGAAATTTGGGTCATACGACTAGAGAGTATCCATCATTTGTTAAGAAAGGAAATACTTTTGTTTTTAGGAAAGACAAGCAGATGTGATTGAGAAAAGATAAAGAGGATCCACAACCCTCCAAGACGGATACCCAGAGTACAGATTTAGAGAAAACATAGGGTGTCCAAGAGGTTATTTATAAAGACTTAGAAGAAATGGAAAATCGAGATCTAGGGGGGGGGTTAAAGATAAGGATCAGGGAAGAAAGAACAAAATAACTCTACATCAAATGGAAAGAATGGGAATGTGAAAAAAAAAATTATCAGAGGGTAATCAAATAAAAGCATGCTCAGAGTCAAAAGATCAATCTTTGAAGAAAGGGGCAGAAGATAAATCTTTGGAGGATTTTCCAGCTATGGTAAAGGTAAGGGGTTTACAAAATATAATATCCCCAATTGTTTTTCAATTATATCCTATTAACAACAATAAGTTTCAATGTCTTGAATCTTGTGCTCTAGAGGAAGATGTGGCAGTAGTACTTTGTATAGGGAAGGAAATAAACCACTCAACAAGCAAAGAGCTATTTATATTGGATAATGAAGGGATTATAGAAACTAATAATGATTATTCGGTTATAGAGACCCTTCAAAGAATTATAGGTGTTGTTTCTTCACTAATTTTAAAAAAGGATAAAGAGCAGGATGTTGGGACTTCTTCAAAACATGGTAAATCTCAAAACCAATGAAATGTGGGAACTTCAACAAAAAGAGGTAACGTATCTAAGGCTGAAGCTAGACGAAGAAAGATGGATTTGGAAATAGCTGAAGGAACTCATTCAATAATCCAAACCAAGATTTACAAATTGTCCCCAAGACGTTGTAATGAAAGTCATTAGTTAGAATATAAGAGGGATGAACCATAATAATAAGCATAGTGTTACATCTCGATTTCTCGCTAAGCAAATGTACTTGATTATTCATGGATTTTTATAATTGGTAATTTGATTTTATTATTATTAACTAAGATGTAAGTCATATGTTATTATAGGACAATTGAATATTGCTTTGATTACATGATTACATTGCTATGTGTTTAGTTGTGTTGTATATTCTTTACATTGTGATCATGTTCATTTGTTATTTCAACAGTATTTTATGATATATGTCATGATGTTATGGACTAACTACCTTCTGGTCGTGACTTTGACGAAAGAGAGCAGGGAGGGAAGAAAAGAAGTGCAATGCGTTGAGGAAGAGAAGGACTAAACTGAGCAAAAGTTGTTTGGATAGTGCCATGCCAGTTTAGAAGCTTACAAGGTAGGTGGTGTCTTGAATTTTGTTGTGAAGTTCATTATATATAATCTATGTATGAAAGAACTAAGATTATTGTTAAATAAATCCCTAGGAAAATATATGACTGTGTAATATAGGGATTTGAGTATTATTTTATTATTTATATAGCGAACTATATATGTATATTATGTACAACGATTACAAATAGTAGGTATACAATGATTATATACATATATACAGTAATGTATATACAAGCATCAAGAAGTTCATCTTAACACTATGTAACATCTTAACACTAGGGAGCATCTGCAGAATATATTGAATACATGTTTGTATAGTGATCTATGCATGTTAGTAGTGGCTATCAAAAATGTTATCATGGTTACTATACATTAATTTTCACAATTATTACAATGTGAAAATTACTTAGAATATTTATATTGGTAACATCTATATATATTGGAATCTATGCTTCATAATTATTCTATATCAACGTAATATCCATCGATGATGTTTATTCTCTAGGTATAACTTATTAATGTATAATAGTGTGAATCAAATATAACTTATTATCTATATTGATAATGTCCAATGTCATCAGATATAAGTTATAGATATAACTTATTATCTATATATTATACCCAGTATTTATAATAAGTTATCTATGTCAGGAATAAGTTATATCTGGCATTGGTATAATATCTGATAATAAGTTATAGATATTAATGTCCAATGTCATATATGGTATTTTGTTGTGTGATGCAAATGTTGGACCTATCTGATAACTTATATTGGTGATTCAGATAAGTGATTCAAATAAGAGTGTTTTATCTGAATCATTAGCTCTAAGAATACGAATTAATTAGATTCTCCAGGTATAATTTGTGTTACTTTAGTAACTGTACGTGATTATTCTCTAGATTTGTATAAATCTCTTTATCTTCTTAACATCACCCCACTTCTACATAGCTGTCTGACAGAAGAACATAAGGTGCACCTTTTTGGGGAAAAATATGAGTTTTGGACTGTGTAATATATAGCGATCTGCATGTTGTATTTTAATAAAGAATATATAACGATGGTTAGGGGTGATTCGGGTATATAAAAATACTAAACTATGTATAGATGGCGTACCATATCAAAGTATAGTGATCTACTATTAAATGATGATTTATATACATTAATACATATAAAAGGATTATGTTCATAATGAAACGAGACACCTTTATTTTATATAGTCTCCTAAAAGAGAAGAAGGAGATATTATATAATCCACAGATAACAAAGAAAGTCATAACTTAATTGTATAGTAAACATGATATACCTATTAGTTATAATTATTGTTGGGGGATCAAACCAACAATAGATTACACTTGTGAAAGCAATAAACGCGGAATTAAACCAGATTGACAAGTAATTAGAATGATAATAGCAAGAACAAGAGATACAAGAAAACACCCTGAAAACTTGTATTAACAAACTCTTTACAAAAGGAATACAATTGAAGAAAGCTTCTTTCTTCCACACCTCTCCTAGATGTATAGATCTCTCAATAGATCTCTATTCCTCAAGAGCTCTCTCTCTCAAGAACAATCAACTCCAACAAGCCTGGATTGGTTCAATTCTGTACTGTTCTTCTCATACAATGAATTACAATAATTCACTCTCTACAACAAATAACTACTACAAAGCTAAGAAGATCTAATTCTACATATAGAATTAGGAGACTTGAGCATGTACACCCAACAAGCAGTTAAGCCACTTGAACAAGGGCTCTAAAAATAGTAATGCCAATAATAGAGACGCAAGCTCGAGACTTCAACTCAAACTTATCATGCAAACACTTGCTTCTGTCCACGGAAATAGCTTTCTGGACATGCAGGTAACCGACGTCGGTTCCTACTGCTTGTCTGTGACCGCCGTCGGCCGACCCTCTGCCGACGTCGACGTCTCTGCAACTGCCTGTGACCGACGTCGGTCGCTCCTGACCGACATCGGTGTCTATGTAGACCCGAACCTGATAAACTATGTTCCTTGGTGAAGTTTTTAGCTCCACACCCTAACAATCTCCCACTTGGAGATAAACAGTTGCACCAGTACCTGTACAGCAACATCTTCTAGCTCCTCCATCTTCAACTCAATCATAAAGACCAACAGAAGTTGAATGAAGATTCAACTTCTCCTTTGTAACCGGCTTGGTCAACATATCAGCAGGATTCCTATCTGTATGGATCTTCTCCAGCTTCAACTCACCATCTTCCAATACCTGTCGTATGAAGTGATACCTTAGCTGTATGTGCTTTGTTCTTGAATGAAAGGCTGAATTCTTAGCCAAATGGATTGCACTCTGACTGTCACTATACAATCTGCAACTCTCATGCTCCCTACCAAGCTCATCCATGAATCGTGTCATCCATATCATCTCCTTGCTAGCTTATGTGGCTGCAATATACTCTGCTTCTGTAGTTGACAAGGCAACAACCTTCTGCAACTTAGATATCCAGCTAACCGCCGTTCCACCTACAGTGAAAACATAGCCTGTAGTGCTCTTCCTG
This sequence comes from Torreya grandis, assembly GCA_037957365.1. Taxonomy (NCBI): domain Eukaryota; kingdom Viridiplantae; phylum Streptophyta; class Pinopsida; order Cupressales; family Taxaceae; genus Torreya; species Torreya grandis. Next base: position 1,179,142 of record JARHVA010001721.1, on the reverse strand, counting down.
CCATCCAAATCACCTGCCATATCTGAATCTACATAGCCATGTAGAGAAGTATCTGAACCTCCATAGCACAAGTGCCTACTGTTGGTTCCTCTCAGATATCTAAGGATCCACTGAACTGCTTTCCAATGTTCCTTACCTGGATTGGCCATATACTTACTTACAACTCCCACTGCTTGGGCAATATCCGGTCTAGTACACACCATTGCATACATCAAACTCCCTACTGCGAAAGAATATGGAACCTTACTCATGTACTCTACCTCATCATATGAATTAGGACATTGTTCTTTACTCAACTTAAAATGTCCAGCCAAAGGTGTGCTTACCGATTTAGCATCCTGCATATTGAACCGTTTCAACACCTTGTCCACATAATCTTCTTGAGACAATATCAACCTGTGATTTTTCCTGTCTCTCTTAATGCTCATGCCAAGGATTTTATTTGCTGCTCCCAAATCCTTCATAGCAAACGTTTGAGCTAATTTTACCTTAAGCTCTGAGATATCCTGCATGTGAGACGCTGCAACCAGCATGTCATCTACATACAACAATAGAATAATATATCTACCGTTATCAAATCTCTTGAAATACACACAATGGTCTGATTGACACCTACTGTAACCATGCTCAGTCATAAACCTGTCAAATTTTAAGTACCATTGCCTAGGAGCTTGCTTGAGGCCATACAAGCTTTTTTTCAACCTGCACACAAACTTCTCCTTACCCTTGACCTTGAATCCTTTTGGCTGTTCCATATATATTTCCTCATCCAAATCTCCATGAAGAAACGCTGTCTTAACATCTAGCTGCTCAAGATGCAAATCCTCAAAAGCAACCAAAGACAATACAACCCTTATTGAAGTCATTTTAACAACAGGAGAAAAAATCTCACCAAAGTCAATACCTGGCTTTTGTGCAAATCCTTTTACCACTAATCTAGCCTTGTATCTCATCTGTCCATTCTCACCTTCCTTCAACCTGTAGGTCTATCTGTTCTTAAGTGTTCTCTTACCAGCTGGCAATTCAACCAAATCCCATGTTTGGTTTTCTCTTAAGGACTCCAACTCCTCAACCATGCCATGCTCCCACTGACTCTTGGACTCCACCTGTATTGCTTCTTCAAAACTCTCTGGTTCTCCACCATCAGTTAGCAATAGATAAAATAAAGAAGGAGAATATCTAATTGGAGGCTTACTCACCCTTTCTGACCTCCTGATAGGTGTTTGAGACTCGTCCACAACACGTTGTCCACCCAAATTCTCTGACAGTGACCGACCTCGGTCACCTGCAGACCTGTTACTGGCCGACGTCAGTTCTGCCTGACCGACCTCGGTACCTGTACGACTGACGTCAGTCTCTGTATGGCCGACGTCAATTTCTGTCCTGCTGACGTCGGTTCCTAACCTGCCGACGTCGGTCTCTGTGTTTTCCTGCAAGTGATTATTTCTTTTTCCCGCGAGCTCATCTTGGACTTTCACCTCGTCCAATTCACCATTGCTCTGCTCAGACTGATTCAACTTCCTTAGCTGATCACAATACATCACTCTTTCATTGAAAACAACATCACAGCTCTTGATTACCTTGTTAGTTTCTAGATTCCACAATCTGTAACCAAAATCGTCTGAGCCATAGCCAATAAACGTGCATCTCATAGACTTAGCATCAAGCTTCTTTCTATTTTCCTTATCTATATGCACAAAGGCTTCACAACCAAAAACTTTGAGATATGAGAGATCAACCTTTTTACTTGTCCATGTCTCTTCTGGAATACCACCATCTAGAGCTATAGAGAGTCCTCTATTAATCAGGTACACTACAGTGTCAACAGCTTGTGCCCAAAACTGTAAGGGCAAACTGACATGCAATCTCATACATCTTGCACGCTCCATTATTGTCCTGTTCATTCTTTCAACAATTCCATTCTACTGAGGTGTCCTTGGAACCATCCTTTGCCTACGGATTCCATGCATGTAATAATAATCTCTGAACTTATGACTGTAAAACTCACCGCCATTGTCTGATCTCAGGCACTTTAATCTTTTACCTATTTCATTCTCAACCATAGCTTTCCAAACTTTAAAAGTCTCAAATACATCAGATTTCTTTCTAATACAATAGATCCATACCTTCCTTGTGGCATCATCTATGAAAGATACATAGTACTGTGATCCTCCAATGGAAGCAACCTGAGCTGGTCCCCACACATCTGTGTGAACAAGCTCCAACTTGTGCCTCTTCTTAGTAGACCCAGTTTTGAGAAAACTAACCCTTTTCTGTTTTCCAAATACACAGTGCTCACAAAACTCTAGATCTATGCCTTTTAAAAAGCATACCTTTAGACTTAAGAATTGACATCCCCTTCTCACTCATGTGGCCAAGCCTTGAGTGCCACAATTTAGCATCCACATCTGAAGTAGATAATATAGAAGGAGATTTGTTAGTAACACAATTACACAAATAGAGAGTACCTTCTCTCTTACCTCTGGCCATAACAAGTGCACCCTTGGTCACCTTCCAAGATTTTACTGTGAGAGTTACTGTACAACCCTCATCCCCCAACTTTCCTGCAGAAATCAAATTTCTCTTCAAGCTAGGAACATGCATCACATCTCTCAACACCCATGTGTTGCTATTCTGCATCTTCAACTGCACTTTACCTTTGCCAATTATTTTACAGGGCTCATCATCCCCTAGATACACTATTCCAAAATCTCTATGGATATAGTCACTGAAATATTCCCTGTTAGGAGTAACATGAAAAGATGCACCAGAATCTAATACCCAAGATTCTATATTATTATGCAGAGAGAAAATTAAAGCATCCTGTGCAATACCTGCAATCTTGGCTTCTTCCTTTCCTTCATGCTGGTTGTCCTCCTTAGGCTTTGACCAACAATCTCTGCTTATGTGCCCCATCTTTCCATAATTCCAACATTGTGGCCTTCTGCCATTTCTGGATTTAGATCTGCCTTTCCCCTTTGATTTGGATCTTGATCTGCCTTTCTTGCTCTTCTCTTTCTACCTTCCCCTGCTCTCAAAACTTAAAGCGTTCCCAGATGTCTCTTCTGTGTTTTTCCTGCATATTTCCTTATTCAAGATAACACTAACAATCTCCTCTACTTTCAAAATATTTGATGCAGACGCAGTATTACTTACTGCCATTACTAAGCCATGCCAGCTTTCAGGCAAAGAACATAATATCAAAAGAGCTTTTATCTCATCATCAAAGACTATATTCACTGAACTTAATTGATTCACAATCCCATTGAAATCATTCAGATGAGTAGAAATAGATCCACCTTCATTCATATGCAAATTAAATAGCTGCTTCATAAGATATACCTTATTGGAAGCTGAGGGTTTTTCATACAAATTTGCTAATGTAGTCATCAACTCTACCGTAGACTTTGCCTGTGATAAATTGGATATCACAGTGGATGCTAGACTCAGTCTTATAGAACCCAGAGCCTTTCTGTCAAGAACTTCCCATTCTTCATCCTCCATGTCTTTGGGCTTCTTTGCAATACCTCCTAACGGTAAGTAGAGATCTTTCTGATACAGATAGTCCTCTATCTGCATTCTCCAGTGTTGGTAATTTTTGCCATTGAACTTTTCCATTCTCAATTTACTTTCATATGCCATTGCTTCTCCCACTCAAACAGAAATCCCTGCAGAAACTCCTGTGAGAACCTGTAATCAATACACACTACACAGATCTGAACCACCTGTTAGTGAACTTGAACTTTGATACCAATTATCAAGCTCTGAACCTGTAACCAAGGCTCTGATACCACTTGTTGGGGGATCAAACCAACAATAGATTACACTTGTGAAAGCAATAAACGTGGAATTAAACCAGATTGACAAGTAATTAGAATGATAATAGCAAGAACAAGAGATACAAGAAAACACCCTGAAAACTTGTATTAACAAACTCTTTACAAAAGGAATACAATTGAAGAAAGCTTCTTTCTTCCACACCTCTCCTAGATGTATAGATCTCTCAATAGATCTCTATTCCTCAAGAGCTCTCTCTCTCAAGAACAATCAACTCCAACAAGCCTGGATTGGTTCAATTCTGTACTGTTCTTCTCATACAATGAATTACAATAATTCACTCTCTACAACAAATAACTACTACAAAGCTAAGAAGATCTAATTCTACATATAGAATTAGGAGACTTGAGCATGTACACCCAACAAGCAGTTAAGCCACTTGAACAAGGGCTCTAAAAATAGTAATGCCAATAATAGAGACGCAAGCTCGAGACTTCAACTCAAATTTATCATGCAAACACTCGCTTCTGTCCACGGAAATAGCTTTCTGGACACGCAGGTAACCGACGTCAGTTCCTGCTGCTTGTCTGTGACCGCCGTCGGCTGACCCTCTACCGACGTCGGTGTCTCTGCAACTACCTGTGACCGACATCGGTCGCTCCTGACCGACGCCGGTGTCTGTGTAGACCCGAACCTGATAAACTATGCTCCTTGGTGAAGTTTTTAGCTCCACACCCTAACAATTATTAACTGGTGGTATTCATTGATAGCACGACTTATGAATTATGAATAGTATCATATAACCAACGAACTGTGATAATAACCAGCATAACCTTTTTGGGTAGTGACGGTGATATAGTACATTTTATCGGGGAGCATAACTTTTATACTTATAATTTAAAATGTATTGTGGCCTGGAGTAAAACTACAATGTCATACATTCATACCATAACATACAAACTGTAGCAGATGTACTATGATATAGTATATACAAGTAAGGTTATATGTATGAAATATGATAAAGTCATACTATTAGGAATACATGTGGTTTATAACTTATGGTGTATAGGAATTATGTAATATTAATTCATTGTATCACATTGATATTCATAGTAAATTTATGAAAAAAATTATGCTATGATTATATGTAAGATTATAAGAGGTTGTTATATAAGCTCCTAAAAACATAACATGATGCATAGATGATATATTATCTTCACATGAGATGTAACTTGGTATATGAGTTATTTGACCTAGAAATTATATGACTGGCTATTTGTATTTGAGTAATGTGTACATAAAAATATCAAACTTTAATATTGTTGTTATCCTAAAATGAATTGTATTTGTATTTACTTACGATTCAAGTAGAATATGCAGTCTAAATATAGATTATACTCAATTGGTATGAATTGTACTTGTTATGCTTATTGTTTACATGAAAAATAATATAGTGGAGTGTTGACCCCTAAATTTTGAATAAGTATTATTCTATTTTTGGTGCATGGTGTGGAAGGACCATTGTCTATTTTGATGTAAGTACGATCATGACACAGGAAGACATGGCACGTAGCTAACATGCACATAAGTATTGTGGTGCAGAAGGTGATGGGTGTAGAAGGACAATGGTGTATGAGACTTGGCATGAAAGGACCCAATCAAAGGCGAATGTGTCATGAGGTACCTGAGAACAGAGGACTCAAAACCAAAGCGGAAGACTAGGGGAGCACATGGGAAGTGGAACGTGAGAGATTTAAGAGAAGTTAGAAGAGCAACTCAAGTAGGACACTTTTACCCCATCGATTAGATATTTGGTACCATCTCGTAAGGAAAAGAATACTTGGCCACCATAATATAACATAGAATAAGTATCTAAGGGTGTAGAGGTCTGAGTCTATAGGAACAACTAGTTGTAAGAGCCATGAATGTCAGTCTATTGGGAGTCTGTGTTCCATCTGTTCATGATAGTTAGAATTATGACACTTGGTCAGGGCAAAACAAGTATAAAAACCCCTATTTTAACCATTTGGGTGGATGGTCTTTTGAAGAATAGATATATAACCTTTGTCTTATAATTCAGTAAGCTATTAATGAAAAATTAGTGTTTAGATATATTGTGTTACGAATTGTGAAACATTATAAGTGTGGAAAGATGAATATGTTTTATTTCTAAGGCATGGTAATCTTTTTATTTAATTACTATTGATAAATAGTAATGGTGATCTTAGTTCTGGTTGTAGTTAAATCTAGAATAATAAGGATAATATTAGTATATTTATGGTATTAAATAACCTAAGACTTGTGTTATGAAAGATGAACAAACATACAACCTTGTGCTTCAAAGCCTTCAGGAATCAATCTTTCACTGCATGCTTTGAGTGAGCACATGAAACTTACCTCTCGCATGATAGGGCCAACACGCTAGCTTGTTGGGGGGAAAGCTTTAGTACCATAGTGGAACTAACTAAAAGAACCCAACATTTTGGTTTTGTTATCGGGACTCAAAGCAATTAGATCATAATTATGGGAAATGTTTGACTGCATTACATTAGATAATATCAAAGAATGGGTTATCAACATCGAAGACAAATTTGTAGTTCTATATCTTGAACAAGGAGTTTCTACATGACAGTGGGTAGAGCAGAATCTCTATAGCCCTCTATATGAGACTTTCTTTTTTGAGGTCCCAATTCTCTTGCATTATTGGATCTTAGTGTATGTTCAAGGATGATCTCAAAATATTTGTATTAAGGCAACCTTAGACACTTAAATGACAGAGGAGTTTAAGATGACTTGGAATTCCCTGGATGTGAGCAATTAATCTTTGGTGGAGAGGCAATCAAAATAGCTATATTTTGGAATACGCAGTGACCACCTATTCATATCTTAAGGAAGCAAAGTTCCAAATTATATGAGAGCCAAGGGGATGCTATCTTTTATTATTTGCCTTTGAGATTAAGAAGTTAATTGTTGACCTTGGATTGGAGACTCTACACATGGCAGGCTAAAATCTCCTGCACATGAGCTGCACATTTGGAAGGGGAGACTAGTGGTTGATTGATGATTGTGGATTCAACATGGTAGCAAGCCAATGAACATTATGAAAATGAAAGTATGATGAAGCTCAAAAGAGGATTATGGGAGTTATCAGTGTAGGAAGAGATCAAGAAACCTTGAGGACTATTGTGAATAAATATAAGGAGGTGGATGCATGCAAAAAACCCATCGCTTTCAAGCCACATCCTTTGCCATTTTTATCCTTCAAACGAGAAACGAGCTAGACTATAAAAGATGAGGAACCAAGTATGAATCAACCAGGCTTCTCCACCATAGTGCATGTTCATGCCTTTGAGTAAGATAAAATACATATACAAAATTGGGAGATAGACAGTATAGAGTCAGAAACTAAACAGGTAAGGGAGACTAAAACTAGGCCATTAGGCAATCATCCAGAATATACATTATCTTTCCCTCTTTAAGGGAATTATATGACACAACTTGGGATGCCTGGTGGATCTAGCCCTCAAGGATAGAATGCAAGCCTCAACTTGGGTAACCAACCCTGTACCACACCTCTTTCCATGGGTGTTGCTACTAAAGGTGCTAGAGGAGGATCGAAAGGAGGTGCTAGAGGAGGTAGACCCCCTCATGGAATTGGAGCTAGATATTCATAGCAACCACCTGCTCAACAACCTACTATGGCCTACTATGAGATGACCTTGCATTTTCCTAAATACAAAGGGGTAGAGAATGCAACTAAACATGTCTACAATTATGAATTGATTTGGAGAGCATGCAACATCACATCTTCTAAATGAAAGGTTACACAGTTTTCAACCACATTTTTAGAGCACATGTATAAGTGTTATCACAAGTTTGACACTCAACAAGCAGTGGTTGACTATGACCAACTCAAAGTAGCCTCCCTATAATAATTTGACATCCCTGAGTTTGAGCAGCAAAGTATAGCGATGTTGAAGGACATAAAGCAAGGAATTATATAGAGCATGCATGAGTATGATGCATGATTCAAAACCTTATTTTCTAAATTATCATTTGAAATAAATCCTGATCAATATGCACAATGGTTTGTGGGAAGGTTATTGTTACATTTTCATTAGACTCTATCACAAAGAACCTTCACCAGTACACATGAGGCACTAGAAGCTACTCTCCATGCTGAAGCAGTTGGAAGCATGGATATCAGGATTAGTCTCTTTATGGAGGCACAAATAGCATATATGTCATCACAACTTGAAAGGTTGATGGCAAACAATGCACATTAGACATGCAGTGGTGTCTGGTGACCAATTTTGAGATTAAAGGGCATACAAGGAATGACTGCCCATGAAAGAACATCCATGCAGTAATGAAACAAAATTATGAGATATGTCATGAGGAACATGATGTCTATTCTTGTCCACTCTTACAATAAGCTACAAATACTAAGGTGTCTAAGTATTATAAGATTTGTTATGCCTACACTCATGACACTAATGATTATCGATTAATCATTGATATTCATAAAGCTCGAGCGTGTGGTATGCATCAAACCTCAGTCATCAATACCCAAGACAATGGTGGCTACCATGGGCAAGGGAGAGGATGAAGATGAGGTGGTGGATGGTTTCCAAATGTGGCTCACCAAACCACTATCAAATGGATTGCTCAGAGTACTTGACCTATGCATTTTGTAAAAAGGACCATCAATTGGAAGAGTGTCATGATCTATATGTATCCATCACCAAGGACCTAATGAAAAGGGTGTTAACATGATTTGAATAGACAAACCATAATGACATGCGTGACCAATTATCATGATAGTACAATAAGTGAACATCACCACTCATAGTGGGGGACAAAATCAATCCATAGCCAAACCAATCGAGAAGGTACATCAGGAAGAACCGTGGGTAAGGAAATACTCTAATGCACAATAGCAAAAGGATGTCCTTCAGGATACAGTGGCACTTGTTTGAGATCTCCAAGGCAAGATTCAATACCTCAAGGACAAGGATGTGACACAACACACCATAGTGCAAAGAGAAGTTGAACCTCAATTGGGGGTGCGAGACAATTTTTAGGAACTATGTAAACATATGCTGGATGAGGACATTATTCCCCAGCTCAGTGCTTGGATTAAAGGTCAAGCCTACTTACTAAATAAAGTTCACCCTCACCTAAGTTGACAAAGCAAAGATCACTATTTAAATAATGCCCAATGTTAGGAAACTCCTAGTTTCTATACTCCCCCATATGATGGAGAGATATTGTTTAATGTTGCTATTAATGGATGGGTAATTCGAGATATTCTAGTAGATTCTGACACAAAAGTTAATGTTCTCACTAAATATGCTTAGCAAAACATGTCTAGTCTAGCCCTGTATCCCTCTCCTCATGTCTTGTTTATGGTAAATAAGACTTGAGTACATCCCATTGGGGTCCTCAAGAATGCCACCGTTGACATACTTGGGGTTCCCTTCAAAGCAAATTTTGAGGTCTTAGAGTTGGTAGAAGTTGATGACTATCCAACCCTACTAGGAAGGCCTTGGTGCTATGAGAACCATGTAGACTTGAACTTTAAAAATTGATATATAAGCTTTGAGAATACCAATGAGTGCATAGTAATACCTTTAGACCAAACACAAGGACCTCCTTATATCAAGCCTATGATCATTGATGAAGACATCAATAATTATATAATATAACAACTCAAAATACTGAACATGATCCAGCACCAGATGGTATTCTTTAATGGATAGACAATCAGTCTATCTCAAATATTACAAGTAATGATTGTAACTAATGGGCCCATGGTGACTATGATCTCATTGAAAGGTTATGTAGCACCGTAAATAGAGGAAAAAGCATCCCACATCAGCTTCTTAAATGTCACAAGTTTGTGCACCTCATGGGTTTAGCAATAAGAGGACCACTAGTGGGGCTACATTTGGAAGGACTTGATGAAGCTCCATGGTTCCAAGGATAAATGGAGGTATGAGACTTTGTCTAGCACCTCAAAGAGTTCTATGATAGCAAGAATGACCGGATGAGGTCATTAGATCACATTTTTTATATGATACCTCTTCTAGATGGTGGTGTTCTCATAAAAAGTGCCTTTTGTATTGGGATCAAGTGTGAGTTATTCTACATCATAGATTTCATCATGATAATAAGATCATAGGCACACTTAGTTACAGTGGTGCGAAAGCACCTAAACCTCACATTGAGGCTTGTGAGACAATATGGTGAGTTGAGGAAACATTCTTACTAGCATACCTTTGGTTCTAAGCATTCTATGTAATTTTATGCACTTGGGTGTGGGCTTGGTAAATTCATGAAGAAAGGCACATGGGAACAAGGTTATAACAACTACTAAAGGAAAACATGAAATTGGTGTTATCTTATTCCTCACCAAGTATGGACTTGCGCCTAACTCTTTAGGCCATGCCAGAAGCAATTATTGGGGATCTTAGTCCGATTGAATATTGCTTACAACATATTCATCAAGAACCTAAAGAACCCTTACACTTATTCACTGAGCCTCCCGCTCAATTAGTTCTTGTGCCTACTCTATTTCCTAATTAAGAATGACAAGAAGAGATCTGTATGTGCAAGCAAAAACTCATCTTCCAGGTAGATGAAGGTGAAGGATCTACTTCACTTGAACCCTTGACAAACTACCTAGATGTCCCTATAAGTACTAGTTCATAAATTATTTAGGACACAAGTTCTCCAATAGGTAATTGTTATCACGAGCCCATTCAAACTATTCAATGTAACATCGGCATGGAACAAGAGCCTAAGATGGCTACAATTAGAAATTATTGGACTGTGATAGAAATTTCATAGATTTTTGAGTTGTTAAAAGAGTATCAAGATGTATTTACAAGGAATTATAATGAAATGAAAAGATTTCACCCTTCTCTAGGGAAGATGCACATAAAGCTGATCGACGACACTCGCCTCATGAAGAAACATCCATACAGGATGAACCCTAACCTTCAGGCACCGATGAAAGAGGAGATCAATAACATAATCCATGCTAGAGTAATTACTTCTATTAATGAATTTGAATGGGTTAGTCCCATGGTAATTAGTATAAAAAAAGATGGGCATATCTAGAATTATGTGGATTACTATGTTTTAAATGCATCCTATGTGATAGATCCTTTCCCAATGCCTTTCATAGAGGAAATCTTAGAGGGTGTTGCCAATTGTGAAGTATACTCTTTTACCAATGGGTTTTCAAGGTACCACCAAGTCTAGATAGCTGAGGAAGACCAATCCAAGATTAATTTCACTACTAAATGGGGGTATTTTGCCTATAATGTCATGTCTTTCAAGTTAAAAAATACCCTGATAGTGTTTTCACAAATAGCAGTTGAGGCTTTCAAAGATCTTATTCATAAATTCCTCCAAGTCTACTTGGATGATTGGATGGTATTCGGGTTGATCAAGGACCATTGTGCTAATTTGAGTCTCATGCTTGAGCATTGTTGAGTGTTGAAAATTTACTTAAATTTAAAGAAGTGCATGTTTGTGACACCGTTTGGTGTACTTATTGGGCATATCATTTGTAAGGAAGGACTCCTGGTGGATCCAACCAAGGTCTTTGTTTACCAACACCCAAGACTCAATGTGAGGTGCACTCCTTCTCAGGACACATAGGCTACTATAGAAAGTTCATTCGAGGTTATGCCAAGATCGTTGTGCCCCTAGAAGAGCTTATAAAGCACAATGAATAATTTATATGGACTAATTATTGCAAAGGAGATTTTGAAACACTCAAAGAAAGGTTAGTTATCACTCTTATCTTATAATTCCTTGATTGGAAAAAGCCTTTTCATGTCCATATTGATGTATCTAGAATGGCATTCGGTGTGATACTTGCACAACTAGGTGAAGGAAACTTGGACCACCTAATTTATTTTCTGAGTAGGAAGCTGACAACGGCTGGAAGAAACTACACCACAACCAAGTGTGAAGCTTTGTTTATGGTTTACACTATATAAAATTTTAGGCAGTGTGTTTTAGCCACTACATTTATATTCTATACAGACTATGAGGCCTTGAAGTATCTTGTGATAAGCTATTACTACATGGAAGGATTTTCCACTAAATTGTTTTCTTCCAAGAATTATAGTTTTTTGTAGTAGTAAAGCCTAGGAAGACCAACTATGGACCTGATCATTTATCCCAAATTAAAAATGAAGAACCCCCATATGCAATAAAATATTATCTTTCCGACGTATATCTCTTTTGAGTTGCTTAGGTACCTAAAGAACTAGAAGATATTACAATATTTATCAACACTGGCTATGTGCCTAACTCCCTCACTTCATAGGAGAAAAAGCAACTTGCAGTACACATCACACCTTATCAACTCATAGTAGGAGATATTTATAATATGGATCATGATGAGGTGCTTCACCATTGTGTAATGCAATATGAGCACCCTTAAGTTCTCTGAAAATTCCATGCATTTATTATCAGAGGACATTATGTTGGAGAGGCTACCACGTGCAAGGTGTTGCTTGTTGGACTTTGGTGGCCAAATTTATTCAAATATGCAAAGGCTTATGTTAGGCAATGTGATGTATACCAATGCATAGGAAAATTGAATAGAAGAGATGCTATGTTGTTGTGCCCTATTCTTTCTCAAGAACTATTTGAAAAATGGGTTATTGACTTTTTGGGGCCTATCACTATAGTAAGATGACGATAGGCTCTCTGTACATCATTACAGTAACTGACTACCTCATGAATTAAGTTGAAGTAGTGCCAACAAAGGACAATACTAAAATAACTACCATATGATTAATCTGGGAGAACATTATAACACAGTTCAAATTCCCCTTAAGCTTCACCAGTGATTGTGGCACCTATTTCTTGAATGAGATGATTCACATCTTGTTGGCTGGGTTCATGATCATGCACAAAAAGATAACATCATAACATCCATAGGGCAATGGAACAACTGAAGCCTTCAATAAGATTATTGACACCAATTTGACAAAAAATTGTAATATTGGTAGGACTAATTGGGATAATAAAATATCTATAGTAGTTTGGGCATAATGAACTACATACAAGTGCCTCAACAAAAGTACATTGTTCAACCTAGTTTATGGAAAGGAAACAATAATTCCATGAGATTTCCTAGTTCCATCTCTCTAGATAGTGCATGTGGGAAACTTGGATGATGAAGCCTCTTTGAAAGCTCAGCTCAATGATTTGATGAAACTAGATGAAATGTGGTTCATCACCCACTGGAGTCAAGATGTTGAGAAACACAAATAGAAAGCATGGCATGATCACCATCTAAAGAACAAAGTCCTTTATCTAGGCATGAAAGTTCTATTATATGACTCTAAGTTCATGTGCCACCCTAGAAAGCTTTGGATCCATTGGGATGGTCCCTTCATAATACTTAGTATTCAACCTACTGAAGCTTGTCAATCAAAATGAATGTATGGTCAGTTCCTTCCAGGGCACTATAATGGGAGTCAACTTTGGTCGTATCATGATTTTGTTTAGTTTAAATTTTATAATCAATAAGGCTCAAGGCCATTAGGTTAGAATTTAATACTTTCAATAAAAAAACACTGCCCTTGAGGCATGCAACTCTTTAATGTAATTGTGAGTTCCTGTACTTGGATAGTTTTCATGGAGGACCATGAACCCTTTTAGTGTGGGGTAAGGCATCATTTATATGAATACAAGACATAATACATATGGGCATGTAAGGACCATAAGGTGTGAAAGTCATCAATGGCATGCAAGTGATTAAAGTCACATGAGTCATTCAATGCACTTTGAAAGCATTTTGAAATGTTCTCACCATTTGGGTGACAATTGTCTTCCACTTCATCAGAAAGGTGGGACATAGTTGTCATCCACTTCTAAGAAAGGTACAAAAAGGGATGGACCATTAATGTAATAAGGTTATTTATGGTGAGAAGCATGTGAGGGGAATGATGGGACAAATTTGTTAAGGCACTAAATACTAGATACAAGATTTGAAGTACAAAGGTTATTAAAAGATATGCATTTATGGCTAGAGGTGACAAGGGGAGGGAAGGAATTAATGGAGGTTAACCCCCTTGAAGGGCCTATAAATAATCTTGTCAAAGTCATTTTACACTTTACCCTACTATAAGTGTGAATGATGAACCAATGAACCAATGACCATGATACAATCAAATTCCCTCAAAGTTGAGTAGAGTAAGGTGATTGCAAAGTTGGAAAATACACAATAGTTGTTTCCAAGGTAAGAAGAGAGGTTACTAGTTAGGATTGGGGTATATGAGTAGAAATATTTGAAGTTACGGGTTCTAGATCTGCCATTATTGAAGCATGAAGCTTGAGAGTCGAAGCAAGTTAGACCACCACCATGTACTCATTTAAAAATGTGGGATAGCCATGGGTTAACCTTAGAGTGACACAAAGGGTAGTGTAGCTAAATAAAAAGGCCAAAAGACTTGAAAAGCTTCTAACCATACCAGAGGAGGAAGAGGTGAGCAAAGGAGCTTGGTTCCCTATAAGAGAAGAGCCTTCGGGATACCAAGAAGATAAACTAGAAAAAGTGTAGTGCATGGGAGTTTTGAGAGAAAGCATGGAAGGAAAAGTGAGAGAGAGCATGAAAGAAGCAAAGATGGTGAAGAAAGGAAATTAGGTGTAGGCCACTTCATCATAGAACACCCTAGCATCTCCCTCTTTGTCTTTGTTTGTATAAGAGATGAAATACCTAGAGTTGGTCTTATGCATGGAGAACTGGGTCTCCAAGGTGTCAATTTCCATAAGTTTTTACTATAACCATTGTCAGTTGGGAAATGAAGTAGAGTTGAAAAATGATTATCAATTCTAGACCACCAACACTAGGAATCAAGTGGTCTATGACTTGTCTATCAAAAACCAGCTGGACAAAGTCGATGTCTTCCAAATTTTTGAGCTACCATACTTTGGCAAGCCTACTGAGGTGGTTTAGTTCCTCCTCTCACATGTATATAAGGACTACATCCACTTCCTAGGGTGCAACATGAATATCACCATAGAAAGGATAAGCAAAGTCACAGGACTTCAGTGCTCAGGGGTGAATGTGTTAGATGACTTGGCGGATATGGAGGAGATTCAACAGACCACCATCACACTTATGCACTAGAAGCAAGGGCATGAAATGCATATAAGGAACCTATAGGATCCCACCCTCATAGTTGAAATGTGGATCATTTCCACCAAGGTCGAAGGGATTGATAGGTTGAAGGAGGTGGACGTGGCCCACTTGCACATTGCTCACCAAGTTATTCAGGGTACATAGTACAATTGGGCATTATATTTTACCTAGTAGATAGTTGAAGACATGGAGAAGGTACACAAAAAACCTAAGTATAGGTTTATTTGGGGAGCAATATTTTTATTTCTAGTTTTTTATGAGATCGGGGTACTCGACTATAACTCAGGATCATTGAAGTGGGTGTACCCCCCACTCACAGGTCCCCACTGAGCGCTTCAAAGATTTCACTTGCCCCCAACACATTACCTCAATATAAAATTTAAAGATGAGGTACTAGTTTGATGGGATGAAGGTGACTTTTGGGAATGAATGACACATTCCAAAGGATTTGCCCCTAACTGTATCCCAAGTGAAATTCACTATAAAGCAACACTACTCCCTGGTGCACATTCATATGAACCCTTTAAGAGAGTTTTTTGCATGGCTTAAACCATCATATGCCTTTTATATATGTTACTTCATTGATTTATTCAATCAAGTTTATGCTGCATAACCAATTAGTCTATAGGCAGAATGGATCGATACAAAATGCCACGCTTTTCAAAAAATGTTTGTGTATCTGGGAAAAAAGGCCTTTTCAGAGATAGGGGAAACAAACTTAACCAACATCAAGGTTAAGAATATCTTGGTCAAGGAGCAAGTCCATAAATTATTTTATATGTTATGCCCTTGCTAGTACCCCCAAGATGGAGACCCTAAGGAGAGGCTCCCCTAGGCACCGACAATATAAAGGAAACGACCAGAGCTAAGTGTTAGTACATGTGGGTAGCAGGCTCCTCAAAAATGATAGAGGATGGTAGAGGTGCAACCCCTTAGACCCAATAATTCTTTATATTTCATGCCACATCCACCTTCCCCTCACCCTTCACCTTCTTCACCTCATCCTTCACCTTCACCAGATCATCAATATCTATCTCACATTTCATCACCATCTACTTCATCTTCACCTTCTCATTCCACTCCTTCCCAGTCTCCTACCATGAACCCTTCATCTCCTCATCCACTCCCTCACCTTCACCTCCACCTTCTCCAAATACTACCACCAGATCAACACCACAACAACCTCCAAGTCAAGTGCCCCAAAGGGACCCCTCTTAGGAACAAATTCATAATTTGGGAATCGGACTCAGAGAAGACTCCATCCCTAGTGCAAGAGGCCCCAATCGGTGATCAAATTAATATTGATGGAATGGGAGAAAATGAGATGACCTCAAAAATCCATCAAGAGGGTGAACTTGAGTGAGACTCAAAAAGGGGGAAATGGCCAGTTGAAGGGGAGTAGGAATAGAGAGGGCCATCCACTATACATGAACATTACCAGTTTGGCATACAGGATAAAGACCTCTATCTTTGGAAGTACTTCCACCCTAAGGATGTGACCCTAGAAACACGAAATCATGTGTTCTTCCTTTTGGAAATATACAATGAAGAGCCCCAATTTGACATTCCTTTAGATTGCTTTTTTTCTAGCCTAGATGCTTTAGGTCTACTAGACCTCATAAAGATTGATCCACAATGGATCTCTCCAATAATGATAAGTGCCAGATTTTTTAAGTTGGCCATGGAAATGATGTGCCATAAATTTTTTTTAGATTCAGATATGTGCATGGTAGAAAGGAAACATGATCAGGTTGTAGAGATGTATAATAAAGCATATGTAGAAAAGCAAGTGCTAAAGTGGCCTCCTTGAAGTAACAAATCCAAGAGGCCATCAAGGCTAAGGTAAGGGTTTTGAACCTTTGTAAAATAATTTTGAATGAGGAACTGGCCCTAGTGGATGGTATGCCATTGGATGAGGATGCCATCAGAAAGTTGGAAATATTGGTTGAGCTATTGTTCAATAAAAATAAAGAGCATCCTGCATCCAAATATGAGGCCAAGGAAATAACTAAATAATTCACCATGATGGTAGACATTTGTAAAATCACCTTAGAGAGAGTTAGGGAAGCCATCCCTATTTTGGATGGTATTTTTGTGTACCTAGCGTACCTAAATAAAATAGTGGAGGCCTAACTCCATGATGAAGTACTAAGGTAACAAGCGGTTGATGCCACCCTTTTAATAAAAGACCACGTTGAGCACATGAAAGAATTTAAGGATGTTGAAATGATGGAATATGCCATGAATAACCATCATCAATAAATAAATATAAGTTTTGCCATGCTTTGAGGATAGGTTGATAAGGAGGTCTTTGAGTTAGAAGACATCCAAAAGGAAGCTAGCATAGCCCTAGATGAACAGGTGAAAAAAACCAAGACTCTAACTCAGCCTGAGTAGTTGAAAGAAGCAAAGGAGGCCATTTAATGAATAAATGCCAAAGTCCTCAATGCATTGTCCCAATGGGATGGGCTAAAGAAGGAACTCGAGTAGAAAGGGCAAAGTTTTTGGAGGATGTTAGTGCAGCTTAGTCTGGGATGGACTAAGGGCTTAGTATGGGGTGATGTTGACCCCTAAATTTTGAATAAGTATTGTTCCATTTTTAGCATGTGGAATGGATGGACCATTGTCCATTTTGATGTAAGTACCAACATGACATAGGAAGACCATGGTGTGGGAGGACCATGACACGTAACTCACAAGCACAAAAGTGTTTTGGCATAGAAGGTGATGGGTAAGGAAGGACAATGGTGCAACAAAATTGGTATGAGAGGACCTAATCAAAAGAGAACATGTTACAAGGCACATAAGAATAAAGGACTCATAACTAAAGTGGAAGACTAGGGGAGCACATGGGAAGTAGAGTGTGAGAGATGTGGGAGCAATTAGAAGAGCAACTCAAGTAAGACACTTTAACCCCACCAATCAAAGGTTTTGTACCAACCCATGAGGAACAAAATACTTGGCCACTAGAATATAGCATAGAGAAAGTATCTAGGGCTATAGAGGCCCAAGTCTATAGGAACAACTAGTTGTAAGAGCCATGACTCTCAACCTATTAGGAGTCCACGTGTCATCTATTCATGATAATTAGAATTATGACACTTGGTCAGGGAAAAACAAGTATAAAAACCCCTATTATAACCATTTGGGTGGATGGTCTTTTGAAGAATAGACATAGAACCTTTGTCTTGTAATTCAGTAAGTTATTAATGAAAAACCAGTGTTTAGCCATATTGTGTTACAAATTGTGAAACATTCTAAGTATGGAAAGATTAATATGTTTTATTTTTAAGTCATGGGAATATTTTTCTTTTATTGCTACTGATAAATAGTAATGGTGATCTTAGTTCTAGTTGTAGTTAAAGTTGGAATAATAAGGATAATAGTAGTATATTTATGGTGTTGAATAACCTAAGACTTGTGAAGTGAAAGATGAATAAACATACAACCTTATGCTTCAAAGCCTTCATGAACTGGTCTTTCATTACACGCTTTGGGTGAGTGTGTGAGACTTACCTCTCACATGATAGGGCCAGTGTGCTAGCTTGTTGGGGGGAAAGCTTCAGTGCCATAGTGGAATTAACTAAAAGAACCCAATGTGGAGATTCATTCATATGTTTGATGGACTAAATGTATACATTTTGATTATTCTTGTGTTTATCACATTTTATGCCTACTAGTAAAAAGTAATATGTATGAATTTGTTGGTTATATTTATATTAATGAAATCTAGTATTGCCAGTATTAAGTAAGTAGTGAGACAAACTTAACTAGCTTACTAGCATCACCAATCCCAGATGAAGGTAATCTGACCAAGTGGTGTGCATAAATTTGACTGATCTTAGAGATCAGTAACTATTAAAAACTTTAGCCAAAGTAATGTTAGTTAGAAATTTTCATTTTATATGTATGATTTACATGTTTGTGTGATATCATGTTATTCTTTATGGTACACTTCATGTTCTTTGAAATCATAAAGCACATGGGTACTAGCTTATCTCTTTGGATTCTCATACCGTCACTATCTACTCATCCATGAAGGGAGGGTCACTCATTGATGGGGGATTGTGTGGGGGATCAATGGTCCATAGTTGGTGTGAAAAAGTGCTTGGATGATTCTCTCCCTCCCCATAGTAGTATTTATTTAGAGACTGCACTTGAGATTGCCATAGATACTGGAGTTCAGGAACTCAAGCTCCGTGGAACCATGTATCTTGTATCTTATATCTATTATTGAAACATTATCTCTGACGAAACATAAATTTTTACTTATTATACATCAACAATAGTGGATATATGTTTGTACCAGCTATGGTTAGAAATTTATAATTACTTTCTATATTCAATTATGATTTATTTCATCTGATGATAGTGATCAATAACAGATAGATGTTACATGCTTATTTTACAGTTAACATACTTAGAGTGTTCTATCTAGATCATTAATTAGACTTTCATGGTAAAATTTAATGAAAGAATACATTAATTAAATTTTAAAAAAATCATGTTATTTTAATTAGATCCCAGTGGGGATGTTACATGTGGTATCAGAGCTATGACTCAAACTCTAGAAATTAATGAGTCCACTAACATTTTCATATCCTTCTATTTACCATAAAGGAGAATGGTGAAATCTAGAGTATCTGTAGAGGATCCCTCAAATGTCAATGACAATAAACCTCCATTTGATCCTAACCAATTTATCATTGAGCAAGCAACAAAGTTAGATCAAATTCTCGTAGCCATGAATGAAACTAGGGATTGAATTTTAGCCTTGGAGTAGAAAGTTCATGGCCATGAAGAAAAAGTACACCAGGATGTACCTAAATATCATCCCATTGATCAAGAAAACCCTCAGGATGCGAGAGCATAGGTAGCTATGAAGTTGGCTAGAGATATGAAGAAGGTGAATCCACCTAAGTTCTATAGAACTATTTTGGGTGACGAAGCTGAAGCATGGTTGACTGAGATGGATAAGTATTTTGATATTTGAAAATACTATGAGGTCACTAAAGTAGTTTGAGGAGCTTACCATTTAGTTGGTGAAACAACTACATGGTGGGCCAACAAGAAGTTGGAAATGAATCTTAACTCGACTACCACTATATGGGAGTAGTTTGTAACATTGTTAAGATCATGGTGGCTTCCATAGTTATACTTTGACCAAAAGATTACATATTTGTAGAATCTAAATCAAGGATATTTATCGATGAACGAGTACTGGGAATAGTTTATCAAACTTCTAAAGTATGTACCTCATTACCAAGCAGATGAAAGGTTCAGAATTAGGAAGTTTATCATGGGATTACCTTAGATTGGTGGATGTTCATGGACCACCTACCTTGGACTAGTTCTTTGAGAAGGTAGTCAAGTAAGAATAGAAGTTGAAATCTCTTGCTTAGGCTAGGGACAAGTTTAAGAAAAAGTTTAGAAGTTTTAAACCAACTTTAAAAAAGAAGAACTAGAAGTAAAGAGTGGAAACTCCAAGAGTAAGTTCAAAAATTAGAATGCTAGATTCAACAATGGTTTAGGAAATAATAAACTGGGCAATGGTTTTAAAGGTAGTTTCAAGGGAAACTAACAAAATGATAAGAAAGAACCACTTGGAGGTTGCTTCATATGTGGAGGAGACCATTATGCTTGTGAGTGGACCTAAGATAAGATAAAGAACAAAGGTTCTACTCCTCAATAGAGAACTTTTTAGCAGCATATACATGCAGTAATTGATAATTGACAATCCAAATTCTAAACTTCACCCATATAAATGTTAGGTATTTTATTTGAACATCTAGTTTCCATTTTAATAGATACAAGGGCTAAATAATGTTTTATAGCTCCTAAAATTCTAAATAAGTTATCTAGAAGAGATGGAGTACTAAAAAAATGCATGGTTAGTATAATATGGGAATGATTCAAAAGTCAAAGTTGATAAGTGTTTAGTTGAATTGGAGATTAAGTTGCCCAAATTCACAATAGTAATGGATCTTTATGTAACACCATTAGGGTCATCTGATGTGATCCTAGGAGTCAACTAGCTTTGTGAAGCATAAAGCAAAGGTTGACTACTACCTGAAAAAGGTTGAGTGTCTGGATGATTTGGGGAATCAGACATAAATTTAGGGCAAGCAAAGAGAGTTGAGGATTAGGCAAAATTCTATAATGCAACTTAATAAGGCACAAAGAAACAAATGTCAAGCATTTATCATTAATATAAATGAGATGGAGGAATATAAAGAACCATCTCTCAAAGATTATCCATTTCTTATTAATTTCAATGATGTGTTTCCAGAGGAATTACCAAGATTGCCTCCTAAATGAGAGTTTGATTTCTCTATTAATATCATACCTGGATTAGAACCACAATCTAAAGCACCATACAGGATGACAACCACTAAGTCGATTGAATTAAAGTCTTCACTCTAGGAATTATTATTAAAGGGGTTGCTTAGGCCAAGTGTGTCACCATGGGGTGCATCAGTTGTCTTTATCAAGAAGAATAATGGTACTCTTCATCTTTGCATAGACTATAGAATGTTGAATAAGGCAGCTATAAAAAATGTGTATCTAATACCTTGTATAGATTACCTTTTTGATCAAATGTGGGGAGAAACAGTATTTTATAAGATTGATCTTAGATCAAGATACCATCAACTGAGGATAAGGGATGAAGATATTCTAAAGACAACATTTAAAACTTGATATGGACACTATGAGTTCATAATGTTACCATTTGGGTTGACAAATGCTCTGATAGCATTCATGAATCTCAAGAACAGAGTATTCAAAGATTATTTAGATAATTTTATTTTGGTCTTTCTTGATAACATTTTTATATACTCTAAGAATGAAGAGGAGCATTTTCAACATCTATAAATAGTTGTGGAAGTATAAGTTGTACAACAAGTTGTCTGAGTGCACATTTTTCCAAGAAAGAGTGTAAAATTTGGGGCATATTATCTTTGTAGATGGTATTTTAGTAGATTTGACAAAGATAAGAGCCTTTATGGAGTGGTTATCACTGAAGAATGTGCACAAGGTAAAGATTTTCTTAAGGTTAGCAAACTATTACATGAAGTTTGTTTTGAATTTTTTTAAGATAGCTAATCCGATTAGCTCTCTGCAATGGAAGAACCAAATTTTTATATGGTTAGATAAGTGTGAAGCAGCTTTTACAAAATTGAAAATAAGGCTTACTTTAGGACCAATAATAAAAGTTCCTAACCCCAATGGTCAATTTTTGGTGATCACAAATGTGTTTAAAGATGGACTACGAGTAGTCCTTATGCAGGATGGTACAATAGTAGCTTATGAATCAAGGAAGATGAAGCCTTATGAGGTGAAATATGCCTCTTATGACCTAGAAATTACAATAATTGTACATGCCTTACAAGTTTGAAGGCATTATCTATTGGAAAAATAATTTGAACTCAACATTGATAATGTAGGACTCAAGTACATCTTTACCCAACCAAATATGAATGCTTGTTAGAGAGTTGGTTAGAGTTATTATCTTAATATGATTTTGATATCAATTATATCAAAGGTAATGAAAATAGAGTAGTTGATGCCCTTAGTCATAATAGGTATATAGTAACCATGGCTACTATCAGGAGTACTTTTAGGGATCAAGTGATTTAATTCTCATCAGGAGATGAATTCTATGATTAGGTCAAGAAAACATTATCTATGAATAATCAAAATCCTAGGTATAAAGGATTGAGATTAGAGAATGATGGTCTTTTGTGATACAATGGAAGGATGTATGTCCAAGATCAAGAAAATATGAGGAGCATAGTGCTAAAGGGACTACACAATGCCCCATATTTAGGACATCCAAGAGTAACCAAGCTTATGGTAGAGATTATATGATTTTATTTCTAGAAGGAATCAAGAAAGATGTAGCAGACTTTGTGTCATGTTGTTTGGAATGTTAGTGAGTGAAATCTAAACATGTGCATTTAGATAGATTGTTATATCCACATGATATACCTGAATAGAAGTGGTAGATGATTTGCATGGACTTTGTCTAAGTTTTACCATTGTCACAGAACATGCATGATATGATATTGGTTGTAGTTGATAAACTAACCAAGCTGGCTCATTTTTACTAGACAATTTGTCAAATGATGCACCCACTCTTGCAAAGAGATTTTAAAAGTAAGTGTATTGGTTGCATATATTTATAGAGAAGATTATTTTGGATCATGATCCGAATATGACTTATAGATTTTGGGTAACTCTAAATTCAGCTTTGGATACACAACTAAACTTTAACACTGCATATCACCCAGAGACTAGTGGTCAGACTGAGTGAGTTAATCAGGTGTTAGAGGATTTTTTTGTATTTCATGGATCAAAAATATAAGTGGGAAGATTATCTTCCATTGGTTGAGTTTTATTACAATAACTCATACCAATCAGATTTGAAGATGGTACCATTTAAGGCATTATATAGAATAAGGTGCAGGACACCAATTAGTTGGGATAGGTTAGACGACATGGTAGTCTTTGGACTTGAGATGCTTTTAGAAATAGAAGATCAAGTTATATCAATCAAGTAGAGATTGTATGAGGCCAATGATAGGAAAAAGAGTTATGTTGATTTGAAGAGAATAGGTAGGTAGTTTTCAGTTGGTGATAAAGTGTTCTTGTGGGTTAAGCCACATAAGAGCTTGATTAAATTTGAGAAGTTGGTGAAACTTTCACCAAGATATGTGGGAGCCTTCGAGGTTTTGGAAGTGGTCAATATTTTAACGTATATGCTTGAATTTACACCGTCCCTAGATCTATTACAAAATGTCTTCCATGTTCTTATCTTAAAAAGTATGTAGTTGATCCTTCACATGTGTTGGATTTGAATGCTTTGTAGGTTCCATATCCTGGAGTGGTTATGGTAGAACCAATCAGAGTAATTGACACTCACAAACTTTATTTGCATAATAGAGAGATGTCACAATGCAAGGTCTTGTAGGATCAATACTCTAAGGATAGTGCTAATTGGGGGGACTATGATGAGTTCTACATGTGATTTACACATGTATTTGCTTGATTTGATGCTATATATTATGTTATTTTTCTATTGAATAATGTTTTTAATTCAAAACTAATGTTTGATTAAGTGTTATCAGGATGATGAAAAATTTTAAGGGGAAGGATGTTACATCCCAATTTCTTGCTAAGCAAATGTACTTGATTATCCATGGTTTTTTATAGTTGGTAATT
This sequence comes from Torreya grandis, assembly GCA_037957365.1. Classification (NCBI taxonomy): domain Eukaryota; kingdom Viridiplantae; phylum Streptophyta; class Pinopsida; order Cupressales; family Taxaceae; genus Torreya; species Torreya grandis. The sequence continues at coordinate 1,154,967 of JARHVA010001721.1, read as the reverse complement.
TGATTTGGTTATTATTAACAAAGATATAAGTCATATGTTATTATGGGATAGTTGAATATTGCTTTGATTAAATTATTGTATTTCTATAAATTTAGTTGTGTTGTATTTTTTTACATTGTGATCATGTTGATTTGTTATTTCAACAATATTTTATGATATATGTCACGATGTTATGGACTAACTACCTTTTTGTTGTGAGTTTGATGAAGGAGAGTAGGAAGGGAAGAAGAGAAGTGTAGCATGTTGAGGAGGAGAAGGACTAAATCAATCAAAAGTTGTTTGGATAGTGCCATGCTAGTTTAGAAGCTTAAAAGGTAAGTGGCATCTTGATTTTTGTTGTGATTTTCATTATATATAATCTGTGTATGAAAGAACTGAGATTATTGTTAAATAAATCCCTAAGAAAATATATGACTGTCTACTATAGGGATCTGAGTATTATTTAATTATATATAGTGAATTATATATGTATATTATGTATAATGATTACAAATAGTAGGTATATAGAGATTGTATACATATATACAATAACGTATATATAAGCATCAGGAAGTTCACCTTAATATTTTGTAAAATCTTAACACTAGATAACATCTACAAAATCCATTGAATACATGTTTGTATAGCGATATGTGAATGTTAGCAGTGGCTATAAAAAATGTTATTATGGTTACTATACATTAATTTTCATAATTATTACAACATGAAAATTACTTAGGATATCTATATTGGTAACATCTATATATACTACAATTTGTGTTTCACAATTATTCTATATCAATGTAATATCCAATGATGATGTTTATTCTCCAAGTATAACTTATTAATGTATAATAGTGTGAATAAAATATAACTTATTATCTCTAATGATAACATCCAATGTCATCAGATATAAATTATTGATATAACTTAGTATCTATTTATTATACCCAGTATTTATATTAAGTTATCTATGTAGAGAATAAGTTATATTTGGTATTGGTTTAATATCTGATAATAAGTTATAGATATTAATGTCCAATGTCATCTATGGTATTTTGTTGTGTAATACACACATTAGATCTATCTAATAACATATATCAGTGATTCAGATAAGAGTGTTTTATCTAAATCATTAACTCTAAGAATATAGATTAATTAGATTCTCGGTATAATATGTGTTCTCTTTAGTAACTGTAAGTGATTATTCTCCAAATTTGTATAAATATCCTTATCTTCTTAACATCGCCCCACTTCTACATAGATATTTGACATAAAATACATAAGGCACACCATTTTTGGGGAAAATGTGAGTTTTGGACTATGTAATATATAGGCATGTGCATGTTGTACTTTAATAAAGAATATATAGTGATGGTTATGGGCGATCTGAGTATATATACCGAACTATGTATAGATGGCATACCATATTAAAGTATAGTAATATGATATTAAATGATGATTTATATATACAATAATACATATAAATGATTATGTTCACAATGAGATGAGATGCCTTTATTTTATATAGTCTCCTAAAAGAAAAGAAGAAGATATTATATAATCCATGAATAATAAAGAAAGTCAAAACTTAAATGTATAGTAAACATGGTATACCTATTAGTTATAATTATTAAGTGGTGGTATTCATTGATAACATGAATTATGAATTATGAATAGTATCATATAACCAATGAACTATGATAATAACTAGCATAAGCTTTTTGGGTAGTGACAGTGATATAGTATATTTTATCAGGGAACATAACTTTTATACTTATAAGTTAAAATGTATCATGGCCTGGAGTAAAACTGCAGTGCCATATAGTCATACCATAAAATATAAATTGTAGTAGATGTACCATGATATAGTATATACAATTATGGTTATATGTATGAAATATGGTAAAGTCATACTATTCAGAATACCTATGGGTTATAACTTATGGTGCACAGGAATTATGTAAGATTAATTCATTGTATCACATTGATATTCATAATAAACTTATGAAAAGGATTATGCTCTGATTATATGTAAGATTATAGGTTGTTGTTATATAGTCTCCTAAAAACACAATGAGACACATAGATGAAAGATTATCTTCACACTAGATGTAACTTGGTTTATGAGTTATTTGACCTAGAAATTATATGACTGGTTGTTTGTATTTGAGTAATGTATGCATAAAAATATCAAGCTTTGATATTGTTGTTATCCTAGAATGAATCACATTTATATTTACTTACAAAAAGTATAATATGCAAGTTAAATATAGATTATACATGATTGGTATGAATTATACTTGTTATGCTTATTATTTATGTGAAAAATAATATAGTGGAGATTCATTCATACGTTTGATGGACTAAATGTATGCATTTTCATTATTCCTATGTTTAGCATGTTTTATGCCTGTTAGAAGGAAGTAATCTATATGAATCTGTTAGTTATATTTATATTAACCAAATATAGTATTATTGGTACTTTGTAAGTAGTGAGACGAACTTCACTAGCTTACTAACATCACCAATGCTAGATGAAAGTAATCTAATCAAGTGTTGTGTATGAGTTTGACTGATCTTAAAGATCAATAGCTATTGAAAACTTTGGCCAAGGTAATGTTAGTTAGACATTGTCATTTCATATATATTGTTTGCAGATTTGTGTGATATCATGTTAGAATGGATTTCTTTTATGGTACACTTCATGTTCGTAGAAATCATACAACACACAGGTACTAAATTGTCTCTCTAGATTACCGCACCATCATTATCTACTCATATATGAAGGGAGGGTCATTCCCTGATGGAGGATTGTGTAGGGGATCGATGGTCCATGGTTGGTGTGGAAAAATGCTCAGATGATGTTCTTCCTCCTCACAACAATACTTATTTGGAGACTACACTTGAGATTGCCATAGATACTAGAGTTCAAGAACTTAGAATTCGTGGATCCATGTATCTTGTATTTTTTATTGTATTTATTATTTAAACATTATCTTTGATGAAATGTAATTATTTACTTATTGTACATTGACAATAGTGGCTATATGTTTGTACCTGTTGTGGCTAAAAATTCGTAATTACTTTCTATATTCAATTATGTTTTGTTTCATACGATGATAGTGATTAGTGATAGATAGATGTTACATGCTTATTTTATAGTTAACATACTTAGAGTTTTTTTATCTGGATCACTAATTATATTCTCATGGTGAAATATAACGAAAGAATACATTGACTATTTTTTAAAAAAAAATCACGTTATTTTAAATAGATCCCAGTGGGGATGTTACACATAGGACTTTTAGAGATCTTAGAAAAAATAATTTACCTATTATTTTAGTTATCCAAGAGACCAAGATGGATGAGGCAATGGTAGAAGAGACTAATAAGAAAGTGTTGAAGGAGGAAAAGGTTTCTAGTGTTAGTTCTGTAGGGGCTTTTATTGGGATAACTACTTTCTAGGATGACAAGGTTTTAAAAGGGATATTTTTATTTAAATAATCTCACCATTTGGCTATATTATTTATAGATATGAATAATGGATCAAGATGGATTCTATCTAATGTGTATGCCCATAATTTACATTCAACTCATAGAAGATTGTGGGAAGAGCTAAGAGTATTCAAGTTAAATTGTGAGGATATTAATTGGATGATAGTAGGAGACTTTAATACTCCTATAAATCTTTTGAAAAAAAGTGGAATTAAATTATTCATGGAAAGTATGGAGGAATTAATTAATTTCATTTATAACAATGGTTTATTAGATGTAGAACTAAGAGGTTCTTTTAAATGGTCTAATAGGTAGCTTAGGGATATTCTTATTCAAGTCAGAATAGATTGTGTCCTAATTTCTGTAAATTGGATTCTTATTTGATATTTTTGTCTCTCTATGTTGCCATGTATTGGTTTATATCACAATCCTATCATTCTTAACATAGATGATAGATCAAATAAGGAAAGGATCCCTTTAGGTTTGAACACATGTGGTTCTTTCATCTAGAGATTTCTGATAGGATCAAATAATGGTGGAACATAGACATCCATGATAGTGGTATGCTTAGATTGGTTCAAAAAATCAACAATGTCAAGAAAAATATCAGGGTTTAGAATCATAATGTTTTTGGTAATATATCTTTCATCAGAAGAAGAAGATTGGGGCAAATCTTAAGTTTTTGGAGGAATATATATATGGCAATGGTTTATGTGAGGAAAATTGATTAGAAGAAAAGATTCCCTGAGTGATTATCATACATTAGTGGCTCATGAAGAAAACTACTAGAGGTAGAAATCTCGAACTTTATGGCTTAAGGAGGGGGATTGTAATACCAAGTTATTTCATTTATCTACTATTAAACACATGAGCCATAATAGGATAACTAAGATTATTTATGAATATGGTGTTTCTTATTATGGTCATCTCATTATAAAGGAATAAGTAATGCAACACTTTAAGAATTTGTTTTCAATCAACAATGTTCTTAATAGGACTAAGGCCCTTGAATTTTTATTAAATGTTCCTCTTAGTTTTTCCCCTTAAGATAATGCTAATTTGTTTATCTTTATTTTAGAAGAAGTGAGTACGATGGTTTAGTTTTTAAATAAAGATAAAGCTCCAAGACCTGATGGATTTCCCATTGAATTTTTTCAAAAAATTTAAGAAATCATCAAGCGTGATCTAGTGGAGGTTGTTAATGGATTTTCTACTAGCAAAATTTTGAGAGAATTCAACATTACCTTCATTGCCCTCATTCCTAAGAAGATTGGAGTCACTGCATTTATTGATTTCCACCTGATAAGTTTTTGTAATTGGTTTATAATATCTTTACAAAAAAATAGCTTTTCATCTTCAACATTTGGTAGATAAAATAATTGTTACAAATCATGGAAGATTTATTCAAGGAAGGCAGATATAGGATGGGGTTATAGTAGTCCACAAAATGATTCATTATATGGTGAAAAGTAAATAAGTAGATATGATTTTCAAACTTGATATGAACAAGGCTTATGACATAGTTGATTGGGATTATTCAGATATGGTCTTGAAAAAATATGGTTTTGATAAACAAGGATTTTCAATTGCATCTCTTATTTAGTGTTTTCTATTTTGGTGAATGGTTTAACAACTAGTTTTTTTGGCAACAAATGAGGCATAAGGTAAGGAGACCCTTTATCCCCCTTTTTGTTCATTTTGACAATGGATTCCCTTAGCATATTTTTTTTGGAAGCTTTGAGGCATGGGGATTCAAAAGGTTTCAAGTCAGCTAACGGTATTCTTACCACTCTTCATCAACAATTTGTTGATGATACTATCACCTTGGATATTACTTCAGTGAGAGAAGCTAAATAATTAAATAATATCCTAACTTATTATGAGGAGGTATCTATGCAAAAAGTGAATTTTGAAAAAAGCTTTTTATTCTTTGTGAGTAATCCTTTACCTAGGTAACATAAGATAACTCAAATTTTAGGTTATCAAATCCAAACTTTGCCTTATATGTATTTGGGTGTGCCCCTTTTTGTAGGAAAGATGACATTAAATTTATGGAACCCTCTTCTTCAAAGATTTAAAAATAAACTCTCAGGATGGAAAGGTAATATTATATCTTAGGTTGGTAAGCTTATGCTGATAAAAAGTGTCTTACTTCTTTGATGAATAAGATCATTGATGCTTGTACTATCGATATCCATACTCCTAATTACAATGATGGATATTCATTAGATGACTCCTTAGCTGGTTTTACTCAAGTTAAAAATGAATAAATACTTAGGTATTGTTCTTATTTACCATATTTATTTCATAGTATTAGTTTTATTGATGTAGTCCCTTCTTCTTCTCTTTCACTTGACACTATCTCTTCTTCACTTGATGTTCACAGGTTAGATATGGAGCACACAAACACTACTCACCTAGTCACTATTGAACCTCTTAGGAGCATGCGTCTTAATCATGCCATGATGAGACCATATTGGTTTACCAAGATTTATGATCCCTCAAGTTTGCTCCTTCCCAAGATGTTAGCCACATTATGCCAACATGAATCTCACATAGTTTTTGAGCCTAATATAGATTTTATTCCAAGTTGTACTACTGATGGTAATGGCATCCTACCTTTACCTAAGCTTGATTCTCTACCTACGTGATGGGAAGATGAGCCATATTGTGAGTTTCAAAAGGTTGTTGGTCATTGGGATAAGGATTTTTGAACACATAAGAGATTCTTAGCATAGATTAAAAATTCAAGTTCCACTCCTACTACAAATAGTAGACCTCCATAGTCATCTACTCACAGATGTACTTGCTATTTTCAAGGTATAACCACACATACTTCTACACACTACCAATAAATTTGGTAGTGTATTGATACGCTTTATCCAGAGAATGAACAATCTACTGATAATACATTAACTCCTCCTAGTACCCTTCCAAAATATGTCTCTAACCATGGGGAGGTTTATTTCCTTTGGCATCATTGTACATAGGTGTAGAGATTTACAACAACACTTTCATGATTTTCCATGACCTACACCATTACTTGATCAATAATGTGCATAGGGTCATTCATAGGTGAAGGCTACCCTTTCTTTACCACCTTCATTATCTTAGAGATTAGAAGCTTTTACTCACATTGTGGCACCAATGCCTCACATTGATTACCCTTCACAAGAGATGCCCTATATATAGGCTTCTTCTTATAGCATCCCTACATTTTCCATTTGAATAGTGTGACATGAAGTCCTCACACATCTGTATGTGAAGATAGATGAGACTATGATCAAAGCTATATTCTAATTACATCAAGAATTATCATATGTTTTTGATGATGCAAACTGTGAGATCTATCAGTATTTGTGAACACATTATTTTTTCATGGAATCCCATGCTTCATATTTATACTTAATTGATTTTTGATATTTATACTTAATTATAGCATTTGTGATGCATTCCTCATCAATTTTTATATTATTTCTCTTTCTCTATCTATACATACTTTTAAATTTTTTCTTCTTACTTTACCTCTCTTGAATTTTTCTGCAATTAAATTTTATGCATTAATTTCTATTCTTTATATATGTACACACTTGTTGGGGATGATATTTCCTTACATAGATGTTTTTATTAGATAAGTTTTTGAATAACATAGTTATTCATGTGACATGGCATTCATATCACACCTTACACTATCATATTCTCTCTATGATCAGCTACAAAGCATATTCACCATTGTACCATCATTTACAAGGATCTCTCATGATCCCCCTTTTCCCCTATATATCCTTCATCTTAAGTATACATATGGTTAGTATTGAGTTTGCATATTTACTTTTGGGTAAGTCTAAAGCATTTTTGATGCCAACATAGGCTTTAAGTACTTCTTTCTTGTAACCAAATTATAAACTTCCTAGTGTTAGTTACCTATATCACTCATGTTTGATTTTATGAATTTGTATGGATGAGGAATAAATAAAATATATAAAATATGAAATCCAAATCATCAAAACAAAGGGAAATGGTCAAAAGGAAAAAATAAAATATTCAAAAGTCAAAAATCACACCAAAAGATTTGATACTTCTTTGGCACATCTATTCTAGTTGAAGCTCAAACTCTATAGTTGGCCTCATAATAGAGCCTAGGTCCATTCAGATGTAGTAGGCTAGTAGACTGGGATATAAGGTCTCATTACTATATCTCATGTCACATACTTTTTCATGTAATTACCCAATCTTTGTAGTAGACTAATGGATTTATAAGGGGTCCTAAGGAATTGGGAACATGTCATGGGGAGTTAGGCTCATTTTTATTTTTCTGTAAATAACCTTCATGATATGATCTAGGTACTTCACTCATTAGCAAATTAATTTATGTCTACCAGGAGGAGTGTCTTAAGATTTTGTTATTCAAACAAAATCTTAAGCACTTGCACATTTGTTACATTTCTACTAAGGGTTGTTACAAAACCTATGTCTCATTTACACTAAGGGTTGTTATAACACCTATGCACAAGATTCACTTTCCCTATTTCATAACATCATTCCAACACTCCCCTTAATGCATATTGTTTTTAAAATTGATCATACCTCTCTGGTCATCTGTTTGTGAGTTGTAGTGTAAGACCTTAGATAGGACCGGGTCTTCCTCACAAAATTTTATTTTTCCTATAAACAAATACCACTTGGTTATCTATTTATGAGTTGAAATATAATACCTTAGATAGGATCGAGACTTCCTAAAAATATATCCATTTTTCCTACATAAACTATGTATCATGACTTGTCACATGATAACTTTACTCTTCTGCATGATTGATTAAAGATTGGGTTTTTCATTCTTAATCCTACTTTCATTTTCACACATATTATATCTCACTTATTTCCATAGCTTTTCATATCTTTGTTTACATTTTATATTTAAATTTACTCCTTTACATTTATTTACATATTCTCAATCTTCATTACCATGCTCCTTCTTTGTTTTACATATTCTTAAATTTTGTTTACATTGATATTCCATTATTTACATATTCTTAATTTTTCAGATTTCTCTTTTATTTAATTTCTTATTTACATCTTTGCTTATTATCTTATTATTTATTTTCAATTTCCTCATATTTTCATATGTGATTATAACTAATTATTTTTCACTTGTTTTCTCATATTAAATTTTATTCTTTTCAACCGTGCATTTGTTCACATTTTCTAGAAAAGAAGCAATACACACGTCATGCATTTTACCATAGTATATATCCAAAACAACACATGTGCTAAAGATAAAATAAAAACATCCATAATATACATGAGTCATACAAAACTACACACACACACACACAACTATTTCCAAATGTCTCATACAAAATCACATGATAAATTACAACAATAACTCTAGAACTATGGTCCACCCTGCCTATTTGGTGGTGGGTGAGATACATTTATCATAAAATCCTATGACTCTCCTTTATAAATAAGCCATTGAAGTGAATTATTAGTGTCTATATCCCCTCCATACATCCCTATAAATGGGCCACTTGGCCCTGTACCTAGCCTAATTATCTAGTTATTTCAAAATATGTAGATCATTTTGCAGCCAATGAATACCATGCTTGTAACTCCCCATCACCAACACCTGGGGGTTATACCACTTGGGTATCATCAAAATATTTCTAAAAATCTCAATCTACTACATAAATTGATTGAAACTAGTTAGCCTACATCGATGATGCAGGCACCATCATATCAATCATATGAGTCGTATCATAATTAGGGAATACATCATCTAATATATTATGATGTGCTCTCTCAACCATGGAGGGCCATATCATCTCCTCTATTGTAATAATTGTAAAATGCAAACAAAATGAACATTAGATCTCACATATAAATCTCAAAAATAACTACATTATCTAGCATGTCTAGCAAATATCACAAACTCAACATAATACACATTACTTACCTATAGTAACCCCATCAACTCAGCCACCTTACATCCTTTAACCTAATCGGCCACCCTAAACATAGTTAGTCACTTTGAAATTCTATGAGATCAACCACCTAATATAGAACCAACCACTTATTTAAAATCCCTCAAACTAACTAGATTATCCAGGCTAATCACATTCAAGTTCTATAGTGTTTTTTAACTATATTATAATCAATGCCCTAGAATTAATTTTTCACATTTTGGTTTCTACCCATTACCCCTCATAATTTATACTATAGTATAATATTTGGGGGGAAATTCATGTTACAGGGATTTTCCCCAATGCTCATTTTTCATAAACTAATTCATTTTTATCCTAAAATACTCAAAATTCATATTAAATTTATACTTAGACTATTTTCATAGCAACCATAATACATCCTCATACCTATCCTCCAATGCGTCCACCTCCTTGAGCTCGCACCATCATCTCTCTCTCAACTCAACTAGGACATTTATAGTTCTAATAATCAATAATCACAAATGCACAAGCAAGTAATAATTTTTGCCTATTATAGTAAAATTTCAAAAATCCCAAGGCTTCAATTATTTATCAACAAATTTGGTATTTTCTCATAACTTTGTTTTTTCAAACTCTTTTGACAAACCAAAAAAAGTTAGAATTGTAATAACATAGATAATTTTTCATTACTAGCCACATATTTTTTCTAAAAGTTTGAATTTTATCTTATTTTTAGGTTCATCTCTTATTCTACGTACTAGGCACCTCTACCATTTGCTTCTCACACAACTCTTATTTAAACAACAACAAGGTAAGTGAAGGTAAGTATTTATAAATTATTTACTTTCATTTACTTTCCAATTTATATTACAAATTTTTAGCTTAGTGTTGTATGTTGATATGTTCTTTCTTGAAGTACCATCCCATGTTACAACTACGTGACACATGATGAGATTTGAATGGGGCATATGTATACACATAATATTTTTAAACTTTATCATTTACTGACGCTTTCTCTCTTGCAGGAACCTATCAAGTTTTGATCTCTCTAAGTGGACACCTTAAAGGGTACATCATAAAAGAGGTGAGAAGACCATTGGTGCTTCATAAGTTTTTTGGTCAACTATATCATTACCTAAACCCATTACAAATCCTGCTTATCTAATTCCTTGAGTAATTCAAATGTCATTCATACATTTCCCTAAGCATTTATCCTTTCAATATCCCCTAACTAAGAAATTACCCTCTTTTTATACTAAGTCATCTAGGTCAATCTTGTTAGAAATGATAAAACACATGTTATGGGACTAAGTTAGCCTGGCCAATGTAGTTTGAAGTATAACAATAACTTTTAATAACTAACGAGATCGAGCTGGCTAATATTGTCAGTTAAAATTATGGAAGGGTAAAGGCTTATTCATTGATATAAATACAAGTCTCATTTCAATCCAATAGAGAGAAACATTCATTTGCACATTACTATAATTCTTAATTTTTCTAATTATGCATTTGAAGGAGCTATTGCTTAGATTTTTGCCTTGGATAGAAGATTACTTGTCTTGTGAAAAGTTTTAGATGTAAAGTAAGAGTATTTTAGCCTAGACTTGATTTATATAGTGTGATCCTTACAAGACAAAATTATCTCTTTCAAGGCACCTTTGGCCAAAGGAGAGATTAAGATTCGACAGGTTCACCCAAGATAAGTATTCTTAACTCTTTTTATTTGATTTGATAGATAGATGTTGCATAAGTAATATGTGTTAAATGTATAACTCTTTGCTTAGATTACCTCTATGCTTAAACTTAGTTTAGATATAAGGTTTTTCTTTGCTCGTCATCTTCCATTTTGGGTGATCTAGGCCCCCATTTTCATACCATGATCCCTTGATTACTTATTTATGTTTAACTATCCCCATTTGTGCCACAGGATTTGGTGAGCACTAGAGTAGTTTTATTTCATGTACTTAGACCTAACTAAGGTTATTGCATAGTGTCATTTGCCTAGAGGGATTGAAATCCTCTCCTTCAGTATTTTATGGTAACAGATCATTTTAGTTAGGTTTAATGGATCTAATTTGGTCATGTTCCCGATATAAACATGTATTGCAATGGATGCTAGTTGATTACCTTATTTGATCCTAGATTTTACTAAGCCAAATAATTTGTAGATCTATATTATTTTTTTGCATCTTGTTTCCTCCATAAGCCTTTGGGGTTGTGTTTTCCAAGAGAAATTAAGTCTTTCCTTTTTATGCTCATACAACTTTCCTTTTTAGATTGTATGATTATTTCACAAGCCTTATTATTTTCTTTATCCATCCCAAGTTTTCTCAAAGTCTTCTTTGTTTCCTTGAACTATTCATCATACCAAAAATTTGTTGGAAAGCTACTTGCATTTCCTCTCTTATGTCTACTTATTTTGCATGTGCTTAGTGCTTTTTGAATTAATGGAATCAATATATTATTATTTAGTAGACAACTTCACATTTATGTTGTACTATTCTTTGCTTCCTGAAAGTGTTGTGAAGGGTTGATTTAAAGAGCTCTTGATTATCATGAGTCATGAGGACTTTACCTTAAATATTTATCTTATTTTATTTGTGGTGAGATTTTTCTCCCTGTTGATTGTTTTTGTGCATGTCAAACTTTACATATATTATATTATTGTTTGATTTCAACTCTCAAGGGACTTCCTCAAACTTTTAGCTCCATCAGTCCTGAGATGGAGCTTTATGAGAGAAAAACGTCCACCACACTTTAGCCATTATAAGTTTTACAAGTGTTGTTCTTTAAATTCGAACATGTTCTCATGCCATTGAATATAACAATGTCATAATGACTACATAGTCCCAATAATTTCACTCCATAATGTGTAACTCCCACATTTCCATCTTGTGATGTCCGTTCCCAAAGTTGGTTTTCTTCTTCTTCTAGCCATAATAGATTCCTTTTAACTCCACCCTTATTTCCCAAATTAAGGGCTTAGTTGTTTTTTGTCCAGACATTGAAGTTCCCCATTATCAAGAATTCCTCCAAGGTGCTAAAAACTGAAATGTCACTTTTTAGCAAAGCATAAGGGTTTTTACAATCTAAGTTCATTTTATTATATGTTTTTGAGGCTCTCGATGCAAAGTAGTAGGTGAAAAGATTAATTTTTAACTTAATTTCTATTATTTTTTATCCATATGTATTATTTATTTTGGTCCCCTTTCTATACTATTATAATTTGATTATATCTTAACTCCTCCATGCCCCTTGCCAATTTCAATCATTTCATTCCAAATTGATATTTTCTCATATCATTCATATTTTGGAGCTTTTCAACCTTCATACTCATGAGTATCAGTAAGGATGATAATGTCTTTTCTCTCAGCTATGGGTGCCAACTTAGGACCTCTCTTCAAAGGGTAACCTCTATAATTCTAGCTTACCATGATCAAATGATTTGTAGGGGACCTTGAATCCCTCTATTTTGTGTGTCATTTAGTGGCTGATTTTAGATTTTCCATTTTATAACCATGCCTATTTACATGCATCTCTTGTTGCCTTCACTTTTTCCCATTCTTTCTTTCTCTCTTGTTGTACTAGATTTAAGTCTCCATCTAGGTAGATGTGTGTACCTCTAAGAAACCTTATGTTCCTTAATATCATTTTTTTGTCTCTTATGATTTTCATGATCACTCTTACATGTTTGTCCTTTCCACCTTATCATTTTTCCAATCCTATTTTCCTGATGAATATGCCATTTCCATTATAGCTGATGTGCAAGGAAGTCTCTTGTTAATTTCTTGGTACTCTCCTTCTCACCATAGATTATTAATCCTTACATAATGATGTTTATGTCTTATCATGTCTATCATTTTATTCTCTTATTTTCATCCTGACATATTTATGAGTTTTCTTTATTTGTTTGATGATCCTTTTTTGCTTGTGCCCAAAAGTTGGCCTCCTCAATTTGGTCTTTCAATTTATATTATTTTATTTTCATGTCTGTGATTTCATATTAGATATATTTTATTTTTGATACATCTCTTCCTTCAAACAATCTTGGTTGATTTCCCTTTGTTGTTTGTATTTGGTCAAAAACTTGTTTATATCTCTTTCTCCTTAAGAAATTTTCTCTCTCTTAATAGTTCAATTGGATTCTATTATTTCTTTCATCTTGATGTCCTGAAATTGTTCCTTTGATTCTATTTCTTCAATCCTTCTTTTCATGTTCATTAACTAATTGACATATAGTTTTGGTGACCATATTAGTGGTGTTGATGTGAGGTTGTATGTCCTTGCTTTCATGGCTCTCTTCATCCATTTCTCCTTTGTTTTCCAAGTATGTTTCAATCTCCATTTGTGTGTTATAGTAGTTACTTACACATCCATTTTTTTCATTCTTGTTGTCCTTTAAAACCCACCCATTTTTTTGATGTGTATTGTCACTCCCTTGTTGTATATGTTGGGTGAGTTGAGGGTATTTCTTCATGGTCTGCTTTGGTTCTACTTCATCTTGAATCAATGTACCTAATTTTTCCTCTATAATTTCTTGTCCTTGCATTGCTTGACCTACCCAGACTATTGGGATGTTTTGCACTATCCTTGGTAAAATAATTGAGAGTTTTTAACTCATATTTTGCTTCACTTTCTAGGTCTATGTTCACCTTAAAATCCCTTTATATTGTTTCACATTTACATACATTATTTTGTTTCCTGTGTCTGATACATTGGGCTATAGGTATCCCAACATGTGTGGGTGAATATATGATCCCCATACACCAACCATTATGATTATGTAAGGGTTGAGGTTAGGAAATGAGTAAGCAGTCAAGGGTCCTATGGGATGGTGTTTAGTTTGTACAATGGACTTATCAATCTTCCATGAGATATCATTCACATCAATGGCTCATGTGTTTATTTCCTCATTTGTGACCCCATTATTGCTTCATTATTGTTGATTGTATGTTTTTTTGGCACCTAAGTCATAAGGTACACCAATTTTTTGGCTTGGAATTTGAAATTCACCATGTTTTTCATCAAATCGTTAAAAATGTAAAAAATTGTGAGACATTTTGGTGCCAAAAATAAGGTAAAACATTTTATAAAGTGACAGATTTAGGTATGGATATGCAATAAAAGTTCAAAGAGGGTCGTCAATATACAAAAAAAGGTTCACAGTAACTTGTAAGTAACGATTTGATGTTGAGTAGTGGTCATCATGTTGCAAGCAGAAGAGGGAAGAGTTGTGATTGGTGATTAGTATGACTTGACGACTACAAATAGTGGATGGTGGCAATTCAATAATTGTTTCAAAGAGTTCGTAGGCAATAGTAGTGACCTATAAGTGGCAGCTAAGATGCAAGTAGTGACTCAACAATCTGTGGTAGTGGCTAGGGATTTGAAGACGCTAAGGAGGAATCGTCCACCATTTGTAGAGGAGAAGATTTAGATAGTTTTTTTAAGTTTAAATTTGTTTTTTTTAATACATTTTGTTTTATTTTTTTTAGATTTTGTTTTTATATTTTATTTTGATTTTAAACTTTTGATTTTTGATTTTTCAATTTTATTTTATTTTATGTTTTTTTTAAGTTTTGTTTTTATTAATTTTTATTTTGTTTTGATTATATATTTTTTATTTTGCATTTTTTCAATTTTGTTTCAATTTATTTTATTTTATGTTTTATTTTAAATTTTGTATTAATTTTCTTTTTATTTTTTATTATTTTATTTATTTTTTAATTATGTATTTGAATTTTTTATTTTCTTTTTAATATTTAATTATTTTTAATAATCTTTAATTGTAATTTTGAAATCAAGATTATAATGTATTTATTTTTTTTTCATTTTCTTTTATAATGTTTATTTATTTAAAAAAATATATTATGTATCTTATTTAATTTTACCTTTTTGTTTATAGAAATCATGTTTTCAATTTTTTTCTAATTTTTTTATTTTTTTTATTTTTATTTTTTTTATGATTTATGTTTTTATTATATTATATTTTTTCGTTTGTAATTATTTTTTGATTTATTTTATTTTTTAAGTAAATATATTTGATTTTTTGTTTGTTTTAATATTTTTAGTTTTTTTTAAATTATTTTTTGTTTAATGTTTTATAATTTTACTATATATAATTTATTTATTTACATTTGTTAATGATTTGTTTATTTATTTATTTTAGTGTTTTTTAATTATGTATTTTTATTTTATTTTTATGTTTTCTAGTAATTATGTTTTTAATTTTTTTTAAAATGTTTTAATGATTTTATGTTTATTTTATTTTATTTATATATATGTGTGTGTACATACATACATACATACATACATACATATATACATACATATATATATATATATATAATTTTTATATATATATATATATATATATATATATATATATATATATATATATTTATTAGTTTTTTTTATTTTTTAGTTTAATGTTTTATATTTTTGTTTTAAATATATATATTTATTATTTTTTTTTTATATTTTTACATTTTTTTCAATGAATTGTATATTTGTTTATTTATTTATTTTAATGTTTTTGAATTTGTTTTTTTTATAAATTATAATTATATTTTAAATATTTTTTAATGCATATTTTGTTTTTAATCATTTTTAATATTTGTTTTAATATATATTTATTTTTTTATGTTTTTAATTTATTTTTTAATGATTTATTTATTTATAGTTATTTATTTTAGTTTTCTAAAATTATGTCTTTTATATTTTTTTCACTTTCACTTTATGTTTATTTATATAATATTTTTGTTTTTGTTTTTAAAATATATTGACATTAAATTTTCATTTAAATTTTGTAGAAGCCTTCATGGCTTCTAAATCAAACAATTGAGGGATGGGAAGCATATGTCATGGAATGGATGAGGGAATGAAATCAAATGTAATTTATGTGGAAAAATATTTCATGGGATTTTAACTAGGGTCATTGACCATCTGCTTAGCAGATTGGGTGGCCCTGGTGGGATGTTAAACCATGTCCTAATTTGATTCCAAAAATCAAAGGGAGATTGGAGAAAGAATAGGAACAATCAATTGTTAGAAAACATAATACAATGCCAAAAAAATAGAGAATTCAAAAAAGAATTATCTAGGGGCACATCAAAACATTTTTCTGTGAGCATGTCATCCTCACATATGCAATCAAACACTTGTGGGAGTGGCACAATTCACAGCATGTGGAAGTCAGTGCAAAATCAAGATGTGGATGATGCATCAGATGATTAATTTCATTCAAGTGAGAATCCATTCAACGTGGCTAAGAGTCCATTCTTTACTAAAGCAGTTTACAAAATATCTAAATTTGACAAACATTACACTCCACATAGTTTTGAAAGGTTTAGGACCACTCTTTTGGAAAGGTCAAAAGAGAGGGTGACTAAAATCATGGCAGATGTCAAAGCCTATTGGAGTGCAATAAGGTGTAATATATTGAGTGATGGTTGGTCTGATATGTGTTAGAGGCTATTGATTAATGTCTTGGTGTATTTCCCTCAAGGCATATCTTTCTTGAAAGTGATTGACATCGTGAATTACAAGAATACATCAGAGTTCATTTTCAAAATCTTAGATGAAGTAATTCTTGAAGTGGGTGAGCAAAATGTGGTTTAGATTATCACTGATAATGCCACAAATTGTGTAGGGGTTGGGGAAATGATTATGGAAAAGTATCCAAAAATTTATTGGAGCCCTTATATAGCTCATTATCTTAATTTTCTACTACAAGACTTAGCCAAATTTCCATGGGTGCATGAAACAATTCAAAGGGGGAGGACAATTGCAAACTTCATAAGGAACCTATTGACAATTTTGACCTCACAGGTTAAATTGTCACCCCTACCATTAAAAACTTTGCATATCTTACCAGTTTATCTTGTGAGTCAGTAATTGGTCCTGAAAAGTCCTTGAATAATCCATGGTTAACAATTCTTAAGGTTATTTAGGTGATTTAAGGTCTTTTCCTTCACTTGTCTTGTGCTTTTTAGTCATTTTTTGGGCCTTTCGAGTCATTTTTCAGTGGTAAAAAGAATATAGAGTGTATTTATGAGCTTAATAGCATGATTAAAGGTAATTACATCCTTAAAAAATGAATAATTAGGTTGATCACATTTTGGACTAACTTTATGCCTCATTTCTATGCAAAATTTGACCATTTTGTGCCATTCACAGAAGGTTTTGATAGTGTATAATCAAGAGGAATATTGATTCCATATTTATTCACCTCATCAGACATGTGAAATATTCTATAAAATATTTTATAGAATTTCATTTAGAGTTCCTTGGTAAAAAAAGCTTTTTCAGTGCAAAATAGGCCTTTTTGAGACATTCACCTTCATTTTTAGAGAGTTTTTATGAGAAAATAATCATGGATTTTTTATTAGGTCATTAAAAGGTTATATCATTGGTTTTAAGTAATTTATAGGTGAAAAAACTACAAAAATCAACTTCACTCCATTTTTGACCTTTTTTGCATGCCTAGAAGGGCAGTTTTCAAGTGCTCAGTATGAGAAGAGAAGAGAGATTTGGAATCTAGAAATTTGGCCATTGTTATAGGTATGAGTAATATTTAATTTTATATTATTTTTTCATGTATTTGTTTCCTCATCTTTATGAACGATCGCTAAGAGTGACAACATGTCACTATAGCCTATGCATTCAAGAGGGGTCTGTTCTTGGGCATGTTTCTTAATCTCAATAAAAAATGAAGATAAATTGTTTTGGGGAATGTTTTTATGGGTAATTATTCTCATTCTAATCATGTTATAATTTTGTAAATCCTTCCAAAAAGGTACTTATAACATAAAAACTCATTCCTTTCACTATTGTTCTGAGTGGTCTCTTAGAGCAGTTTTAAATCAAAATATGGGTTATTCATTAGATGTTTACATATATATAGGTTATAAATGAAATATTATTAGTCATGAAATTCCTGGTATATTCAATTAAAGTTTAACATATTTTAATTCTAATTTTATCTCTTTGTGAGGGCTTTAACTGTGTGTCTCTTCAACATGGTACATATGCATTATTTGAGTTTGAGTTATACTCTTGGAGCTATGATTGAGAGTTTTAATATGTTAAAAATTTTATTGAACCATAAATATCCAAGAAAAGGTACTTCAAAAACTATATTATGGATTGTGACAACATGTGTCATTTGCATACATTATTGACTCATAAAATGAGCATCTACAAGTGTGTGAGAAGAAATCAATTAAGAGGTTGAATACTTGAAATATTGTTTTGAAAAATTTTCAAGAGGGGAAGAATCGATAGTAAAACCTTTGAGAGGGTTTTGACACTCTTCTAATGGTCATACACCATTCACAATAAGTACATCATACCTCATTGTCCTATGTGTTAAAGTTCACCTACATGTGACATTGAAAGAGACTTAAAAGGTGGGAATATATGTATATGAACATGACAAGAGACCCTCCCAAGAGATGAATAGTTGACGAGATGAAATGAGAAGCTTGTTTAAACCATTATATTGGCAACGAATGGTGGAAACTCAATTCAAGAGGTTATGATTGTGAAATTAGGGACAAAATCCCTAAAGCATAAAAATAGAGCACTAGATGTTATTGGTGATATTTCAAAACAATGTTGCAATAATTATATGGTCTAAAAAATGTATTTACCTTGAAGCCCCACATATAAGTATAATATATCAAAGATAAGAGGGTGTAAGTCAAGGGGAAAGAGGAGGTTGAACATCTCCATTATGTACATTTACTCACTGAATCTTTTAGTATCTTCTACAGAGTTTGAATGTTTAAATGATCCTCACATCCCTAGGTGGCAATAAAGGAGCATACCCTCATGTCAAATGGTATTTCAAGTCAAAGAACATTGAAGGTTGATTCTAATTGACTTTAAGATGATCTCAAGGACTCTAAGAAGGCCTATGTGCATAGTGTTCAAGATCTAACCATGCAAGTAGTGGCACCTACATGATGACTTTTCATGTGCAGGGAATAGGCATTATACAGTCAAGGTTCTAAGCATGTTCAATAAGTTCAAACAAGGACAATGTGCTTTATTGTTAAGGATTTTTTTATTTGAAGGATATGACCTCACAGTCCAAGCATCAAATAAGTGACTTATAAGGGTCTCTATTAGATGGCAACCTATAGTATACTCAAAGGATCTATAGATGGACTAAATTGGTGAAGTGGAGTCATATTCTCTAGGTAAAGTGATTTCGTTCATGTGTAGTAGTTTAAAAACCTTAAAAAGTGACATTATGGTGAATCATGTCTCAAGGTAGGGTAAGAGATGACTCCACAGGTTTCAAACATAAAAACACCACCTATAGTCCATACAAGAGCTATTCAAGCATGTATAATAGTGGTGAGGAGTCTCATATGGTTTAGGCAAGAGGAGATCTTAAGTCAAGATGTAGATGTGATTACATGTCATCAAAAGTCACCTTTCAAGGTCCTAAGGGGTTTAAATGGATATCAATGCCCACCTATATCCCTATAGTTACCTACAACAAAGTAACCTATAGCCATATTCCCTCTCACGGTAGTTGACTGTGATATGGGCTAGTTGGTCTAATAGGTTAATCAACCATTGAGATTGTGAGAGATAAATTGAGTTTCCAAGAGACTTATACAAGATAGTAGACACTTCTTAGGATCTCTAAGACTATCATATATAGGTTGGTTGGCTATACTCTCAATCATAATCTCCAATTAACACCTAGAAGCATTCAAATATAGTCATCACCATTGGCTTGAAATTGGTGAGTAAAGGAAACTTCTAATGAAACTAGGGGTTTGGATGGATAGAAACTAACACCTCTAAGTGCCTATGGTGGCTTATAATCACCTAAATCTATGTATGAGAGCAAATAGGGTAGTGTACAGAATACTAAGGGAGGTTGACATATTGTTAACCATGGAGCACTCTAATATCCATAGGGCGGTCTCAAACAAGGAAACCTACTAATGTAGGAACACAAATGAGTTTAAAGTACTCTCCAAAGCCTAAGATGATCCTAAGGAGATATGACACAAGTTTCAATGCTAATTAACACCTATAAGTCCCTATATGATCAAGAAGTTGACTGTGATGGGCAGTGAGTAAGTTGGATAGTGTCCTTGATGTTTATATTATAAGGGCAAGGCTTGGGCATACCCAAATGAATATATGATGATCATAGAAGATTTAACAAGGTCTTGTGTATAGTTAGGAACTAAACCATATAATCAATCACCTATAGTTCCATTATGACCCTCTAGTCATAAGCCAAGGCTAGAAACACCTACAACCAACCCTGAGATATGTCTCAGTCTAAGCATATGAAAGAAGCATCACAAAATTAGAAGACTAGGGTTGTCATATGAATGAAGGAGGGTTATCAGCCAAGGTTACATTTCATAAAACTTTGAGATATTTTGTTTAAATCTAAGATGTTATTTGTGCCAAGAAGCCCTAGCTCATGCATATGAGAACCTTAAAAATCCAAAGAGACCTAACATATCAAAAGTGTTCATCTAAAACTAGCATTTGAGGACAAAACAAAGTTGATAAAGCCATAGTTGGGAAGTATCAACTAATTCAAAAAAATTTAAAGGGGGAATACATTCACATTAGTATGGCATCTCAATGAGAAGGTCTAGTTTCCTAGGCCTAAAACTCAGTCCAAAGAACATCTACAATTGCCTCTCCTATCATCATAGACTATGCTTTAAGTTCCTGAGTTCAATTGTTTGAGATATCCATGATTATAAGAGGGAGGTTATGATATAATATCATTCATGACAATGTATTAAGGTGAATTAACTAAATGGTACTTTTCTTTCCAAATCATCTCAAGGAAACTCACTTACAACAGGGTCAAAAAAGTAGGATATATAGGCAGTGAACTGACAAAGGGTGGTTTTTGATATGTTTGGGATGGGTTGGATGGATGAATGGAGGTTGGATAACCTTCATATAATTTACCAAAATATAATGTAACTATCATGATAAATTTACAAGTAAATAAGAAGCCCAAAAGTGAGCATACACAGTCAAATCAAACACAATCTGCCTTGGAGGAGCTAGCTTTGGATTTTACGAGTTTTGAGAAGTAAAAAACCAAATAAAGGGCTGAAAATTTTGGGGGGTCATCCTCAACACTTGAAGAAGGACCTCCAATACCCATATAGCCTAAGAAAACAAGGGAAGTACCCCTTGTTTTATCTCAAATAGGGGGTACATCCCTAAGGTGCAAACTGTCAAGATTTTGGTGAGGTGTAAAAGGTAGACTAAGGGATAAGGGAACCTATTTGGAAGGTATTATAAGCTATATTTAGACTATTAAAAAATATAAAACACCTCACAGGAACAAGGGACTAGGTAAGATGGTCTAGATGTTTGAGTTTGTAGGTAGATTTATCAAGCATAATTAAGGCCTAGAGGTCAAATAGTTTGTCACTTCTAATTGTGATGTAAGATGATCATCACTATGGGTTGGGATATGTTTGGGAAGTCAAATAAGAGGTGATCAAACCATTGGAGTGCATAAAAAGTATCAAGAGAGCCATTTTAAAGCTTAAACCAACACTAGACTTGTAGGAAACAAGGGAACAAGCTCAATAAGAGGACTTTGATTGCTCATATCTTTGCTAAGGTTTTGCATGGGAGTATAAGGCATTTGGATATGTAATCAGGGTCCCTAAAGATCATATTTTGAGAATTTTTTGGCAAGTTGGATGTGGAACTTTTATGAACAATGCTTAAGACCCAAAACTACCCCAAAACCCTCAAGCATGACTAGTTTGAAGAAATGGAGTCGGAGATAAAATTAAACGGAATAGTTTGACTAGAATAGCTATTAGATGATGAAAAGGAATTAGTTAGGCTACCTCACATGCTTTTGAGTTGTATGGACTTATATGGATTTGGACAAAAAAACTATACTTTTCCTTGTTTTTTAGCTTAAATAAGGGTTCCAAGGATCATCAAAAGATGCCAATAACTTTTAAGGAAATATTGAGACTTTTTTTACCTAATCAAACTAAAAAATATATAATAAGAAAATGCCTTCAAAGGACAAGCCTTCCAAAGGCCATTTTATGGTTTTGGTACTTTCAGGTGGTTCTAAACCACAAAAATTGACATGGAGCATGGTGGGGGCATGGGAAAAATGAATCAAACACTTTTTTGAGGTTTCACACCTACATGAGCTCCCAACAACAAAATTTATCTTTTAGGGTTAAAAGTGCTAATTAGGCTTAATTTGGAAAGCTAAATGGGCTAGAAAGCATATCAAATATTAGATTTTGGCCATGAAATTTTGTGTGGAGATGTGGGAGGATATGGGTACCTATAATAAGTCTTATTTTTTCATCATCACTTTTAGATTCCCCTAGACAAGGAGCTTTTCAAGAAAATAGGGCTACAAGGAATACATGAGAAATACATGTTTTTGGTGTTGTTAAGGTCTTGCTAAGTTTTTGATGCATAAAATTACCTTGATCCAGGTCTAGCATGACCTTGATAATCCTTCCATTGAGGAGAGGTTATGGATTGAATCAAACTTGAGGGAAAATCCACTTTCTACCTTCTATGCCTTGGTGAAAAATGAGCCTTTTGAGGGTTTTTTAAGGCTAAATAGGTGCATATAGCCTATTACAAAGACTTATAAATTTGAATAAGGATATTTAACACCATATTAAAGGTAATAAATATTTTATGAATATTTATAATTAAAGGAGACTTTGAAAAAGGTCTCTAACAATTGCAAATAGGACTCTTCCTCTTCCAAATGCCCATGTGTAAGACA
This sequence comes from Torreya grandis, assembly GCA_037957365.1. Classification (NCBI taxonomy): domain Eukaryota; kingdom Viridiplantae; phylum Streptophyta; class Pinopsida; order Cupressales; family Taxaceae; genus Torreya; species Torreya grandis. The sequence goes on along the minus strand of JARHVA010001721.1, from coordinate 1,131,753 downwards.
AAGTCAATTTATTGAAGGAGTCTTATAACCAACTCTTTCAAAGTGTTATATAATCATTCATGAGCCTAGAGAAGGGTTAAAATCAAATAATTTCAAGGAATTGAAGTCCTACATCCATGGAATTGACTTTTTCATCAAGGGAGACAAGAAGGCTAAAATCTAGGGTTGGTGAAGAATATAAGCACTCTCCAAGTGCTCTAAGCTTGACCAAACATAATGATGAGTATCTTAAGACCCATAAACATTATAAAAATTATTTTCCACGCCAATTTATGAAGGTCCAATATTTGAGAAGATAAAAATGCTATGTATCAGTTTTGGAGGAGCCATTTGAACAAGTCTGAAGTCCCCTACTTTGGGGCTGCTTTGTCTCCAAGTATTTCTTTGCTATATATTTTATTTTTTATAGAATTTAATATGAATATTTGATATTTTTATTGTGCCTAAATGCTTCCAAAATTTATATTAACCTTTTGAGATCAATAAGAAGCAAAATTCTTCCAGTTTTAGGTCTTTTCTAGTGAAGTGTATGTGTTTGCCATTGATGTAACTTAGTGAAATACTTATTTTACTTAGTTATAGTCTAGTTTTATACCTTCATGAAATATTTTTGATGTTATACAAGTAATTATAAGTTTCTAAATAAATTTTAAGTTCATTTATTAGATGTGAGTTCAGTTCTTCTTTGCATGAGCTGAGTTTGTAAGGTCCTTATTGTGAAATATTGATGTAGAAATCTTACTTGGGTGAAGTGAATATGTGTGTAATATTTTTTTCCATTTCATACAAGTGTCATTTAAATTATATGAATTCAAAAAAAATTTGTTGCATCACTGTCCATTTTAGGTTTCATTAAGTTTCAGTCAATTTCATCCATTTTCATTGTCTTTTGCACCCTTTTCCTTATCAGAATCAGTAAGTAGTAGCTTAAAAGTAAGTTTTAGTGAGATAACCAAGGTAAAAAACCCTATATAGATATTTTATCCCTTTTTAAGTCACCCACACTTTGGAGATATTCCATGTTCCAATAGGAGTGAGGAATTGCATACTTTCTCACAAGGGCACACTCCTGATTGATAACAATTTTTGGCACACCTGGTGGGACACTTAATCCTTGGCATAGCTGAATTTTTGATTTGAGGATAAGTATTTGTAGTATAAGAGAATATATATATTCATAAAAATCTAAATACTCTTTAGGTTATAGAGTTCATAGCCTCAGTCAAGTAATTCTTTCATGCCAAAAGTGACCACAAGGTCAGCTAGTAAAGGTATTCTTTTTGAATTCATTGAGTTGTCTTCTACATCATATAAAAGATAAAGGTTTATTTATACAAATCCATATAATCAAAAGGGACATTTGTCTCCTAGTTATCCTACTCTTCCAAGCACTACAATCCCCATTATCCAAATGGATATCATAAACCAAGTGTTTGTTCCATTCAATAAAGGTAGCCCATTGAATTTAGCTCAGTTTGATGTCATTCATGTGTCTTATCTCAAGAGTATCCCATTATTCTAAGGATAAAATCAAACAACCCCTATTGAGCACATCCAAGATGTAGCTAATCTTTGTTCAATCCATAATGTTGTTCAGGAAAATGTAGCTCTTAGATTGCTTGTTGCTTCCTTCAAAGGAAAAGCACTATAATGGTATAGAAATATCCCATTTAATTCCATTACTACTTGGGATCAATTGGGTATAGCCTTATTCAGTCAATTTGAGGACAAATCTGATCATCTATCTTTAGTTCAATAGTTAACTACCATAAAGAGAGATCCTCATGAGTTCATGTCTGATTTTAACCTCAGATTCAAAAAGACATGGAATAGGATACTTGTGTTGATTAGGCCATCCCTTGAATATGCAATCCTATACTATTTGAAATACCTTAACTCTGACATTAGTGTGATGATATAGTCAATGGGTGGTACTACCTTGCAAATTTTTATAAGGTTGTAATAAGGGAAGAGAACAGTTTGATATAACCTGGTAAGCTTTTTCCAAGGCCTACAATTCCAATATTCCTAGAATTAAAGTTTATACCAGCCCCTTAAATTAATTAAATTCCATCTTTATCTCCTATTCTATCACCTCAAACTCATATTGCAGCCCTTACTAGTCAAGCGAGTGAGATAGAAGAGTTGAAAGGCTTACTACAATCCTTTGAGAATGAAATAGTAAAACTCAAGAGACAACAATATTAGGTTAATAGGCCTTATCAACAACAAAATCAGACTAACTATCAGCCCTTCAAAGATCAAAGGCCTCCTTATCAAGTTTTTATAAAGAATCGACCACCTTACCAAGCACAAGAATCCATTACTCCAGCTAAGTCATATGCTACCCTTGACCTAATACTCCTTCCACTTTAAAATCCATTTTTTCCATCCCACCTCAGAACAACTTGATGTAGTATTTAGGTTGGCATCCTTTTAATCTCAATGATGCTCAAAACCAAGCCTTGGTATTACAAAACATCGCTATGCCACAAATGACATAAGAAGAGTTTTATTTTCAAGGAGGTCAATACTAAGACACAAGTTTGGAATCAAAGGGAGAGACTCAACAAGTTCAAGGGTAGCCTAATGTTATTAATGTGAATTGGAAAATAGATGATCATGTTGCTTTTACTTAGGGTGTTGAAACTTACAATACAAGTGGTTAAGTTGCAACTATAACTAAAGCTAAAATAAGAGTTTTTGATGAGGCTCAAGATGTGAAAAATGCTTAAAGTAATCCTAATATTGTTTCTAAGAGTAAAACATATAAACTTGTTGCTCCTGCAACACAGAAAAATTAGAATATAGAGAGGTTAGTAAAGCTCATCAAATACCTCTAGTTCATGAGTAACTAGTGCTTGAGAAGGTGCAGCCAAAGGTTAGTGGGTATCATTTCAGTATAGTGGATCAGATGAAGAAGTATAATATCAGAATTATCATGTGGAATTCTCTTTCCATTATAGGATAAAAAGATATGCTCATCTAAGAGCTTTTAGCTCTCCAATTGTCTCCAAAACTGTTTGAAAAAGAAGGTGTTGTCTTAACCAACTTGGATCAGCCAACTAAGTAACAATCAAAATAGGTACATAAGATGGTAAATTTGGATAAAAATAAATTAAAATCAAATAAAACTCCTCCTTTCTACCTTTCTTTGATAGTGTTTGACACTTTGGTTTCATAACTGTATGGTGGATAGTGAAGCTAGTAGCACAATTATGTCTAAGTAGATTGCAGACAAGCTTGGCCTTGTTTATAAGACAAATACTAAAGGTGTATTGTAATAGTATGGGTCACCAAAAAATATGGTAGGAATAATTAAATATCTAAGATTGATATTACATGCTTGTACCAATATTACTTTTCAATAGGATGTTCTTGTGGTAGACTTGCATCCTTACTTTGCTATGTGCCTTTCAAGGGATTTCACCTCAAAGATTGGGCGATATTTATTAGATGATTGGACTTATTTCATGTTCATAACTAGGTATGAAACCAAGGTAAACAAAAATTTTGAGCCTATTGCATGTTTCCATTTGGAGCCATTTTTGCCTAGTGTTGTAAACACTAACTGTATCATCTCAGATGAGGTGATAGAAACTAGTGGAGTAGAAAATGAATCACCTTTGGATGGATTTCTAGGTTTGTTTCTTGGTGAGTAGGACTCTATCTTTCATGATCATGATACTTATAATCTAATTTAAGAATAAGCACTTGGTGTATATTACCTTCATGAGAATGATGCACTAATTCCAACCATGGTTAAAGATGATGAATCTAGTGAAGGTTTATGGCAATTGTACTTTGATAGATCAAGGAATAAACATGGTACCATGGTTATAATGATGTTGGTTTCTCCAAAAAAGTAAAGGTATTTCTTTCTTATTGAGTTTTAGTTTGGTTTTTCAAAAAATGTTGTAGAGTATGAGGCACTAGTTCACGATTTGCAATGTGCTAGAAAGATGAAACTCAACACCTTGCAATTTTTTGGTAATAGTGAACTCATAGTTCACCAAGTAAGAGGTTTAAATGCATGAAAAAATTTGATACTTAGATCTTATAAGCATATAATATGGGACTTACTTGAAGATTTTTAAGCTTTTAACATTTAGGTAATACCAAGAGGTGAGAATAAACATGTAGATAGGTTGGCTGCCATTAGGGCACAATTTAGTATCCTAGTTGATATTAAAAGTGAAAAAATTTAGTCACACATAAATGTGGTTTTAAGGTCTTCTATTCTAGATAATCATGAGAATTGGTAAGTGTTCGAAAATGACAACAAATTGTGAGATTCTTGCAAGAAGAGGCTGAGTTTTCCTCAAGAAACCAATCAAAATACTTGTAGTAGTATGGTGATCAAATTGTGAAACTAAAAAAAAATAAGTTGCCCAAGGAATTGGTCACACTTGAGAACATTTTCAGTGGTGATGGTGAGTTATGGAAGGAGAAGTCATCCTTGTCAACAAAAGAAGAACACTATGCCAATGTAGAGATTGCAACTGGTAAGAATTTGAAGTTGGGTAAGGTATGCACTCCTTCACAAAAAGAAGCTTTCATTGAGTTATGCACAAGCTTTGCTAATGCATTTTCATGGAAATATAGTGATCTCAAGGGATCTGACCCAAGTCTAGCTCAACACACCATTGAGTTAGAGGTTAAAACTAAACCAGTGAGACAAAGACAAAGGCCTATTAATCTTAAGCTTGAGCCTTTGATGATAGCTGAGCTTCATAAGCTCATAGAGTCAACTATTATATTTACAATCAAGCACTCAACTTGGGTGGCAAATCTTGTTCCAATTCATAAGCTCATAGAGTCAACTATTATATTTACAATCAAGCACTCAACTTGGGTGGCAAATCTTGTTCCAATATGAAAGAAGAATAGAGAAATTAGACTGTGTTGACTTCCATGATTTGAACAAGTCTTCACTTAAAGATCACTATCCATTGCCATCAATGGAACAAATTTTACAGCTAGTTACAGGTTTAGAGAGATTTTCCTTGCTAGATGAATATAGTGGCTACAATCAGATTTTGGTCAAGGAAGAGAACCAATTTAAGACATCATTCACAACCAAGTAGGGGACATTTGCATATAGAAAGATGACCTTTGGTTTATCTAATGTTGGAGAAACCTTTCAGAGAGCCATGGATATGGCATTCCAAGGCCTTATTATCAAATTTGTACTTGTTTATTTGGATGATATAATAGTGTTTTCAAAGAGTTCAAGTGAGCACATGGTTCATCTCAAGCAAGTGTTCGAAAGATGTAGGAAATTTGGGATATCTCTAAATCCCAAGAAGTGTGTATTCTTAGTTCATGAAGGTAAGATCCTTGGACATATGGTTTAAAAATATGGTTTAAGTAAAAATTATAAAAGGGTAGACTCTATTATTGCACTCTCCTTGACAAAGCACAAAAAGGCTTTGCAAATATTCTTAGGTAAAATCAATTTCATAAGGAGATATATTTTAGATTTTGTCATTTTAGCTAAGCCACTTATAGCCATGCTAAAGAAAAATCAGAGTTTCAACTGGTCCAAAAAAGGAGTAAATAGTTTTGAAGAGATTAAGAAGGCCATAACTAGTGCTCCTACACTTATAGATCTAGATTTCACAAAGGATTTTATTTTTTACACATATGCTAACATGGACACCATTTTAGGAATTCTTATGCAACAAAATCATGAGGCTTTGGAGCAGCCAATAACCTTCTTTAGTCAAGGCTTAGAGTATAATGAAATGAGGTACTATTTTGTAGAAAAGCATATACTTTCAATTATAAGGTCTCTCAAAAAGTTTAAATACTTGTTGTCTAACAATAAGATACACTTAATGGTTTCCCATCCAAGCATCAAGGAGTTCCTTTTAAACAAAGATATAAATGAGAAGAGAGTTGGTTAGATAACCAAAGTAATGGAGTATGACATGGAAATTAAGGTAAAAAATCTGATTAAAGGCAAAGGACATTATGAGCATCTAGCTCAAGACTTGCAAGAGACGAGTGAGGTTGTTTTGGTGTCAAATGATGAAGAGGTTGTAGCTGGTCACACCTCACCTTACAACTTGTTTTATGACCTTGTAAGATATCTCCAAGATGGTATTTATCCCTCTCATCTAAGTGCTTAAAAAATAAGATATTCTAGGTTGCAATCAATTCCATTTTTGCTTGTTGATGGTGTTTTGTTTAATAAAGATATCAATGGTATGTTGCTAAGATGTATAGAGCCAAGCCAAACTCAAAGATTGCTTGAAGAATTCCATGATGGACATGTTGGAGGAAATTTTTTCAAAAGGACTATAACACTTAAGATCATGAGAGGTGGGTACTATTGGCCTAGTATATTTGGTGATTGCTATGCATGGGTGAGGAAATGCAAACAATATGCTATGTTTGTAGGTAGAGTGAAACTTGCAGCCTTACCTCTCCAACCAATTGTGGTGGATCAGCCCTTTGTCTAATAGGGATTGGAATTTATTGGTCTCATAAATCCTCCTTCAAATTTAGGACATAAATGGATTCTAACTGCTATGGATTACTTCACATGTTGAACAAAAGCAGTGGCATTAAAAGAAGCAAACGAAACCAATGTTCTAGATTTATATGATGGCTTGCTTACTAGATTTGGAGTTCCTTCAACTTTATTTCTAATAATGATATGGCTTTTATGGGAACTAGGATCAGCCAATGGGCTGTTCAACATGGAATTTATCTTAGAACCTATTGAAGATCATAAAAAGGACTATTGAAGACAATCATAGGTCATGGCATCTCAATTTGAAGTCAACTCTATGGGTTGATATGATCACCTCCAAAAGATCAATAACCAATTCTCCATACAAGCTGGTATATGGTAAGGAAGCACGGTTACCCATTTATCTTGAATTTCCTACTTTAGAACTAATGTATCAACTTGAGTTGTTAGATAATGAGCCTATGGATATCAGGTATGGTGAGCTTATGGAGTTGGAAGAGGTAAGAAATCAGTCCATACTAGCCATGGAAATTCACCAAGCACAAGTGAAGAGAGCTTTTGACAAAAGAGCTTCTTCACGAAGTTTTATAAAATGAGATTTGGTCCTTAAGTGGGAAGAGGATGGAGATAAACTAGGAAGATACACAAAGTTTTATTCCTTTTAGAGTGGCCCATATATAATCTCTAGCTGCAAATCCCATAATGTATTCCAACTTGTAAAGATGGATGGTGAGGAACTTCCAATCCTAGTCAATGGGATACATATGAAACATTGCTACTTAAGAGATAAGTTACTTGTACATAGTTTGTTTGTTTTCCTCCAAGTGATTTTTAAGCACACTAGTTTATTTATGTTTTGTCCTGAATAAATGATTTGTTTGCACATTTGCTTTGTTTAGTTAGTTTTTCTATTTTGTGTGTTTTCCTTCTTGTTTTGGAGGAAGGAATTGTCTTATTTCAAAGTAAAAGTTATAATTTCAGTCATGAATTAGATTTATCATTTTTTTATGAGTCCAAATGTCATGTATATGGTTTGGTTCTCAAGCATAATAGGCGTGCTTCCTAGTTGAGTCGCCAAAATGTTGATAATTTTGACCTCACAGTTTAAATTGTCACCCCTACCATTCAAAACTTTGCATATCCTACCAGTTTGTCTTGTGAGTTAGGAATTGGTCTTGGAAAGTCCTTGAATAATCCATGGTTAATAGGTCTTAAGGTTGTTTAGGTGATTTAAGGTCTTTTCCTTCACTTGTCTTATGCTTTCTAGTCATTTTTAAATGGTAAGAAGAGCCTAGAGTGTATTTTTGAGTTTCATATCATGATTAAAGGTCATTAAATCCCTAAAAAATGAATAATTAGGTTGATCACATTCTAGACTAACTCTATGCCTCATTTCTATGCAAAATCTGACCATTTTGTGCCAATAAGAGAAGGTTTTGATAGTGTCTGATCAGAAGGAAGTTTGATTCCATATTTATTCACCTCATCAAACATGTGAGAGACTTTGGAAAATATTTTACAGAATTTCATTTAGATTTCCTTGGTGAAAATAGCTTTTTCAGTGCAAAATAGACCTTTTTGAGACATTCACCTTGGTTTTCAAAGGATTTTTATGAGAAAATAATCATGGAGGATTCATTGGGTCATTATAGGGTCATATAAATGGTTTTTAGGAAATTATAGGTGAAAAAAATGCAAAAATCAACTTCATTCCATTTTTGACCTTTCTTGCATGCCTAAAAGGGTAGTTTTCAAATGCTCGGTACAAGAAGAGGAGAGAGAGTTAGGAAATTAAACTTTGGTAATTGTTAGGGGTATTAATAATATTGAAATTAGTTTCATTGGTTTGTGTATTTTTTCCCCATATTTATGAACAATCACTAAGAGTGACAGTAGGTCACTATAGCCTATGTATCCAAGAGGGGTCTATTCTTGGACCTGTTTCTCAATATCAATAAATAATGAAGATAAATGGTTTTGGGAAATGTTTTTATGGGTCATAATTCTCCTTATAATCATGGTATAATTTGATAAAACCTTCCAAGAAGGTGCTTATAGCATAAAACCTCAATCCTTTCACTATTTTTTTGAGTGGTCTCTTGGAACAATTTTAAAGCAAAATATGGGTTATTTATTAGATGTTTCCATATCCAAAGGTTATAAATTAAATACTATAATTCATGACATTATTAATCTATTAAATTAAAGTTTCATAGATTTCCATTCCAATTCTATCTCTTTGTGAGGGCTTTAACTGAGTGTCTCTTCAACATGGTACATATACATTTTTTGAGTTTGAGTTTTGATATTGCAGGTGTGATTGAGAGTTTCAATATTTTGAACATTTTATTAGACCATAAATATCTAATTAAAGGTACTTACAAAACTATATTATGGATTATGAAAACATGTATAATTTGCATACATTATCAGCTCATGAAATGAGCATCTACAGGTGTATGAGAAGAAATAAATCAAGAGGTTAAATACTTAAAATATTGTTTTTAAACTTTTTCAAGATGGGAAGAATAAATATAAAAACCTTTGGTAGGGTTTTGGTACTCTTATAATGGTCATACACCATTCACAATAAGTACATCATACCTCACTGCCCTATGTGTTAAATATTCACCTACAAGTGACATTGAAAGAGACTTAAAAGGTGGGCATATATGTATATGAACATGAAAAGACACCCTCCTAAGATATGAATAGTTGATGAGATGAATTGAGAACCTTGTTTAAACCATTAGATTGGTAATGAATGGTGTAAACTCACTTAAAGAGGTTATGATTGTGAAATCAGGGACAATATCCCTAAAGCATAAAAATAGAGCACTTGATCTTTTTGGTGACATTTCAAAAGAATGTTGCAATGACTCTTTGGTCTAAAAAATGCACTTACTTTGAAGCCCCACATAGAAGTATAGTCTTAAAAATATAGGAGGGTGTAAGTTAATGGGAAAGAGGGGTTTGAACATCTCCAATATGTGCATTTACTCACTGAATTTTTCAGTATCTTCTATAGAGTTTGAATGTTTAAATGATCCTCACATCCCTAGGTGGTAGTAAAGGAGCATACCCTCATGTCAGATGGTATTTAAAGTAAGAAACATTTAAGGTTTATTCAAATTGATTTTAGGATGATCTCAAGCACTCCAAGAAGGCCTATGTGCATGGTGTTCAAGATCCAACCACACAAGTAGTGGCACCTACAAGCTGACTTTTCATGTGCAGGTAATAGGTAGTATACAGTCAGGTTTTTAAGCATGTTCAATAAGGTCAATCAAGGACAATGTGTTTTATTATGAAGGATTTTTTTATTTGAAGGAGATGACCTCATAGTCCAAGCATCAAATAAGTGACTTAAATGGGTCTCTATTAGATGGCAACATGCAGTATACTCAAAGGATCTATAGATGGACTAAATTGGTGAAGTGGAGTCATGTTCTCTAGATAAAGTGATTTCATTCATGTGTAGTGGTTTAAGAACCTTAAAAAGTGACATTATGGTGAATCATATGTCTAAAGGTAGGGTAAGAGATGACTCCATAGGTTTCAAACATAAAAACACCACCTACAGTCCATACAAGAGCTATTCAAACATGTATAACAATAATGAGGAGTTCCATGTGGTTTAGGCAAGAGGAGATCTTAAGTCAAGATGTAGATGTGATTTAATTTCATAAAAAGTCCCCTTTCAAGGTACTAGGGGGTTTAATGGATAGCAATGCCCACCTAAAACCCTATTGTGACCTACAACAAAGTAACCTACATCCATATTCTTTCTCACAATAGTTGACTGTGATATGGGCTAGTTGTTCTAACAAGGCTAATCAACCATTGAGATTGTGAAAGACAAATTGAGTTTCCAAGAGACTTAAAAAATATAGTATACACTTCTTAAGAGCTCTAAGACCATCATACAGAGGTTGGTTGGCTATACTCTTGGTCATAATCTCTAATTAACACCTACAAGCATTCACATACAATCATCACCATTGGCTTGAAATTGGTGAATGAATGAAACTTCTAATGAAACTATGGGTTTTAATGGATAGAAACCAACACTTATAGGTTCCCTATGGTGGCTTATAATCACCTAAATCTATGTATGAGATCAAACAAGGTAGTGTACAAAATACTGAGGGAGGTTGACATATTGTTAACCATGGAGCCCTCCAATATCCATAAGGTGGTTTCAAGCATGGAAACCTACTAATGTAGTAACACAAATGAATTTAAAGTATTATCCAAATCCTAAGATGATCCTAAGGAGATATGACACAATTTTAAAGGCTAATTAACACCTACAAGCCCCTATATGGTCAAGAAGTTGACTTTGATGGGAAATGTGTAAGTTGGATAGTGTCCCTGATGTTTATATTACAAGGGCAAGGCTTGGGCATACCCAAATGAATATATGATGATCATATAAGCTTTAAAAAGGTCTTGTGTATATTCAAGGACTAAACCATGAAATCACTCGCCTATAGTCCCATTATGACCCTACAATCATAAGCTAAGGCTAGAAACAACTACAACCAACACTCGAATATGTCTCAGTCTGAGCATATGAAAGAAGCATCATAGAAATAGAAGACTAGGCTTGTCATATGAATAAAGGAGGGTTGTAATCCAAGGTTATATTTCATAAAACCATGAGATATCTAGTTTTAATCTAAGATGTTATTTTTGCCAAGAAGCCCTAGCTCATGCATATAAGAACCTTAAAAATCCAAAGAGGCCTAACACAACAAAAGTGTTAATCTAAAACTAGCATTTGAGGACAAAAAAAGTTGATAAAGACATAGTTGGGAAGTATCAGCTACTTGAAATATTTTTGAAAGGGGCAGACATTCACATTAGTATGACATCTCAATGAGAAGGTCTAGTTTCCTAGGCCTAAAACTCAGTCCAAAGAGCATCTACAGTTGCCTCTCCTCTCATCATGGACTGTGCTTTAAGCTCTTGAGTTCAATTGTTTAAGATAACCATGATTATAAGAGGGATTTTATGATAAAATATCATTCATGAAAATGTGTTAATGTGAATTAACTAAATGGTACTTTGCTTTCCAAATCCTTTCAAGGAAACTCACCTATAATAGGGTCAAAAAAAGCAGGGTATATAGGTAGTGAACTGACAAAGGGTGGTTCTTGAGATGTTTGGGATGGGTTATATGGATGAATGGAGTTTGGATAAACTTCATAGAATTTACCACAGTCTCATGAAACTATCATGATGCATTTACAAGTAAATAAGGAGCCCAAAAGCGAGCATACATAGTCAAATCAAACACAGTCTGACTTGGAGGAGCTAGCTTTGGATTTTAGGAGTTTTGAGAAGTAAAACACCAAATAAAGGGATGAAACGTTTTGGGGGTAATAATAAACACTTTAAAAAGGACCTAAAATACCATATAGCCTGAGAAAATAAGGGATGTACCCCTTCTTTTGTCTCAGACAAGGGGTACTTCCTTAGGCTACAAACTATCAAGATTTTGGTAAGTGAGGTGTAAAAGGTAGACTTAGGGATAAGGGAACATATTTGGAAGGTATGATAAGATATATTTCACCTATTAAAGCATATAAAACACCTCACAAGAGCATGGGACTAGATAATATGGTCTAGATGTCTAAGTTTGCAGGTAGATTTGTCAAGCACAATTAAAGCCTAAAGGTCAAATGAAGAGTCACTTCTACTTGTGATGTAAGATTATCATCACTATGGGTTTAGATATGTTTTGGAATTAAAATAAGAGGTGATTAAACCATTAGAGTGCAGAAAAATCATCAAGAGAGCCATTTTAAAGCTCAAACCAACACTAGACTTGCAAGAAACAAGGGAACAAGCTCAATAAGAGAACTTAGATTGCTCATATCTTTGTTAAGGTTTTGAATGGGATTATAAGGAGTTTAGATATGTAAGTAGGGTCCTTAAAGATCATATTTTGAGATTTTTTTGGCAATTTGGATGTGGAATTTTTATGAATAATGCTTAAAACCCAAAATTGCTCCAAAACCCTACTAAACCCTCAACCATGACCAGTTTGAAGAAATGGAGTTGGAGATGCAATAAAATGGCATATAGTTTGACCAAAATATATATTAGATGATGAAAAAGAATTATTCAGGCTACATCACATGCTTTTGAGTTGTACAGACTTGTACGGATTTGGGCAAAAAAATTATACTTTTCCTTATTTTTGAGCTTAAATAGGGGTTCCAAGGATCATCAAAAGATGCCAATCAATTTTAAGGAAATATTGAGAATTTTTTTCCCTGATAAAACTAAAAAATATAGAAGAATCCATCCAAAATTACCCAAACCATTTCATTCTTTTGGGCTAGTCAGAAAATGCCTTTAAAGGATAAGCCTTCCAAAGGCCATTTTATGGTTTTGGTACTTCCAGGTGGTTCCAGACCACAAAAATTGACATGGAGAATGGTGGGAGCATGGGAAAATTTAATAAATTTTTTTTTCAAGGTTTCACACCTACATGAGCTCCCAACAACAAAATTTCTCTTCTAGGGCTAAAAGGACTAATTAGGCCTAATTTGGCAAGCTAAATGGGATAGAAAGCATATCAAATCTTATATTTTTGCCATGAAATTTTGAATGTTTATGTGGAAGGATAATGGGTACACAATTATTAATTTTGAATCATCAGTTATATATTCTCCCAGACAAGGAGCTTTTCAGGAAAAGAAGGCTATCAGGAATACATGAGAAATGTATGTTTTTGGTGTTGTTTCAGGGCTTGCTGAGTGTTTGATTCATAAAATTTCCTTGAACCAGGTCTAGTATTCCATTAAGAAGCCTTACATGTAGTATTTATGCTGTCTTGAATCAAACTTGATGAAAAATCCACTTTTTACCTTTTATGCCTTGGTGAAAAGTGAGCCTTTTGAGGGTTTTTAAAGGCTAAATAGGTGCATATAGCCTATTACAAAGACTTGGAAAGTTTAATAAGGATATGGAATGCCATATTAAAGGTAGGAAGAAGTAAATGAAGAGTTATAATGAAAGGATGATTTGGAAAAGTTCTCTAACAAGTGCAAATAGGACTCTTCCTCTTCCAAATGCCCATGTGCAAGACAAAGTCAATTTGTTGAGAGAGTCTTATAACCAACTCTTGCCAAGTGTTATATAATTATTCATGAGCCTAGAGAAGGGTTAAAATAAAATAATTTCAAAGAATTGAAGTCCTAAATCCATGGAAGAGACTTTTTCATCAAGGAACACAAAAAGGCTAAAATCTAAGGTTGGTGCAAGAATATAGGCACTCTCCAAGTGCTCTAAGCTTGCCCAAACATAATTATGTAGATGATAGTTTTATACACCCTTGCATATTAAATTTGTGCATCGTCACATTACTATGTTATTTATAACATAATGTCCCCCCTTTCATTATTATTTATAATAATTACATTCATCCCCCTTTTACTTTTACCACATAGGTTAATTTGATTTAATTACTATGGTTAAATGGTAATTAACTTCTTTTTTATCATTTAACCATAAAATCCATGAAATTTAAATTAAAAAAAAATTATTTAACCTCCTAAAAACCTACCCTCATTTAAAATCCATGTAAAATAACTTATGGTTATATTCATTAAGTTTGGCACGCAGTTCAAAATAGCCTTAGTTAAATTTTTACCAAATCAGGTGGATCGATGTCGATCTTCCACAATCACTTTTGATCAGATAGGATCGACATTGATCCATAAATATATAACAACCTCCATTTCTTGAGAGGAATGAATGTGAAAGGAGGGAAGCCATTTTTTATTGTGAAATTCTTTCCAAACTAGTCTCGAACCTGCGTAGACATTACCAGCACCTTGCCACTTTGAAGAACAGTTGATTGGAGACATTCTCAGGTGATTTTTGAAGGCCATTTACCTCATTTTGGTATCTCTTTATTTTCACATTTTCAACCATCCAAAGTCAGTATTCTTTTCATATTTTAAGTTTTATTTATTTTTTGCATCTCTGTGTTTTTTATTTACATTCAGTTTTGATTATTTTATCAAAATTTTAGGCTGTTATTATAGTCTATTTTATAGTTCAGCACTTTTACATAGAATTAACATTGATTCATTTGAATTGATATCAATCCTGTATAATCGATGTCAATCCTATAGGATCGTCATCGATCCCTGTTAAACTATAAAGAGAGCCTTAAGCAGTTTATTTTTGCATCTTCAATATCTATTAAATCTACATTATAATTTGCTAAAAATATGTCTTTTCATGTAGATGACCCCATTGAGATTAGTACATGATTCTATTAGCATCTTTGATCTTCCCATAGTCCCTCAACCTATGTTTGCCGATTAGAGTGACATTACATTTGAGCTAGGACTTTGCATTGTGGATTTTATATGTAATTTTAAATACATTAATGAATAATTAGATATAATCCAAGAGTATGTTGATGTAGTTTTAGAATTCTAGGATGCTTACTTTAATTGCATAAACCTTGTTATTGATTAATTATCTTTGGCATTATTTATTTATCCATATATATATCTTTGTAATTTCATGTTTATTTATAAACTTGAATGTTAAATGTGGGATGACATCCATCTAAGGGAGTGTATCACTTCTTGGGACTTGTTTCTTACTAGGCAGCCCACTCATCTATCTATTAATCCAATTTTTGTTTAAGTGTGGTGAATTACAGGTCATTCCTCTGTAGCCAAAGAGGAGTTCCCACAAGCTTGATCAACAATGCACAACCAAACTTCATCTCCAAGTAATTCTAAACTCTGCATTTACTTTATTTTTAGTATTTAATTAGATCACATTGAAAAAGAAAAAAACATACTAAAACATTTTGGCATGCCCAGTGGGACGTCCATATAGGTCTCATTTTTCTTTGTTAAATTCAAAATCATTGAATTAATCTCTTTCCCTTTCAATGCATTCATCCAAAGATAACATTAGGACTGCATTTTATTTCCTTTTCTTAAAAAGTTAAAATAAGTTGCATTCATCTTTCCTGTTTAGATTCTTTCACATAGAATAATCTAGGTAGAAATCTATCGTAGTCATCACTTTATCCATACACAAGCCAAATCACAATATCAATTAACACATCTAAACACCTGACATAAGGAAACCAATGGAGATTTCTTCACCTCATGGTAACCTTTTTCCTGATGATCCTACTTGGATTTCACCACCAAGGGGAGGACCAACTCAGTTCTCTAGCTGAGTATAATCTTTGGACCATTGGTATATTTTGGCTAAACACCCACACTGGTTGTGGGATTATGACGTGAGGGGAGAACGCCCCAAGTATCAAGCCACATATCGATACCAATACAAATTTCCTTTAAGTGCCAAAAAAAAAACTTGAAACCATCCTTAGATTACCATTTCTTAGGACCTTCGTTATCTTTTCTTTTTCTATATTTCCTTTCACATCTTAAAGTTAAAAAAGATAAAAAAAATTTGGAATGACTTTAGTGTGTATGTCTTTTATCCATAATTAAAATGAGATAACTCAAAAGGAAATTTTTATTTTATTTATTTGTTTTATTTTTGCTTTTATTTTCTATCTCATGGTTTTAACTAGGCAACAATCAATGAAAGAATCTAAAGCAGGTGTCATGTCCTCTCCTATGGAACATACACCTAGTCCTAACTCTTCCCCTAAGTCCTTTGAGAATCCTTTGTTTCCACAATATTATCCTCAAGGAGATCCTTCTTTTATAGAAACACTAGACAATAACCCCATTGCTTTTGATTAATATCTTAATAGTCGAGTAATACATAATTCTCCTTCCCCCCATACCCAAGGCTCTCCACATATGTATGGGATGCCTTGTGAGGGAACTGAGAAAACTAGAGAATTTACCATAGCCATGGTAACCTTTTCCACTGAATCTCTTCTATCTATTTCTAATACCCAGGTGATGTAATCTCTAAGAAACCAACCACCTATAGTATCTACCAGTTCTCCAACCCTTGTCACTCAGATTCAAAATACCACTTAGCCTATATCCATTATACCTCCCTAAATGTTAGTGGTGTCAATTCCTACAAGTCTCCCACCTGTTAGAATGACTTTAGCATACAATTCACAACAAATCCCTCACACACAACAAATCCCTTATACCCAACCTTTCCAATAGTATGTCTCCTCGACCGCCCAATATGTGGCTTCATCAAAACCAATGATAACCACTTATTTATAGTCCTTCCCATAGTAAAATATTCCACTAAAGTCCCACAATATGTAGCAACATATCAACCTATTATGTCTACTACAATAAGATACCTTCCCTTACAACCTATGTCGACCTCTTTACCAAGTTATCAACCCCTTTAGAAAAATGTCTTAGTAAGTGTGTCTCAAAATAATACTCAGACAAACCTCATAAACATCTTTATGAATATGATGGCTAGTTTGGAAGCCTCAATCTTTGGACATAATACAATGCTCACATATGAGCAAATTTGTAATTGGCCAATCCATTCCTCTATCCTTGTTTGACTGTATCCCTCATAATGGGAGCTTCCTAAGTTTACTAAATTCCAAAACAAAGAATATCCCCAGAAACACCTTAGACCCTTTTGACACGTGTGTTATCTTATAGCACATGACAATGCCCTCCTACTTAGAACAATTCTCATATCATTAGCAAGATCTACATTGGATTGGTATAATTCCATTCCCCAATATTCTCTCTTTCCTTTGGGTGGTTAGCCCAAATTTTCTTGGAACACTTCTCGATCAATATTGCTCAAAAAGTGACTATCACAGATTTTTACACTATTAGATAGTTTGATGATGAATCCATATCAAAATTTATGGCTCGATGGCATAAATTAATCAACCAACTAACCTTTTCATTTCCACAAACATAATTAATTAAATTGTTTTCATGTTATTGTGCAAAACATATATCATCCATGTTACAAATTCAAACTTTTAAGACTTTTGACAAAGCCTTTACCATGGCCCGTAAGCTTAAAATATGTGGCATCGAAGATGGAAAAGTTAAGTTTTAAAATAAAAAATTCAAATCTAACCCCTCTAAAAGTAATAGCAATAATCCTAAACCAAAAAGGGTAGAAAATGTAGTTACTACAAAAACTTCTTCCCCTCCAACATCTAACCAATCGAGGTCTTCCACCTCTCAAACATAGCAACTTAGGGGCCTTACTCATTTCCCCCTAAGAAATATACCCCTTTAAGAGAGCCTTATACTTAAATATTAGATAAACTCCTACAAGCAAATGTTATTAAACTCCCTCTAATTAGACCAGTCGATGATACACATCCTAAACCTACTTGGTATAAAGAGAATGAGTTTTGTGATTATCACAGGGTAATAAGACATGACATAGAGTGATGTCAATCCTTTAAATGATTAGTACAAAACCTCATTGACAGGGGGAACCTTTGGTTGGATAATCCAAATGCTCCTCCTAGTCAATATTTAGATATTTTTAGACAACCATTTCCAAACCATCCATCCACATTGAACACAGTCCAAGCTAACCTTGGAGATACACAAAATCAAGCTACTCATATGATTGATACAATCTATGATCAATTATTACCTAAAGAAGCTCCAAAGGAACCTTCGATCTTATATCTCCTTATGGGAGATGATTTTGATATGAGTCAACCTACGATCATTAAAACCAATCTTGAAATCTTCATAGAGCTCCTTGATCTTATTACATGAGATCATTCGCATGAACCATCCCCTTCACCCTCTCGTAGTGAAACTCCTAAAAGGGAAAATGAAACTACTCCTTGAGATGTCATAGATAAACATCTTGA
This sequence comes from Torreya grandis, assembly GCA_037957365.1. Classification (NCBI taxonomy): domain Eukaryota; kingdom Viridiplantae; phylum Streptophyta; class Pinopsida; order Cupressales; family Taxaceae; genus Torreya; species Torreya grandis. The sequence continues at coordinate 1,113,460 of JARHVA010001721.1, read as the reverse complement.
TACTTCTAGAGTTGGACATTCCACCCTTTTGATCCCTGGCAAACATCTTCAAGGTAAGCATATAATGAGATCCTATCCTTTTGCCCAAAACCTTGACCCTTCGAAACCATTTTCTACCATAACACCTCCTTATCTTGAAAATACTAAAGGAAAGGGTAAAGCTCATATCATCGATAGCTGGGACAATTATCCTTGTATTCCATCGAAGAAATCCTTAGCTCATCCTCAAGTTAAAGTTGATCTTTTTCAAATGTCAAAAGATAAAAACCTTAGTCTGAATACTCCCTCTTTCCTTAACACATGAAAGAATGCAGGAACCACCTATCAATGGGCCATGACTTATATATTTCATGACATAATCCATAAAATTATTGAAGACTATGTAGATGACCTCCTTAGGAAGTCAAAACTCCATAAAGATCACCTATCTATTCTTAATATTATTTTCGATCATCTGCTCCAGTATCGTGTGTGTCTAAATCCAAAAAAGTGCATTTTTGACATCTTAATGGGTAAACTCCTAGGTTTCATTGTTTCTATTCATGGAATAGAAGTGGAGACCACCAAAATCAAGGCTATTTTAGAGATGCCTCCTCCATCCAACCTTAAGCAACTTCATAGTTTACAAGGTAAGATCTAGTCTATTCATAATTTTATTTCTCGGCTCTCCAATCAATGTCAACATTTCCACCATCTATTAAAAAAGGGTAGTCACTTTATATGGGATTCTCATTATCAAGAAGCCTTTAACACACTCAAAGACTATATTTTATCACCTCCTGTCCTTACTCCACCTAAGGGTAGCTTTTCTTCCTTTATATCTCAACTACATATCATGCTCTAGGTGCTATGCTTGCCCATTGAGATGAGCATCATAAAGAGTAAGCTATTTACTATATAAGTCGTAGCCTCATATAATATGAAATACATTATCCACATACGAAAAAACTATGCCTAGCATTGGTCCTTGTAGCCTCTAAACTTCATCATTACCTACTTAACCATAACATGTATGTAATTATGATTACTAATCCCCTTAAGTTCATGAATTCTAAGCCTTACTAGAATCAGCAAATGGCTAGATGGATTATGCTTCTATCTGAGTTTGATCTATAAATTTTCCACCAAAATTGTCAAAGGGAAGATTATTTCTAATCAACTGGCTAAAGCACCTCTTAATGATAATCAACCAATCAAGTATGAATTTACTAATGAATCTATCACATCCACTTCCCAATTAGTCCTGGAATATCAAATGACTCTATTCTTTGATGGGTCTAAATGTGAGTGAGGAGGTGGTGCGAGAATTAAATTAATCCCCTCTCAAGGTATTTCCATGCCTTTGTCTTTTAATTTAGACTTTGATTGCACTAATAATATGGCTGAGTATGAAACATTGATTATAGGGCTCCAAATGACCCTTACATTAGGAGTCAGGTGCATTAATATCTATGGTGATTCTCAGCTAGTTGTCAATCAAAATAATAGTGTATATCAATGCAAGAATGATATTCTCCAGCAATATAAGATGTTAGCCGATCAACTTTTATCTGCTTTCGAATGTTATGCCATCTAGGCTACCCCTATATCAACTAATAAGTTCATTGATACTATGGCATCTCTTACTTATTTTATCCCATCCTCATCTCAGGAGTCTAAGCTATTCATCCTTATCCATCGAGTCAACTGACCTTCCTATATAATAACCGATCTTCCATCTATTATTAGTATTGAGGAAAACCTAGAGGAACCATGGTATGCACAAATATTTACTTATTTATCTACAAGATTATCTCCTCCTCATTTATCCAAAGGTTCCATGCACGTCTTACAATAGAAAGTTGCCCACTATATCATACTGGGGGTGTTCTTTATAAGCATGGTTTTGATGGCATTCTTCTCCATTGTCTCAAAAAACATGAAGCTACCCTAGCCATCTAAGAGGTCCATAATGGGTCATGCAGTGGACATTTTAATGTCTATGTAATCATTAAGAAGATCTTCTGTCTAGGTTACTATTGGCCCACCTTAAATCAAGATTGTTGCACCCATGTTAAGATGTGTGTAAAATGTCAGTAGCATGCAAACCTATCACATGTCCCTAGTAAAGCATTGCAAGTAGCAAGAGACTTTTAGCCATTTTCCTAGTGGGGGCTCAATCTTATAGGCAAATCAATCCTAAATCCTCCCGGTGTCACATCTTTATTATCACCACTATAGAATACTTCACTAAGTGGGTGGAAGTTGTGCTACTTATCTTAACCAAGGTAGAAAAGATTGTAGAGTTTATCCACTAGCACAGTATTTGTCATTTTGGACTTCAATATAAAATAATAATAGATAATGGAAAATATTTTAAAAATAAAAAATTCTAGGCATTATGTGATTCATTTAATATTAAAGTGAGTTTTTCCTCACCTTACTATCCTCAAGCCAATGGTCAAGCAGAAGTATCTAATAAAAATCTGGTCAAAATCCTAACTAAAGTTATTAATGAAGCTAGCAAGGATTGGCATTTTCATATCCCTTTCTCCTTGTGGGCATATCAAACTAGTATTCGAACACCTACGGGTGCTACTCCATTTTTTTAGTCTATGGTTTGGAAGCTGTACTTCCATTGGAAGTCCAAATCCATTCCTTTTTTCTCTCCTTTAAATACATCATTTTTGATGAGGATTTTCATCAGGAACATTTATCTCAGCTTGAACTCTTAGATGAGCATTGTGCAATAGCCCTTGATCACCTTTGTATTTATCAAGAATGATTAAAATGAGCATATAATCAACATGTAAGAGAACATGAATTTAACATTGGAGATCTTGTGCTTAAATAAAATCAACATGTCACTAATATGGAATGAAGTAAAAGGGGTAAATTTTCTCATAATTGGCTTGGACCATACATCATAACCCATAAATATAGATCTGGGGCATATCACTTGGCTTTTTTTGATGGTAAACTAGAATGAGAACCTCTTAATGCATTGCATTTGCATCCTTACTATATTTGATAGATCTTGGCTCATCTTGGTTAGCTCATATTGCATCTTGTCATATTCCCTTATTTTAAAATACCAAATAATGATATGAGAGTTATGTGGTTATCCGGTAGTCACCATAACCTCAAGCTTGAATATGTATACTTGGCTCTATACATATCATTCTCTCATGGATACATTTAACCTATAATAGGAGAAACCCTAGATCATTATTTCCCTTATTCCTTCAAAGCCCATTAATTTCCTATGATAACATAATAATTTCATGTGATGAATTCATGGAAACCATCCTAAGGCATTTTTTAATGCCCTTTTGCATTATCTTATTTGGGATCCAATAATCAAATGAGTAGTACAAATTAAAAAAGCATCAAAATGGGATTAATAAATAAACTGATCCCTCAAAGGATAGCTATAATCAAATAAAAAGGTAGAATAATAGACTAATCCCTTGAAGGATAGCTGTGCCAAAAATGTTAAAATGTATACCACTCCCTTAAAGGATGGCTACCAAGCTGAAAAATTCTTGCATTGATCAATTTTCAAAATTATGCCACTTAAAAGCCCTAATATATATATATAAAAGAGCCATTGTCAAAAGTAATATCCCAAAAAAGCTTCCCATAGTAATTAGATTTCTAATTGTAGACTTCCTTTATCGATCAGTCTACCCATTGACATAAAATGATCCCTGAAGGATAAATCCTGATTTTGAAATTTGAGGTGAAAATGAATTATCTCTAAAGCAATCTATTCCCCATCCCATCAAAAACACATAATCCTAATAAATGACCAAGGCCGATGCTTTAGCTAACCTAGGTAGTGTCATAATCTATTATCATCTAATAAAGGATGTATAGGCCATGCATATGAGAGGTTATCTTTTGTTTATGGTCCATGTCAATGCTGAGCAAATCCATAATATGTAATCACTAAAATCCATAAATCCACAACATATATAAACACTAATAAAAATTAAAAAAACATAATGTCTAAAATCTATAATACATCACATCCATAATATATAATCCATCCATAACATACATGATAACAATAATCAAAATTAATAAGCATAACATCTAATCTATAATCCATCGCATCGCGTAATCCATAAAAGCATAATATATTTATAACTATCAATAAATCCATAAATGAGTACACATGATCCATAAGCATAAATCTTTGTATATATATATATATATATATATATATAAAGTCTATACAAATGTTATAATATGAATACAATAGGGCTTTTGGCCCATACAATGAGATCTACTATGTAAACTCGGTCCTATTGAGGTGAATGCTATCACCTCCCTCATCATTTCCTCCCTAACTCGCAACACTCCCTCTACTAGTAGATCCTCCAAGAGTCCTCCATGATCTACTATGGCTGACCACATATGAAGCAAAATGTGGCACATCTAGTAGCCTCCTCTATACAATCCTCTCATAATAAGACATCTTAGCAATAAGATCCCTATACCTCTAGAGTGGTACCATATCTAGAGGCATAGTGCTAGATCCTGTAATGTCTAGAGGGGGTCTCTCTACTAAGTTAGACCTCATCTACTCTAGCTTTGCCCTGTAGCTATCCCACTCATGTATATCTTGGTCCCTCTAACCCGTCATGCTCTCTAAATCACTCTATAGTGCGGCAATCTACCCTTATAATGTAATATAGGCTGCCTATGCCTCCTGTAGTTGAGCCCTTAGACTATCCCTCTCAGCCATAATTATAACTACATCTATCAACTCTTGAGTAGGGGCATACTATATTGGTACCTCCTCCATGTGTGCATCTATAGCGTTCTCATCCAACTCTTATTGAGGCTTCACTACTCTCTCCTACCTCCTCGCCATCTCTATTACAAACCATGTTGCATAATAATTTGTGTACTCAATGCCATCTAAATCCATCACCATAGGCTCCTCTTATGGCCCCATCAAAACCACTATCGTATCAGGTGCTAGCCAGTCTAGCTCTGTATCCTCCTACCTATACAAGCATGGGGCTAATGGAACATCCTATAATAACCTGAACTATCGATGCACCTTGTCATAATAGAATAGCTCAAGGTGATCTAGCCATTGTCCATGAACCCATAACTCTCGGGCCACATCACCTATCTTTATTACTATACCTGACCATGCTATAAAATCTATGTAGGCCCTTCAAATAACACCCCCTATATGTAGCTCACTGAAGACCTATTTGTAGTGCCTAGATCTTGCACTAACCTATCTACATGTGGTACATTCATATCTTCCTTCCACCAAAGGAAGCCTACAATGTACATCATCTCCCCAAATCTGGTCCATGGAGTCCCTCTAGAGTGAATCACATGGATGTGCTCATACACCCAACAATGTAATATAAATGTAATTTCTAATCTTGATTGGCATCTAGTATGCTAGCTCCATAACTCCATGTATATCTGCCCTAACAATGTGGGCACCCAAGCAAACACCATCCAAAACTCTACCATGTCTAATATCACACATGAGATGCTCCATGGTAGTCATCCTTCCCTTGAGTTAGGTAGAACATAACATGTTAATACCAACATCATCATAGTTAGTACTAGTCTCTCAGTAGGATCTTGATCATATAGTGGCTGGAAGGAGAACCCCTTAACAAAGAATCTGATATCCCCTGCACCTCATTGTATAGGTGCACCAACACCACCGCTCCTCTAACCTCATCCATTATATATATGAGCACCTAAAATTGGTACTCAAAGAATATGGTTAATTTCCTTTGTATTAATGGTCATCTCATTGATAAAAAACCAAAATGTGTTGGTGGTATAATCCCACCACTCTAGCAATATAACCATCATGCTGATATCTTGATGGAAACATTGATAATGATGAATCCCTCCAAATATAACTACCTCAAGAGGTGCCCAGTCTTCATCAATCATGAAATCCTATAGCTATGCTAGTAATGGAGGGGCTATATCCCTCATCATCAGTAGCTCTCGAGCCTGTCAAAATCATCCTTTTAGTTAATTAATTGCTTAATTTTTTTATTTTCTATCAATCCTCCAAGGATCGATGTCAATTTCATTTCGATTGACAATGATCCTATAGATTGTGGAAGATCCCTTTTCGAATGTTGTCAATCTTGAAGGATTGTGGTTGATCCATTTTGGATCAATATCAATTTCCTTTACCCTAAAAGTTCCCCCCATAAGCTGTATTGTCCAAAAATACAAAAAATAATCACAAAAATAAAATTTAACTCCCCTTCCCCCCACCAATTTTCCTAACACACCTAATTTCTTATGCTAAAATAAATAAATTACTAAATTTTTGCTAAATTTTTTTAACCCTTACCTCGTACTGCAGTCATCATCATTATCATCTGCTCCCACTCACCTCCATAGTCTCACATTTGTTTGTAAGGTTGATATACATCAAATTTGGCTCTTGGATTCTTGTTTTCATTGATATCTAAATGAGCCTTTTTCCATGTTGGATGCCTATATATATCTTTTCTCATAATCATCATCAATCACTTTAATCATTGTCAATCCCCCAAAGGATCAATATTGACTATCCTATCTTGTTATTATTTTTGCTCTTATGGATCATTTTGCATGCTCTCAGTCTTGCTCCCAAGCCCCGTCTTGTTGCTTTTGCTTCATCTATCCCAATTTTGTCTTCTATTACCTTTTAGATTTGAGGATTTTGACCCCTTGTTAGCTCCCCAATCTCCTTAAAGGCATACCCCTTTTTTTAGCATCTTCCAAGTAAGATTTTGAGGGTATATTTTGTCTTACAAACATTTATATATAGGTAACACATGCACCATACGTACACCAGATGCTATGGTCTGCCATTCCTATCTTTTGTTTTGTTGATAGCCTTTACTTGATTCCACCTATTTTAGCTATGTCATTTTATTACTTGATTCAGTCTTTGAGGCATTGTTGGCTACATTAATTTTTATTCCATTAAGTGCAAATTTGGAATTCCATTGTAGCCATCCGCATTTTTTGTGTGTCCTTTTCTATCACCCATTTGTCTATTTTCACTCACCCCACTGTGTTTTTACCTTTTATTTTTTTAAAACCCATCATCCATTCCATTTCACTCCTTGACACCCAGTTTGAGGGGGGATACCTTCTAACAATAAACCTGGGGCATTGGGCACCTTATAGTTTTTGTCTTGTGGCTTGCTATTGCATACCAATCCACAAAAAGGGGCAAATATAGATGCTAGTTTTATACACTCTTGTGTATTAACTTGGTGCGTCATCACATTATTATGTTATTTCTAACATAATGGCCCCCCTTTCATAATTATTTAAAATAATTACATTCACCCCCCTTTTACTCTTACCACATAGGTTTATTTGATTTAATTACTATGATTAAATGGTAATTAACTTATTTTTTATCTTTTAACCATAAAATCCATAAAAATAAAATAAAATAAATATTTAGCCTCCCAACAACCCTCCTAACCATCTACCCTCATTTAAAATATGTGCAAACAACTTATGGTTATATTCATTAAGTTTGGCATGTGGTTCAAAATAGCCTTAGTCAATTTTTTACCAAATCAGGTGGATTGACATTGATCCTCCATGATTGATGCCGATCGAATAGGATCGACAAAAATCCATACATATACAAAAAACATCCATTGATCGAGAGGAATGAACATGAAAAAAAGGAAGCCATTTTTTATCATGAAATTCTATCCAAATTAGTCCTGAACCTACATATAGACATTACCAACACCTTGCCACTTTGAAAAACACTTGATTGGTGACATTATCAAGTGATTTTTGAAGGCCATCTACCTCATTTTAGAATCTCTTTATCTTCACATTTTCAACCATCCAAGGTCAGTATTCTTTTCATATTTTAAGTTTTATTTATTTTCTACATCTCTGTGTTTTTATTTACATTCAATTTTGATTATTTTATCAAATTTTTAGGCCATTATTATAGTCTATTTTACAGTTCAACACTTTTACATAGAATCAACATTGATTCATCTGAATCGATGTTGATCATGTTGGATCATCATTGATCCCTGTTAAACTATAAAAATAGCCTTAAATAGTCTATTTTTGCATCTTAAGTGTTTGTTAAATCTACATTCTAGTTTGATAAAAATTTATCTTTTCATGTAGATGACCCTACCCAGATTAGTACATGATTAGGGTGATATTGCATTTGAGCTAAGAATTTGCATTGTGGCTTTTATACGTAATTTTGAATACATTAATGAATAATTGGCTACAATCCAAGAGGATGTTGATGTAGCTATAGAATTCTAGGATGCTTACTTTAATCACATAAACCTTGTGAGTGATTAATTATCTTTGGCATTGTCTATTTATCCATATATATATCTGTAATTTCATGTTTATTTATAAACTTGAATGTTAAACGTGGGTTGACATCTATCTAAGGGAGTGTATCACTTCTTGGGACTGGTTTCTTACCAGGCAACCCACTCATCTATCTATTAATCCAATTTTTATTTAAGTGTGGTGAATTATAGGTCATTCCTCCCTAGCTAAAGAGGAGTTCCCACAAGCTTGATTAATGGTGCACAACCAACCTTCATCTCCAGGTAATTCTAAACCCTGCATTTACTTTGATTTTAGTAGTTAATTAGATCACATTGAAAAAGAAAAAAATACTAAAACAAATGCTGAGTATCCTTAGACCCATAAACATTCTAAAACTTCTTTTCCATGCCACTTTATGAAGGTCCAATATTTGAGAAGCTAAAAATGTTATGTATAACTTTTGGAGGAGCCTTTTGACCAAGTTTAAAGTCCCCTACTTTGGGTATGCTTTATCTCCAAAAATTTATTTGTTATATCTTTTATTTTTTATAGAATCTAATATGAATCTTTTCTATTTAGATTGTGCCTAAAGGCTGCCCAAATTTATATTAACCTTTTTAAAGCAATAAGAAGTAAAATTCCTGCATTTTTAGGTCTTTTCTAGTGAAGTGTATGTGCTTGCCATTGATATAACTTAGTGAAATAATTATTTTCCTTGTTTATAGTCTAGTTTTTTAACTTTATGAGAAATTATTGATGTTCTAAAGGGAATTATAAGTGTCCAAATCAAGTTTAAGTTCATGTATTATGAGTTCAGTCCTTCTTTGCATGAGTTGAGTTTGTAAGGTCCTTATTGTGAAATATTGATGTAGAAATCTTAATTGGGTGAAGTGAATGTGCATGTAAATTTTTTTTCCCTTTCATATAAGTGTCATTGCAATCATAAGAGTTCAAAAAAAATTTGGTGCATCACCTTACATTTTAGTTTTCATTAAGTTTCACTCAATTTCATCCATTTTCATTATCTTTTGCACCCTTTTCCTTGTCAGAATCAGTAAGTAGTAGTTTAAAAGTAAGTTTTAATGAGATTAATAAGGGAACTAGCTCTCTCTATAGATTTTATATCTTATGAAATCACCCATACTTTGGAGAGATTCCATGTTCCAATAGGAGTGAAGAATTACACACTTTCTAACAAGGGCACACTTCTGATTGACAACAGTTTTTGACATGCCCAGTGGGACCCTTACTCCTTAACATAGCTAAAGTTTGAAGGTGAGGAGAAGTGTTTATAGCAGAAGATAATATCTATATTCATAAAAATCTAAAGATTCTTCAGGTTGTAGAGTTTATAGCATCATTCAGGCAATTATTTCATGCCAAAAGTTACCACAAGGTCAGCTAGGCAAGGTATTCCTTTTGAATTCATTGAGTTATCTTCTATATCATATAAAATATCAAGGTTTAGTAAGAAAAATACATATCCTCAAAAGGAACATTTGTCTCTTGGTTATCCTACTATTCTAAGCACTACAATCCCTACTATCCAAATGGCTATTAGAAACGAGGTGTTTGTTCCATTCAATAGAGGTAGCCCATTGAATTTAGCCTAGTTTGATGACATTTCTATGTATACTCTCAAGAGTATCCCATTATTCTCAGGATAAAATCAAACAAACCCTATCAAGCACATCTAGGATGTAGCTAATCTATGTTTAGTCTATAATATTATTTAGGAGAATGTATCTCTTAGATTGCTTGCTACTTCCTTCAAAGGAAAAGCACTATAGTGGTATAGAAATATCCCACTAAATTCCATTGCTACTTGGGGTCAATTGGGTGTAGCCTTAGGTAGTCAATTTGAGGACAAATCTAATCATTTATCTTTGGTTGAATAGTTAACTACCATAAAGAGAGCTCCTCATGAGTTCATGTTTGATTTTAACCTCAGAATCCAAAAGACATGGACCATGATACCTATGTTTATTATGCCATCCTCTAAACATGCATTCTTATATTATTTGAAAACCCTTAACCTTGACATTAGTGTGATGATACAATCAATGGGTGGTACTACCTTGCCAAATGCTTATGAGGTTGTAATAAGGGCAAATAATAGTTTGATACAAGCTGGTAAGCTTTTTCTAAGGCCCCTAATACCTATATTACCAAAATTGAATTCTATACCAACTACTCAAATTCCTCAAATCCCATCTTTATCTCCTACTCCACCTTAAGCTCAAATTGCATCCCCTACTAGTCAAGCTAGTGAGATAGGAGAGTTCAAAGGATTGCTACAGTCCTTTAGGAATGAAATAGTAAAACTCAAGAGGCAATAATTTTAAGCTAAAAGGCCTTATCAAAAACAAAATCAGACTACTTATCAACCCTTCAAAGATCAAAGGCCTCCTTATCAAGATTTTAGAGAGAATAGACCACCTTACCAAAGACAAGGAACCATAACTCTGTCTAAGCCATATGCTACCCTGGACCCTAATACTCCTTCCACTTTAAAATCCATTGTTCCCATCCCACCTCATAACAACTTGATGTAGGATCTAGGTTGGGAGCATTTTAATCTCAATGGTGCTCAAAACCAAGACTTGGTATCATAAAAACATCGTTATGCCATAGATGACACAAGAAGAGTTTTATTTTCAAGGAGGTCAATACCAAGACACAAGTTTGGCATCACAAGGAGAGACTCAACTAGTTCAAAGACAACCTAATGCCATTAATGTGAATTGGGAAGTGGATTATCATGTTGGTTTTACTCAGGGTGTTGATACTCACAATACAAGTGGTCAAGCTACAGCTATAACTAGAGTTAAAAGAAGATCCATTGATGAGTCTCAAGATGTGAAAAATGTTTCAAGTACTCCTAATGTTGTTTCTAAGAGTACAAAGGAGAAACTTGTTGCTCCTACAACATAGAAAAATTAGAATATAGAGGTTAGTAAAGTTCATCAAATACCTCTAGCTCATGAGCAACTAGTGCTTCAGAAAGTGCAGCCAAAGGTTAGTGGTTCTCATTTTAGTATAATAGATCAGATGAAGAAGTATAATATCAACATTAGCATGTGAGATTCTCTTTCCATTCTAGGACAAAAATATATGCTCGTCCAAGATCTTTCAGTTCTCAAATTGTCTCCAAAATTGATTGAAAAAGAAGGCATTGTCTTAACCAATTTAGATCAGCCAACTAAGCAACAAGTACAGTAGGTACATAAGATGGTAAATATGAAAAAAATTGAGGTAAAATCAAATAAAACTCCTCCTTTCTACCTTTCTTTAATAGTGGGTGACACTTTGGTTCATAACTGTATGGTGGATAGTGGAGCTAGTAGCATAATTATGCCTAAGTAGATTGCAGACAAGCTTGGCCTTGTTTATGAGACAAATACTAAAGGGGTATTAAAATTGGATAGGTCACCAAAAAATATTTTAGGTGTCATAAGAGATCTAAAATTTACACTACATGCTTGTGCCAATATTACTATTCAACAAGATGTTGTTGTGGTAGACTTGCCTCCTTTGCTATGTGCCTTTCGAGGGATTTCACCTCAAAGATTGGGGTATATTTATCAGCTAATTAGACTTATTTGATGTTAAAAAATATTTATGGAACCAAGGTAACAATACATTCTAATCTTATTGCACGTTTCCATTTGGAGACATATACGCTTATTGTTGTGAACACTAACTATATCATCTCGAATGAGTTACTAGAAACTAGTGGAGTAGAAAATGAATCACCTTTGAATGGAGTTCCAAATTTATTTATTTATGAGCGGGCCTATAATTTTCATGAGCATTATATTTATAATCTAATTTAATAATAATGACTTGGTGTGTATTTCCTTCATGAGAATGATGCACTAATTCTAGCCATGGTTAAGGATGATGAATCTAGTGAAGGTTTATGGCAATTGTACTTTGATGGATCAAGGAATAAAAATGGTACCAAGGTTGGAATGATGTTGGTTTATATAATAAAACAAAGGTATTTATCTTCTATTAAGTTTTAGTTTGTTTTTTCAAACAATGTTACAGAGTATGAGGCACTAGTTCATGATTTGCAGTGGGCTAAAAAGATGAAAGTCAAAACCTTACAAGTTTTTGGTGATAGTGAACTCATAGTTCACCAAGTAAGAGGTTTAAATGTATGCAAAAATGTATTTCTTAGATATTATAAACATAGAATATGGGACTTGAATATTTTCAAGCTTTTACAATTTAGGCAATACCAATAGGTAAAAATAAACATGCAAATAGTTTGGCTACCATTGGGGCACAATTTAGTATCCCAGATGTTATTAAAAGTGAAAAAATTCACATAAAGGTGGTTGTAAGGCCTTCTATTCTATATAATCATGAGAATTGGCAAATGTTTGAAGATGACAATTAAGTTGTGAGATTCTTGCAAGAAGAGGCTAGGTTTTCCTCAAGAAACCAATCAAAGTACTTATAGTAGTATGGTGATTAGACTATGCAACTAAAAATAAATAAGTTGCCCAAGGGATTAGTCACACTTGAGAACCTTTTTAGTGGTGATGATGAGTTATGGAAGGAGAAGTCATCCTTGTCAACAAAATAAGAGCACTATGCCAATGTAGAGATTCTAACTAGTAAGAATTTCAAGTTGGGTAAGGTATGCACTCTTTCACAAAAAGAACCATTCATTGAGTTATGCACAAGCTTTGCTGATGTATTTACATGGCAATATAGTGATCTCAAGGGATTTGCCCCAAGTCTAGCTCAATATACCATTGAGTTAGAGGCTGAAAGTAAACCAATGAGATAAAGACAAAGGCCTATTAATCCTAAACTTGAGCCTTTGATGAGATCTAAGCTTCACAAACTCATAGAGTCAGCTATTATATTTACAATCAAGCACTCAACTTGGGAGGCAAATCTTGTTCTAGTACCGAATAATAATGGAGAAATTAGACTATGTGTTGACTTCTGTGATTTGAAAAAGGCTTCACTTAAAGATCACTATCCATTTCCATCAATGGAACAAATTTTACAACTGGTCACAAGTTCATAGAGGTGTTTCTTGCTAGATGGATATAGTGGCTACAATCAGATTTTGGTCAAAGAAGAGGACCAATTTAAGACAACCTTCACAACCAAGTGGGGGATATTTTCATACAGAAAGATGCCCTTCAGTTTATCTAATGTTGGAGAAACCTTTCAGAGAGCCATGGATATGGCATTCCAAGGCCTTATTAACAAGTTTTTATTTGTTTATTTGGATGATAGAATAGTGTTTTCAAAGAGTGAAAGTGAGCACATGGTTCATCTCAAGAAAATGTTCAAAATATGTAGGCAATTTGGGGTATCTCTAAATCCCAAAAAGTGTGTCTTCTCGGTTCATGAAGGTAAGCTCCTTAGACATGTGGTTTTAAAGTATGGTTTAAGCATAGATTCTGAAAGGTTAGACTCTATTTGTGCACTCTCCTTGCCTAAGCACAAAAAATATTTGCAAAGCTTCTTAGGGAAAATAAATTTTATAAGGAGATATATTTTAGATTTTGCCATTTTAGCTAAGCCACTTACATCCATGCTAAAGAAAAATTAGAGTTTTAGCTGGTCCAAAGAAGGAGTAAAGAGTTTTGAAGAGATTAATAAGGCCATAACTAGTGCTCCTACACTTATAAATCTAGATTTCACAAAGGATTTAATTTTATACACATATGCTAACATGGACACCATTTCACGCATTCTTATGCAAAAAAATCATGAGGCTTTGGAGCATCTGATAGCCTTCTTTAGTCAAGGATTGGAAGAGTATGAAACAAGGTAATATTTTATTAAAAAGCATGTAATTTTAGTTATAAGGTTTCTCAAAAAATTTAGATACTTATTGTCTAACAATAGGATACACCTAATGGTTTCCCATCCAAGCATCAAGGAGTTCCTTTTGAACAAAGATATAAATGAGAAGAGAACTAGTTGGATAACCAAAGTAATGGAGTATGACATGGAAATTAATGTCACAAAGTTGATTATAGGCAAAGGAATTTATGAGCATCTAGATCAAGACTTGTAAGAGACTAATGAGGTTGTTTTGGTGTCAAATGATGAAGAGGTTGCAGTTGGTCATACCTCACCTTCCAACTAGTTTCATGACTTGGTAAGATATCTCCAAGATGGTATTTATCCCTCTCATCTAAGCGATTCAAAAAGAAGATATTTTAGGTTGAAATCAATTCCATTTTTACTTGTTGATGGTGTTTTATTCAAGAAAGATATCAATGGTATGTTGCTAAGATGTATAGATCCAAGACAAACTTAGAGATTGCTTAAAGAATTTTATGATGGACATGGTGGATGAAATCTTATTACAAAGACTACAACCCTTAAGATCTTGAGATGTGGGTACTATTGGCCTAGTATATTTGGTGACTACCATGCATGGGTGAGGAAATGCAAATAGTGTGATATGTTTGTAGGTAAAGTAAAAATTGCAGCCTCCAACCAATTGCAGTGGATCAATCCTTTATATAATGGGGATTGGAATTTATTCATCTCATAAATACTCTATCAAGTTTAGGACATAAATAGATTCTAACTACTATAGATTACTTCACATGTTGCATAAAAGCAGTGGCATTGAAAGAAGCAAACGAAACTAATGTTCTAGATTTCTATGAATGTTTGCTTAGTAGATTTGGAGTTCCTTCAACTATTTTTTCTAATAATGCAATATATTTTGTGGGAACTAGGATCAACCAATGGGCTGTGTAGCATGAAATTTATCTTAGAACCTGTTGGCCATTTTTGGCCCACATACTAAAGCTCTTACATGGTTTGATGAAGTAGTGGATCAAAGGCTTAGAAGAAGATCCAAGCAGGTTTTCAAGGATCCAACAAGAGTATTCAAGGATAAGCATACAAGCTAAAAGCTAAGTGCAAAATATCTTATCTATCTAAGTTTTTACTTGTTCATTATTTTGAAGAACAATTGAAAGGTTATTTCTTTCAAGCCTATTTTAAGCTTGGTCTCAGTTTCCTTTCGAGAAAATTATCTGCACAATTTTCCCGAAGGAATATTTCTCTTTTTCAGCTAAGTGTTCTCTCTTAGGGAGTTTTGTCTCAATTTTATTTGTTTCAAGTGTCAGGAATTCTTTTAGGGAAATTGTTCTAAAATAATTTTCTTGAAGGAAATCTTTCAAAAGGGCAAGGGGTCAAGTTTCCTTTCAAAAAAATTGTTCACACAATCTGTTTGAAAGAATTGTTCAGAGCAAGAATCCCAAGGGGTTATTTTCCAATCAAGTGTCCCAAATATTTCTCCAAAAGGTAACTTTTTATGAATTTTGAAGGGTACTTAACAATTTCCTCGAAAGGTTTTTTTTTAGGAAAATGGTCCACTTCAAGTTTTTCGAAGGGTACTTTTATTTTAGGAAGTGGACCTAAGTAGAGTTTCAAAAGGACCTTTTTAAAGAGGTGAGGGGCCATTCTAAGAATGCAAATTCCTTAGAGAATATTATCTAAAACAATTTTCCCCAAGGCAAAATTCCTTTGGATTTTTATCTGAAACAAAAACCCTGAGAGAATTGATCAAAGGTAGAGACAAAACAAGCAATTTCCTTCAAATAAAGTTCTCCCATCAAAAAGCCGAAGGAAAAAACTCCAAAGTAATTCCTTCAGGAAGAAGTGTTGAATCAAGAAATTATGAGGAAATGGTCTTTTCAAAAGTTTTGAAGGTTTTTTTTCCTCGAGAAAAGGCTTTTCAAGAAATTCGAAGGGCTTTTTCAAAGTTTCAAATGGCACTTAACAAATTTTTGAAGGATCTCTCCACTATAAAGGTGCCCCAAGCAAAGGTCCCAGAGATTTTCTCTTGTGGGAAAATGGCCCAAAATAAAATGCCAAAGGAATTCTTTTGGGATAGGATAAGTCTACAAAAAAAGAGAAAATAAAAGGCCGCAAGGAATAGTCTGAAAAAATTCTTTTGGGAAGAAAGTCTGAGAAGAAGAGCCTAAAATGATGCCAAAGATAATGGCCAAAATAAATAGTCTAAAGGAATAGCTGTTTGGATTCAAATATCCCATGACAGGCCCATAGACATCAACTTTAGCCCCTACAAGTAGTTGTTTGCATTCAAAATATCAAAAGTGGAACCAGTATGTAGATAAAGGTCATACTCTATCATTAAAGATCCTCAAAGACACAAGTGGGATATTCACACCTGCTACCACAAAGTGGGTCAATGACTTAAATGAAAAAGTGAAACCATGCTTTTGGTCGAGTCCCTGACATCTAGAATCCATGAAAACCAATATTTTGGATTGGTTTTTTCTATAATGAGCTCAGGTATAGTTTTAAAGTGAGATTTGATGTCTAAATTTAATGAAGATCATACTGAGCCATACCCTTGATAGACAATCACCTAAAATAAGTTCAATCATGATGCTACCAAATGCATAAGTATGGGGACCTTGTCCTGGCAAACAAGAGGAGACCTGAATGCACAAAAGGCTCAAGGAGATTTGTGGCAATCTTAGGTGGTTCATCTCATGATCAAGGTAATTACATGATTTGAATGCAAAGAAGCTCAAGAAAAATAATGGTGGTTGTAGTCATTTATGAGACCCCTCTCCATTTTTTGATGCAAGTCCTCTCTCATCATTTTTTACTATATATATAGGTTGTTGATCCTTAAAATGGATCCCTCAACTGGTGATAGAGTTACTCTACTAAAATCACCTTGTAAACACTCTCTTGAAGTAATAAGATAAACCTTTATGATTCTAGTTTGAAGCCAAGTATACATTATCATATTTTAACTTGTAGATGTATGTCCCTTTTCATCATCTATATATTCTCTACGTATCTTTCTTTAATTCTTTTATTTCCTTGCAGGTTGTGTGAAGTGTTAGACATTGGTGCCTTTCTTGAAGTGTCACAAGTTTATAGTGTCTCACACAAACCTATCACTTTATATCCTTCTAATCGTATGGTTTCCATTTGACCTCCACATAAAATACTTATGCTTATGGCCTTGAGATAGGATCATATTAGTATATGTCTGGTTAGGTTCATTAATAGTTGTTAAGGTTTCCAGGATGAAAGTGGATCATTCTATATTTGGTGCATCACAATTCTTAGCTTAGGTTTCCCTTTCATGTTATCTTTCTTTCCCTTTTCCTTAGTAGTAGATTTTAGTGTGGGAAATGAGTTGAAGTGAAGCATCTAAGGAGCTAGCCTTATTAAAAATCATAGAGGTTCAACCTCACTACAGGATACCCATAGCCTGAGTTAGCTCCAATATTGTAGCTAGGAGTGAGAGAGCTTAAAAAACTCTATCAAAAGGGTGAAATTATATCCTACAACAATTTTTGGCACACCCGATGAGACCACTTTAGAGGAATATTGGTCAAGTTTGATGCTGGTTTGATCAATTTATAGTGGCTATAGATTTCATATTTCAATATCTGGTGACTCTAAAAAACACTCAATAATTTAGTGATAGAATAATAACTATCTTTCATGTCAAAGGCAACTAACTACAAGATCAACTTCTAGAGGTATTCCTTTTGAGTTTTTTGAACTCCCCTTATATTCATTCAAAAGGTTCAGGTTTGCCAATACTCTTCCATACATAAGGAAACATTTTCCTAACCCAGTCTCAAGGCATACCCTTATAAGAAACCTCTTGATAGTTCCCCTTATTACCATGGTTTTCCAAAGAGCTTTTGTAGGCTTCAGTGGCCAAATTCCTTTCAATCTACCACAATATGATCCTATGCTAGTAGAAACTCTCAAAATCATCCCATATTTTATAAGAGACCAAGCCATAATCCCTACTAAACACATCAATGACATAGCCAAATTTTGTAATATCCATAATGTCATTTAAGAAAATATAGCTATTAGACTATTATCCATATCCCTTAAGGGAAAAGCTTTATATTGTTATAGAGGCTTAGCTCCCAATTCTATTCAATTATGGAATCATCTAGGAGTGGCCTTGTGTAATAGATTTGTAGAAAAGAGTGACCATTTATCACTAGCAAAATAGCTTATCACAATTAAGAGAGCACCCCATGAAGTCATGCAAGACTTCAACACAAGATTCCATAAAGCTTGGGATAGAATTCTAGCCTTTGTTAGACCTTCCTCTAATTTTACATTCCTATACTACTTGAAGGCTCTAAATAGCGATATAGTTGTAATGATCCAATCCATGGGAGGGGACATATTGCCAAATGCTTATGAGGTGGTTATTAAACCAAAATATTGCCTAGTTCAGGTTTGCAAGCTTTCTCTTAGACCCCTAATGCCTCTTTTCCTTGAAAATAGACCACCCCTTGTGGTTATTCCCCCATTTGATGTTATTATTCCAACTCCAAAAATTGGTGTTATACCTTAACCTAAGCAGGAAAAGGCCTCGACTAGTGGATCAAATGAATCCCAAGAGCAAAAAACCTACCTAAAACTTAATAGCATGCTCCAATCCTTGGGAAATGATGTGGTAAATGTTAAAAGGTAGCAAGCTCAATTCAATAAACCTTATCAAGCTCCATATCAACCTCAACAACAATCTTATCAATAGAATAAACCACCCTTCAAGGGAAGTTTCCAAAACCAAAACCATGAGCAAGGGCAAGGATAACCTAACTACAATAAGCAGAGCAACTATACCCTAAATGTTGTAGGGTTCCTATTCAAAATAATATGGTTCAAGAGACTGAAGGGACCATACCTTGGGATAATTTTTTTGGGCTATCCATTATCTTAACTAATGGTTTTAAAAAGGCATTTAATGATCAATGGCAGTAAGCTATTGCTTATGGATATAATCAAGCCTTAATGGCTCAAAACATAAAGATCCCCATGATGATAAAATTAGGATAGTCGACACAAGACCAAGGATTTGATTAGGTACCAAAATAGGTGGATGTTACAGTGGTCATCAATGATCAAGAAGAGTGTTATGTACTCAATCAACAGGCTAGTTCTATCCAAGCATACATTCCAGTGGTAGCTAATACAAGATTCAAAAGAAGGAATGTGAGTGATAACTAAGGAGCCTTCAAAGAACCCCCTATCATTACTCCCCCATTGTTTAAGCCTAATGAGCCTACTATCACTCCAAAGGTCCTGATACCTCCTAAAAATTAGAATAAAGGGACCCATTTTGATCCATTAAACTCACAAATTTAACAAACAATAGTAGTGGCCCCCAAAGCATAGGCAAAGGTTGGTGGTCAACCAATCAACATTATTGAGAAAATGAGGAAATGTAGTGTGAGTGTATCGATGTGGGATATGCTTTCCATGCCCGATCAAGTGGAAATCCTTCAAGAAGGTTTGTCCAAGATAGGTGTTACAATAACTACAGGCAAACAACTAAACAAAGAAATTGAGGTCCTCACCAATTCAACCCAAGGTCCTATGGGAGAAGGATCAAGTAAGGTGGTCAAACCTCCTCCATTCTACATTTAATTAATCATTGGTGATTCCTTGGTGAATAATTGTTTGGTAGATAGTGAAGCTAACACTTTAGTAATGCTAAAGTCTATAGCTAATCAATTGAACCTCAAATATGAGCCACATATTAAGGGAGTTTTGTAGCTTGATGGATCTTCCACTAAACCAACTGGTATTATCAAAGGCCTCACCTTTACCCTACATGTTTGTCCTAGTGTTTTAGTGGCTCAAGATGTGTTGATTTTAGAGGTGCCTCCTCATTTTTCTCTAAGATTATCTAGAGAATTCACAACAAAGATAGGAGGTTATCTCATAGTAGATTTGTCATACATGGCATTAAAAGCAAGGTATGGGACTAAGGTATCAATCAAGGCTGAGCCCATGGCACAATTTCACATCAAACCTCATCAGCGAGATAGCATAAAACTCAATTGTATTATCTTTGATGAGGATGAATTTACAATTGGTCAAGAACTAAATACTCATCCTCAGGAAATTCTAGACTTATTCTTGGATGAGATATGGGAGGATAATCAATTTCTCAACCCTTTGGAAGGTGTTGAAGAAAGAGACATGGGTGTCTATTTGCTACATGAATAAAATAAACTCATGCCTTCCCTCATTAGACCTAAAGAGGACCTAAATGGTATGTGATAGTTATTCTTTGATGGTTCAAGGAGTAAAAATGGAGTAGGTGTAGGGGAAATGCTGGTTTCCCCTTCAGATGATAAGTATTTCTCTTGTTATACGTTCCATTTTAGTTGCTCTTCTAATGCATCATAATATGAAGGCCTAATCCATGGCCTCCAATGGGCCAGTAAGAGGGGAATCAATCAATTGTAAGCATATGGAGACAATGAGCTTATAGTGAACCAAATCATGGGCCTAAACATTATGAAGAATATTTTGATGAGGTCCTACAAAAATAGAGTATGGGACCTAATTGAAGATTTTAAAGCTTTTAACATTCAAGTTGTGCCAAGGAATCATAATCAACATGCTGATAGGTTGGCCACTGTGGGAGCCCAGTTTGATTTTCCAAATAAGCTAAAAGAGGTCAAGGTTCAACCACATGTCAAGGTGGTGGTAAGGCCATTAGTACTAGATAATAAATCCCACTGGTAGGTCTTCAAAAATGACAAACAAATTGTTTATTTCTTACATCAAGAAGCAAAGTTCTCCTTTGCCGACCAAGAGAAGTTTCAATGATAGTATGAGGATCAAATTGTTCAATTAAGGTCTAACAAGCTTCCTAAAGGGTTGGTCACCCTTGAAATTCTTTTCCATGAGGGAGACAATATGAGGAAAGACAAGGTAGTGATGTCAACTAATGAAGAGAACTATGAAAGAGTTATTATTTTCAAGGATAAGCTCCTCAATCTTGGGAAGGTAAACAATGAGGTAGAAAGGCATGATTTCATTGAACTTTGTAAGGAATATTCAAACATCTTTTCTTGGGAATATAATGATCTAAAAGGTTTTTGTTCCAAATTTAGCCTAGCATACTATAGAATTAGAGGCTAGTGCTAAGCCTGTGAGGCAAAAACACAGGCCCATTAACCCCAAAATAAAAGAGATTATGAGGAGAGAGCTTACCAAGTTAATTGAATCCAAGTTCATCTTTCCCATCAAGCACTCATCATAGGTAGCCAATTTAGTTCTTGTAAGGAAAAAGAGTGGGGAGATTAGGCTATGTGTTGACTTTAGAGATCTAAACAGGGTCCCCTTGAAGGAAAATTGCCCTCTACCATCCATGGAGTAGCTTCTTCAAATAGATTTAGGTTCAAAACATTTTTCTCTTTTGGATGGATATTTAGGTTACAACCAAGTATTAGTAAATAAATAAGATCAGTACAAGACTACCTTCACCACAAAGTGGGGCATATATACTTATCAGAAGATGCCTTTTGGCTTATCAAATGTTGGGACCACTTTTCAAAGAGAAATGGACATGGATTTCCAAGGGATATTGAATAAAATAGTGTTGTTTTACTTGGATGACATCAAAATTTTATCCAAGGATGCCAACAAACACATGAACCACCTGAGGTTGATATTTGAGAGATGCAGAGAGTATGGGATCTCTTTGAATCCCAAGAAGTCTGTGTTTGCCATACATTTAAGTTAAGTTGTTGGGTCATATTGTCTCAAAATAAGGATTAACTATTGATTCTGATAGAATAAGTGCCATCTTGACCTTATCCTTACCCAAGCATAAGAAGGGACTCCAAATCTTCCTTGGGAAAATAAACTTTGTGAGAAGGTTTATACCTAGTTTTACAAACTTGGTCAAACCCAACACTACCATGCTGAAGAAGGATAAGTGTTCACTTGGTCAAATGAAGGTAAATCAACATTTGAGGCTATCAAGCAAGCCATTTCCCAAGTACCCACACTCATGAATCTTGATTTCTTAAGAGATTTCATATTATATGCCTTTGCCAATATTGACAATATATCAACTATGTTGATGCAAAAGAAAGGTGAAGGACTTGAGTAACCAATAGCATTTTTTAGTTAGGGGCTTAAGGGGTATGAAGTAAGGTATAATTTTGTAGAAAATCAAATCCTTGTAGTGGTAAGAATCCTTAAGAAGTTTAGGCCAATGCTCTCCAATAGCAAAATCTATCTTATGGTGTCTCATCCTAGAGTGAGAGACTTCCTTCTTAACAAAGACTTGAATGAAAAGAGGGCTAGCTGGATTACCAAGGTCATGAAGTATGATGTGGAGATCAAGGTCACTAAGCTAGTAAGAGGTAAAGGATTGTGTGAGCATATGGTTGATGACCTTCATGAAGACAAACAGGTTATCTTGGTAACACAAGATAACTCATAGATAGATGTACCACCACCTCACACTAGCTAGCTCCATGATATGGCACATTTTCTACTAATAGGTGAGTGCCCACAAGGTATGGATAGTGAAAAGAGAAGGATATCTATACTTCAATCCATACCTTATGCATTGGTTGATGGGGTTATATTAAAAAAGGACCTCGATGGAGTGT
Organism: Torreya grandis; assembly: GCA_037957365.1. Lineage (NCBI taxonomy): Eukaryota > Viridiplantae > Streptophyta > Pinopsida > Cupressales > Taxaceae > Torreya > Torreya grandis. Next base: position 1,090,697 of record JARHVA010001721.1, on the reverse strand, counting down.
TCCTTAGGTGCATAGATAATGACTAGGTGACCAAGCTCTTGGAGCAATTCCATGATGGACTTGCAGGAGGTCATTTTGCACCTAGAACCATAGTAAAAAAGATAATGAGCGCTAATTATTACTAGCCCACCCTCTTCAAGTATGTGTATTCATAGATAATAAAGTGTCAAAAGTGTGCTTTCTTTGTAGGTAAGTAAATATTGATAGCCCTTCCTCTCAACCCAATTCAAGTAAAACAACCCTTCATGCAATGGGGGATAGATTTCATAGGAATGATCAACCCTCCATCAAGTGCAAGGCATATATGGGTGCTTACTGTAAATAACTACTTTACTAGGTGGGTGGAAGCTATTGCATTAAAAGAAGCTAATGAAAGTGCAGTCCTAGACTTCGATGACAACATTGTGACCAAGTTTGGTATTCCATCCACTATCATTTTTGATAATGCATTAACATTCCTCATTCTAAAAATGAGTGAATGGGCTCTCAAGATGGGCATCTACCTCAACACCTCTTCCAACTATTATCCTCAAAGGAATGGACTGGCTGAGTCCATAAATAAGAATTTGCTAAGAATCATCAAGAGAATTATGAAAGAGAACTAGAGGACGTGGCACACTAAACTAAAGACATCCTTATGGGCTAACAAGGTGAATCCTAAGGCTGCCATTGGCAATTCTCCATATGTCTTAGTGTATGAAAGGGAGACCAAGTTGCCCATTTCTCTTAAGCTAGCTACATTAGAACTAGCCCATTAACTGGAGTTGATGGAAGATGAGCCCATGAATGTGAGATTGGAAAAACTCATGGATCTTGAAGAAATGAGAGACCTTACAATGAAAACATTAGATTCACATCAAGCTCAAGTCAAGAAAGCCTTATATAAGACAGACATAGAAAGGGACTTCAAGGAAGGGGATCTAGTTCTCAAGTGGGATTCAAATAAGGCCAAACCAAGAAACCATACCAAATTTGATAGCTTATGGAGTGGTGCTTATTTGATCAATGGATGCAAACAACATAATGCTTTTCAACTGGCCCAACTAGATGGAGAGGTGCTACCCATCCCAGTCAATGGGATTCATCTAAAGCCTTTCTATTAGAAGATTTGATAGCCATTGTGTATATTGTAATTTTGTATAGTTTTTTCATGTTTTCTCCTAAGTGCCTTGTGCACATCTTTTTAGTTGTGTTTTTCATTTCCCTAAGTGCCTTGGGCACAGTGTTTGTTTTGTTCTTGTTGTCCTTATTACTTCAAGGGAAGTTTCTAGATAAGGTTAGCCTTGTCAAAGAAAGTAGTAACTTCATCCCCAATGGATCAAATGAGGCACATGAGCTAGTTTGTCAAGCATAGTAGGCATGCTTCCCTGTGAGTCACCAAAAATGTTGGCCATTTTTGGCCCACATACTAAATCTCTTGTATGGTTTGATGAAGCAGTGAATCAAAGGCTTAGATGAGGATCCAAGTAGGTTTTCAAGGATCCAAAAATAGTATTTAAAGATAAGCCTACAAGCAAAAAGCTAAGTGAAAAATCTCTTATCTGACTAATTCTTTACTTGTTCATTCTTTCAAAGAACAAGTGAAAGGTGATTTCTTTCAGACCTATTTTAAGCTTGGTTTCAGTTTCCTTCCAGGAAAATTATTTGCACAATTTTTCTAAAGGGATATTTCTCTTTTTTGGCTAAGTGTTCTCTCTTTGAGAGTTTTGTCTTAGTTTTTTTTGTTGTTCAAGTGTCAATAATTCTTTCATGGAAATTGTTCCAAAACAATTTTCTCGAAGGATATCTTTCAAAAGGGCAAAGGGTCAAGTTTTCTTTCAAAAAAATTGTCTGCATATTCTATTTGAAAGAATTGTTCAAAGCAAGAATCCTGAGGGGTTCTTTTCCAAGAAAGTGTCCCAAATATTTCTCTAAAAGGCAACTTTTCAAAAAATTTGAAGGGTACTTAACAATTTGCCTGAACGGTTTTTTTTGGGAAAATGGTCCACTTCAAGTTTTTTGAAGGGTATTTTTATTTTGATAAGTGGACCTAAGCAGAGTTTCTAAGGGACCTTTTCAAAGAGGCGAGGGGCCCTTCTAAGAGCACAATTCTTTCAAAAAAATTGTCTGGGATAATTTTCCCTAAGGAAAAATTCCTTCAAACTTTTGCCCAAAATGAAAATCCTGAGAGAATTGCTCAAAGGCAGAGACAAAGCAAGCAATTTCCTTTAGAGAAAGTGCTCCCATTAAAAAGCTGAAGGAAATATTTTTGAAGGAATTCCTTTGGGAAGAAGTGCCAAATCAAAAAAATTCAAGGAAATGGTCTTTTCAAAAGTTTTGAAGGTTTCTTTCCCTTGGGAAAAGGCTTTTCAACAAATCTAAAGGGATTTTTCAAAGTTTTGAAGGGAACTTAACAAATTTTTGAAGGATCTCTCCACCATAAAGGCACCCCAAGCAAAGGTCTTGAAGACTTTCTCTCGTGATAAAATGGCCTGAAACAAAATGCTAAAGGAATTCCTTCGAGAGAGGATAAGTCTATGGAAAAAGAGGAAACAAAAGCCCGCAAAGAATAGTTTGAAAAAATTCCTTTGGGAAGAAAGTCTGAGAAAAAGAGCCCAAATGATGCCAAAGATAATTGTAAAAATAAATAGTCTGAAGGAATAGCTATTGGGATTTAAATATCCCATGATGAGCCTGCAAACATCAACTTCAGCCCCTGCAAGTAGTCATTGGCATTTAAAATATCAAAAGTGGAACCAATATGTAGATAAAGGTCAGACTCCATCATTAAAGCTCCTCAAAGATACAAGTGGGATATTCACACCTACTACCACAAAGTGGGTTGGTGACTTAAATAAAGAAGTGAAACCATGCTTTTGGTTGAGTCCCTTACATCCAAAATCTAGGAAAACCAATATTTGGGATTGGTTTTCCTCCATAATGAGCTCAGATCTAGTTTTAAAGTGACATTTGATGTCTATATTCAATGAATAGCATCATATGCCATACCCTCGACATCTAGTTACCCAAAATAGGTTTGATCATAACACTACCAAATGCATAAGCATGGGGACCTTGTCCTAACAAATAAGAGGAGAATTGTATGTGTGAAAGGCTCAAGGATATTTGCGGTGATCTTAGGCATTTCATCTCATGATCAAGGTAGTTGCATATTTGATTTGAATGTAAAGGAGCTCAAGAACAATAGTGGTGGTTATAGCCATTTATGAAACCCCTCTCCATTTTTTCATGCAAGTCCTTCTCTCTCATCCTTTTTTACTATATATATAGGTTGTTGAGCCTTAAAAATGGATCCCTCAACTAGTGATAGACTTACTTTATCAAAATCACCTTGTAAACACTCTCTTGAAGCAATAAGATAAACCCTTTTGATTTTGGTTTGAAGTCAAGTATACATTATTGGAGTTTAACTTGTAGATGTACATCCCTTTTCATCATCTTTAGATTCTCTATGTATCTTGATTTAATTCTTTTAGTTCCTTGTAAGTTGTGTGAAGTGTTAGACATTGGTGCCTTTTTTGAAGTGCCACAAGTTTATAATGTCTCACACAAACCTATTTCTTTCTATCCCTCAAATTTTAGGGTCTCCTTTGACCTCCACAAAAAATACTTATGCTTGTGGCCTTGAGATATGATCAGATTAGTCTATGTCTTGGTTAGGTTCATTAGTAATTGTTAAGGTTTCCATGTTGAAAGTGGATCATTCCATATTCGGTGCATCACCATTCTTAGCTTAGGTTTCCCTTTCATGTTATCTTTCTCTCCCTTTTCCTTTGTCAGTAGTAGATTTTAGTGTGGGAAATGAGCTGAAGTGAAGCATCTAAGGAGCTAGCCTTATTAAAAATCCTAGAGGTTCAACCTCACTACATGATACCCACAGCCTGAGGTTGCTCCAATATTGTAGCTAGGAGTGAGAGAGCCTAAAAAACTCTCTCACAAGGGTTAAATTATAGCTTACAATAGAACCTATTGTAGATCTTAAGAAGGACTATTGAAGACAATCAGAGGTCATGGCATCTCAAGTTAAAGTCAGCTCTATTGGTTGATAGGATCACCTCCAAAAGATCAATAGCCAATTCTCCATATAAGCTGGTATATAGTAAGGAAGCAAGGTTACCCATTTCTCTTGAGTTTTTTGATTTAAAACTAATACATCAACTTGAGTTATTGTATAATGAGCCTATGGATATCAGGTATGTTGAGTTTATGGAGCTGGAAGAGGTAAGAAACCAGTCCATGCTAGCCATGTAAATTCACCAAACACAAGTGAAGAGAGCTTTTGACAAAGGAGCTTCTTCACAAAGTTTTAAAGAAGGAGATTTTGTCCTCAAGCGAGATGATGATGGAGATAAACTAGGAAGGTATTCAAAGTTTGATTCACTTTGGAGTGACCCATACATAATCTCTAGCTGCAAATCCCACAATGCCTTCTAACTTGCAAAGATGGATGGTGAGGAACTTTCAATCCCAATCAATGGGATACATCTGAAACATTGCTACTAAATAGATAAGTTCCTTGTACATAGTTTTTTTTTCTCCAAGTGCCTTTCAAGCACATTAGTTTATTTATGTTCAATTTTGAATAAGTGCTTTGTTTACACCTTTGCTTTGTTTAGTTAGTTTTCCTATTTTATGTGTTTCCCTTCTTATTTTGGAGGAAGGAGTTTTCTTATTTAAAATCAAAAGTTGTACTTGAAATCATGGATCATAGTTTTCATTATTTTGTGAGTCAAAATGTCATGTATATGGTCTAGTTCTCAAGCATAACAGGCATGCTTCCCAGTTGAGTCACCAAAATGTTGACAATTTTGACCTCACAGGTTAAATTATCACCCCTAACATTCAAAACTTTGCATATCCTATCATTTTATATTGTGAGTCAGTAATTGGTCCTAAAAATTCATTGAATAATCCATGGTTAATAGGTCTTAAGGTTGTTTAGGTGATTTAAGGTCTTTTCCTTTATTTGTCTTATGCTTTCTAGTCATTTTTTGGGCCTTTCGAGTCATTTTTCAGTGGTAAGAAGAGTCTATAGTGTATTTATGAGTTTCATAGCATGAGTAAAGGTCATTACATCCTTAAAAAATGAATAATCAAGTTTATCACATTTTGGACTAACTTTATGCCTCGTTTCAATGCAAAATCTAACCATTTTGTGTCATTCAAAGAAGGTTTGGTAGTGTCTGATCAGGAGGAAGCTTGATTCCATATTTATTCACCTCATCATATATGTGATAGACTCTATAAAATATTTTACAAGATTCATTAAAAGTTCCTTGGTGAAAATAGCTTTTTCAATGCAAAATAAGCCTTTTTGAGACATTCACATTGGTTTTCAGAGGATTTTTATGAGAAAAGAATCATGGAGGATTAACTAGGTCCTTAAAGGGTCATATTAGTGGTTTGGAGGAAGTTCTAGGTGAAAAAATGCAAAAATAAATTTCACTCCATTTTTGACCTTTCTTGCATGCCTAGAAATGCAGTTTTTAAATGCTCAGTATGAGAAGAGGAGAGGGAGTTGGGATATTAAACTTTGGAAATTTTTAGGGGTATTAGTAAGATTGAAATTAATGGCATTATTTCATGGATTTATTCCCCCATATTTATGAACAATCACTAAGAGTGATAGCAGGTCACTATAGCCTATGCATTCGAGAAGGGTCTATTCTTGGCTCTGTTTCTCAATCTCAATAAAAAAATAAGAGAAATGGTTTTGGGAAATTTTTTTATGGGTCATTATTATCCTTTTAATCATTATCTTATATCATAAAAACTCATTCCTTTCACTATTTTTTTGAGTGGTCTCTTCATCAGATGTTTCCATCTCCATCGGTTATAAATTAATGATTATAATTCATGACATGCCTGGTATATTCAATTAAATTTTTGCATATTTCCATTCCAATTCTATCTCTTTGTGATGGCTTTAACTAGGTGTCTCTTCAACATGGTACATATGCATTATTTGAGTTTCAATTCTACTCTTGGAGGTGTGATTGAGAGTTTTAATATGTTGAACATTTTATTGGACCATAAATATCTAAGAAAAGGTACTTAAAGAACTAGATTATTGATTGTGACAACATTTATCATTTTCATACATTATTAGCTCATGAATTGAGCATCTACATGTGTATGGGAAGAAATCAATCAAAAGGTTGAATACTTGAAATCTTGTTTCGAAACTTTTTCAAGAGGGGAAGAATCAGTAGGAAAACCTTTGAGAGCATTTTGGCACTCTTATAATGGTCATACACCATTCATAATAAGTACATCATACATCATTTCCCTGTGTGTTAAATGTTGACCTACAGGTGACATTGAAAGATACTTAAAAGGTGGGAATATATGTATATGAACATGACAAGAGACCCTCCTAAGAGATGAATAGTTGATGAGATGCATTGAGAACCTTTTTTAAACCATTAGATTGGAAATTAATGGTGGAAACTCACTTCAAGAAATTATGATTGTGAAATCAGGGACAAAATCCCTAAAGCATAAAAACATATCATTGGATGTTTTTGGTGATATTTCAAAATAATGTTGCAATGACTGTTTGGTCTAACAAATACACTTACCTTGAAGCCCCACATATAAGTATAGTCTTGAAAAGATAGGAGGGTGTAATTCAAGGGGAAAGAGAGGTTTTAACATCTCCAATATGTGCATTTACTCATTGAATTTTTTAGTATCTTCTATAGAGTTTGAATGTTTAAATGATCCTCAAATCCCTAAGTGGTAGTAAAGGAGCATACCCTCATGTCAGATGGTCTTTTAAGTAAGGAAAATTTAAGATTGATTTCAAATGACTTTAGGATGATCTCAAGGAATCCAAGAAGGCCTATGTGCATGGTGTTCAATATCCAACCACATAAGTAGTGGCACATACAGGCTAACTTTTCATGTGTAGGGAATTGACAATATACAATCAGAGTTCTAAGCATGTTCAATAAGGTCAAACAAGGACAATGTGTTTTATTATGAACGAGTTTTTTATTTGAAGAAGATGAACTCATAGTCTAAGAATTAAATAAATGACTTACATGGGTCTCTATTATATGACAACCTGCAGTATACTCAAAGGATCTATAGATGGACTAAATTGGTGTAGTGGAGTCATGTTATCTAGGTAAAGTGATTTTATTCATGTGTAGTGGTTTAATAACCTTAAAAAGTGACATTATGGTGAATAATATGTCTCAAGGTAGGGTAAGAGATGACTCCATAGGTTTCAAACATAAAAACACCACCTACAGTCCATACAAGAGCTATTCAAGCATGTATAACAGTAGAGAGGAGTTCCATGTGGTTTAGGCAAGAGGAGATCTTAGTTAAAGATGTAGATGTGATTGAATGTCATCAAAAGGAACCTTTCAAGGTCATATGGGGTTTAAATGGATAGTAATTCCCACCTATATCCCTATTTTGAACTAAAAAAAGTAACCTATAGCCATATTCCTTCTCATGATAGTTGACTGTGATATGGGCTAGTTGGTCTAATAAGGTTAATCAACCATTGAGATTGTGAGAGACAAATTGAGTTTCCAAGAGACTTCTAAAAGATAGTATACACTTTTTAGGAGCTCTAAGACCATCATAAAAAGTTTGGTTGGCTATAATCTTGGTCATAATCTCTAATTAACACCTATAAGCATTCACATACAGTCATCACCTTTGGCTTGAACTTGGTGAGTAAAGGAAACTTCTAATGAAACTAGGGGTTTGGATGGATAGAAACCAACACATCCAAGTGCCCTATGGTGTCTTATAATGACCAAAAGTTGTGTAGGAGAGAAAATAGGGTAGTGTACATAATACTAAGGGAGGTTGACATATTGTTAACGATGGAGCCCTCCAATATCCATAGGCTGGTGTCAAGCATGGAAGCCTACTAATGTAGGAACACAAATGAGTTGAAAGTACTATCTAAAGCCTAAGATGATCCTAAGGAGACATGACACAAGTGTTAAGGATAATTAACACCTACAAGCCCCTGTATGGTTAAGAATTTGACTGTGATGGGCAATGAGTAAGTTAGATAATGTCCCTAATGTTTATATTGCAAGGGTAAGGCTTGGGCATACCCAAATGAATATATGATGACCATAGAATATTTAACAAGGTCTTATGTATATTCAGGGACTAAACCATGAAATATCTCACTTATAGTCCCATTATTACCCTACAGTCATAAGTTAAGGCTAGAAACACCTATAACCAATACTAAGATATGTCTCAGTTCAAGCATATGAAAGAAGCATAACAAAAATAGAAGACTAAGCTTGTCATATGAATGAAAGAGGGTTCTCAGCCAAGGATATATTTCATAAAAATATGAGATATAAGGTTTAAATCTAAGATGTTATTTGTGACAAGAAGCCCTAGCTCATGCATATGAGAACCTTAAAAATCTAAAGAGGCCTAATACAACAAAAGTGCTCATCTACAACTAGCATTTGAGCACAAAAAAAAGTTGATAAAGACATAGTTGGGAAGTATCAGGTACTTGAAATAGTTTTAAAGGGGGCATAAATTGACATCGGTATGGCATCTCAATGAGAAGGTCTAGTTTCCTCGGCCTAAAACTCAGTCTAAAGAGCATCTACAATTTCCTCTCCTCTCATCATGGACTATGATTTAAGATCCTGAGTTTAATTGTTTGAGATAACCATGATTCTAAGAGGGAGTTTATGGTATAATTTCATTCATGAAAATTTATTAAGGTGAATGAACTAAATGGTACTTTGCTTTCTAAATCCTTTCAAGGAAACTCACCTACAACATGGTCAAAAAAAAAAAGGTATATAGGTAGTGAACTGACAAAGGGTGGTTCTTGAGATGTTTGGTATGGGTTGGATGGATGAATGGAGGTTTGAGAACCTTCATAAAATTTACCACAATCCCATGAAACTATCATGATGCATTTACAAGCAAATAAGGAGCCCAAAAGTGAGCATATACAATCAAATCAAACATAGTTTGCCTTGGAGGAGCTAGGTTTGGATTTTAGGAATTTTGAGAAGTAAAAGTACCAAATAAAGGGATAAAAAAATTTGTGGGTCATCCTCAACACTTTAATAAGGACCTTCAATACCCATATAGCCTGAGAAAACAAGGTAAGTACCCCTTGTTTTGTCTCAGATAGGGGATACTTCCCTAGGGTGTAAATTGTCAAGATGTTGGTAAGTGAGGTGTAAAAGATAAACTAAGGGCTAATGGAATATATTTGGAAGATATGATAAGCTATAGTGCACCTATTAAAACATATAAAACACCTCAGAGGAGTAGGGGACTAGATAAGATGGTCTAGATGTATGAGTTTGTAGGTAGATTTGTCAAGCATACTTAACTCCTAAAGATCAAATGGAGAGTCACTTCTACTTGTGACATAAGATTATAAACACCATGGGTTGGGATATATTTTTGAATTCACATAAGAGGTGATAAAACCATTGGAGTTCATAAAAAGCATCAAGAGAGGCATTTTAAAGCTCAAACCAACACTAGACTTGTAGGAAACAAGGGAACAATCTCAATAAGAGGACTTTGATTGCTCATATCTTTTCTAAGGTTTTTCATGGGAGTATAAGGAATTTTTATATGTAATAAGGGTCCCTAAAGATCATATTTTGAGAATTTTTTGGCAAGTTGGATGTGGAACTTTTTTGAGCAATGCTTAAGACCCAAAACTACCCCAAAACCCTACTAAACCCTCAACCAAGACTAGTTTGAAGAAATGGAGTTGGATATGAAATAAAATGGCATAGTTTTACTATAATATTTATTGGATGATCTAAAGGATTTAGTTAAGATACCTCACATGCTTTTGAGTTGTACGGACTTGTACATATTTGTGCAAAAAAATAATACTTTTCCTTGTTTTTGAGCTTAAATAAGGGTTCCAAGGATCATTAAAATATGCCAAAAAATTTTAAGGAAATATTGAGAATTTTTTTTACCTGATAAAAATAAAAAATATAGAATAATCCATCCAAAATTTCCCAAACCATTTCATTCTTTTGGGCCAGTCAAAAAATGCCTTTAAAGGACAAGCCTTTCAAAGGCCATTTCATGGTTTTGGTACTTCCAGGTGGTTATAGACCACAAAAATAGACATGGATCATGTTGGGGTAATTTTAAAATTTAATCAAAAACTTTCTTAAGGTTTCACACCTACATGAGCTCCCAACAACAAATTTTCTCTTCTAGGGCTAATTAGGCCTAATTTGGCAAGCTAAATGGGCTAGAAAGCATATCAAATCTTGGAGTTTGGCCATGAAATTTTGTATGGAGATGTGGGATTATAATGGGTACTTGTAATAAGTATTGGTTTTTCATCATCACTTATATATTCTCCCAAACAAGGAGATTTTTAGGAAAATAAGGTTACAAGGATTACATGAGAAATGCATGTTTTTAGTGTTGTTTCAGGTCTTGCTGAGTGTTTGATGCATAAAATTACATTTTAATATGTATGGAATTACCTTTATAATCCTTACATGGAGGAGAGATTATGGATTGAATCAAACCTAAAGGAAAAATCCACTTTCTACCTTCTATGCCTTGGTGAAAAATGAGCCTTTTGAGGGTTTTTAAAGGCTAAATAGGTGCATATAGCCTATTAAAAAGACTTGAAATTTTGAATAAGAATATGTCACACCATATTAAAGGTATTAATAATTAAATTAAGATTTATAATGAAATGAGGCTTTGGAAAAGGTTTCCATTAAGTGCAAATAGGACTCTTCCTCTTCCAAATGCCCATGTGCAAGACAAAGTCAATTTGTTGAAGGAGTCTTATAACCAAATCTTACCAAGTGTTATATAATAATTAACAAGCCTATATAAGGGTTAAAATAAAATAATTTTAAGGAATTTAATTCTTACATCCATGGAAGATACTTTTTCATCAAGGGAGACAAGAAGGCTAAAATCTAGGGGTTGGTGCAAGAATATAAGCACTCTCCAAGTGCTCCAAGCTTGAACAAACATAATGATGAGTATCATAAGACCCATAAACATTATAAAAATTATTTTACATGCCAATTTATTAATTTCAAATATTTTATAAGCTAAAAATGCTATGTATCACTTTTGGAGGAGCCATTTGACCAAGTTTGAAGTCCCCTACTTTGGGGCTGCTTTGTCTCCAAACATTTCTTTGCTATATATTTTATTTTTTCCAGAATTTAATATGAATATTTGATATTTTTATTGTGCCTCAAGTCTGAAAAAAAATTTATTAACCTTTTGAGAGCAATAAGAAGCAAAATTCCTTCATTTTCAGGTCTTTTCTAATGAAGTGTATGTGCTTGCCATTGATATAACTTAGTGAAATACTTATTTTCCTTGGTTATAGTATGGTTTTTTACCTTCATGAGATATTTTTGATGTTATAAAGGTCATTATAAGTTTCCAAATCAATTTTAATTTCATGTATTAGATGTGAGTTCAGTCCTTCTTTGCATGAGTTGAGTTTGTAAGGTCCTTATTCTAAAATATTCATGTAGAAATCTTAATTGGGTGAAGTGAATGTGTGTGTAAGATTTTTTTGCCTTTCATATAAGTGTAATTGAAATCATATTATATCATAAAACATTTGGTTCATCACCTTCCATTTTAGGTTTCATTAAGTTTCACTCAATTTCATCCATTTTCATTGTCTTTTGCACCCTTTTCCTTGTCAGAATCAGTAAGTAGTAGCTTAAAAGTAAGTTTTAGTGAGAAAACCCAGGGAACCATCCATATATATATATATATATATATATATATATATATATATATATATATATATATATATATATATATATATATATTATATACCTTATTAATTATCCCACACTTTGGATATATTCCATGTTCTAATAGGAGTGAGGAATTGCAGACTTTCTCACAAGGGCACACTCCTGATTGACAATAGACTCATCACCTCACATTGAGTATTTATCAACAACATGCATCGATGGATTTATTGAGGCCTTATGAAACAAGATTTGATTCTTTTTATATCAATTTTAAAATATTATTTAAATATAAAACATTGATAAAGTCCATGATTTGTAGTAATGTTTTGAAATTTTATGTGCTTTCAAAAAGATCTAAGGAAAAGCAAGCAAAATAAACCATCATAAACCCAAGCTTTTAAGAAAGTGAAAATAAGGTTTTAAAAATGTGTGATCCTATTGTTGATGTGATTTTCATGGTTGATGGTGACACTCCTTTCCTTGGCATGCTTTATGAGGCTATGAACCATTGTAAGGAATCCATTCAAAATAGATTCAATGATGTGGAGATAGACTACATAGCAATACGGGAGGTGATTGATATAAAATTGAAAATGATGCACACACCATGACATGAAATGGATTGTTATCTAGATCCTAGGCTCAATCATGAGTGGACTTTATGAATCCATTACCAAATTTGTTTTAGATCTATAACTTGCATGTATAATTAAGAACCAAATAAGGGAATTTTGAGCACAAGAAGGGGTATTTGAAATAGTTGTAGCCACGTATGATAAGGTACATATTGAAGGATACAAATGGTGAAAATATTATGGATTAATTAAAAAGGAACTACGACACTTTACCATTCAAATTTTGAGTCCAAAAACAAGTGCATCAGTGTGTGAAATGAATGGGAGTTGTTTTTCCCACATTCAATCTAAGAGAAAAATAGGTTATTGTTAGGAAAGTTAGGAGATCTTGTTTATGTTTTTATTAATTTGTGGATGTGTATGAGAAAAATGGAAAAAGAATCTTCTTTTTCACATCCCTGACCGGTTGTAGCAAACTTAGAGGATGCAGATGATCTTGAGTTCTTTTGTGATGAATCTAGTGATGACAATGATATTTATGAGCCAAGTGTTCTTGATTATATTAATCTTTTTGATGTAGCTAGTAGCCTATAAGGCCATAGAGTGTATTGGATTTTAATTATGTATTTTTATGTATAATTCTAAATTTGTATGAAGCTAAGAACTTAGTATTACATGTTTTAAATTTTGAGACACTTAGTTTTTCAAAAAATATGTTTCATATTCTTATTTTGACTTATTTTTATATGTTTTATGTTTTTTTTACGTTTCTAATTTAATGGCATTATTTTTAAAAATCTAAACTCAAATTTGAACTAATTTTTATCCTCGTCAAATTTTAACTCGAACTCAAACCTTGTAACTTAGTCTGGCACTATAACTTTTACATGTTCCTTTGTCTCTATAGTGTCATTTTCACCCATGGCATGTTATTTAAGCCCATGTTTTGTCTTATCCCTATCCCTTTCCTATTGATCTTCCAGTATTTCTTAATTCTATTATGTTTCAATTTGCTTTAGCTTTGGAGGGATAAGTTATTTTTTTCTAAATAATGCTTGATAAAAATACTTATATTTATGGGTCAAAAGTGTTGTGGGAATTACATGTTCCTTACTTCCATTTTGAAATTGTGTTCTAAAGTCCATGTAGATACAAATACCTATTACTGTCTTCATCGCCTTGACTACTCAAAAACCTTAGAAACTTAACTTCACTCGTGTTGTCCAAAAACCTTCAAAACCTATGCCATTTTTATATTTGTCTTATTATCACTATTCATAAACATGAACTATAAAAATCCAATCTTGATTCTTGATTGGCATTGCTCTAATCTATGTTATCTCCATGCTCTATGGCCTAGCTATATGTCTAGGCTATGTATTGTAACTCGTTCATTCTTGTGGGAACCCCATGTATTTATCCAACTTTACCATCATGATTTGCACCCAAGAACTAGATTTAATGGTTTTTTATATTATTGGTAAAAAAAAATTTTTTGAAAGGATCTATCCCTTTTACATCACAGACTAGGCCCACAACAACTAAATAAAACATTTATGTCTACACACAAAATCCAAAACATTCAAGGAACAACAACTACACAAAACCAATATAATAATATAAAGCACAACAGAATCACAATTATCTAAAGAAAATAAGAAGATTAGCATCTACAATCTACTAACACAATACATAAAGAACTAGAGAACAATGAACAACCACCCTCCCCTAGGATATGAGAGGGGTCAATAAAATACCATAGGAACAATTACAAAAAAAATTTATAAACACTATAAAAATTCAAGTCTAACAAATCTCAAAAAGAGATGGTTGAAAAGATAATCATAGTAAAGAACCCATGACACCACAAAAGAAGAAAGGCTAACCATAGGATGTAACCATTTTTCTTCCTTATCAAGAAATAAGGTCTTCCATCATCCATTGAACACCATCATACACCAAAGTCATCACTTCCACTCTTAAAAAATTAGCTTCTAACCTATGGACTTTCTTTTTAGAGGTATTACCCACATCTGCAACATGCTTAGCCACAAAAGGCCTAGGAGTGACTGCATTCTTCTCCATTTGGGAAGGCGCTGACTCCAAAACAAGAGAATAATTAACCTTGAGTAACTCCCAATAGTGGTATCTCAATTTGTAAAATTAAGTTGTGTGAGTAAATATTTAAGTGTGTCACATTCCCTTCCATTGGCTTGGAAATTAGAATTCAAGTACCTACAAAGTAGTATATTTCTATTTCAAAATTAAAACATCCATATTGATTTTGTCTAAAAAATATTGATGCATTCTTAATGATGTGAAACTATGAGTACTAATAAAATTTTAAGGTTTGGTGTTAGTTTTAAGTTGAATGTATTCATTCAACCTTCTATGGTGAAAATTTGGAAAAAATAATTGAATCGATAAGATTCAATTAAACATACATTTTATTTTATTTTAAATCATGTTAAATAGAATCACTCTTCTAATTTATGAGGGATTTAAATTTTAGGATAGGGTTGAATCCTTTAGAACTTGTAGTGGTTAAATTTAAAGATTAAAATGATTATAAAAATATATATTTGTTCTTTGGGGTTTCCTTATTTAAATATGACTGTAGAAAATTTTGAAGGGAAATGTTGAAAGGATAACCGTCACTAACAAATTTATCTTATGAGTAAAATTATTTTACCCTATTGTGTATTACTCACTAACAATGTATATTCATATTGCACAATATATAAAAATTAAGCGTATTTTGAATGTAAAGTATTGAAATTGATTTGAAATGGCACTTTATAAATGTAGAAATTACTAAAATAGATAAGATACTTATCATTTCCCTATACTATGTAGGACTGAGATAAGTGGTAGACAATAAGGTAGGTAAAAAGTAGGATTGGAAATCACTTAGTGTAGGTTCTAGATCTTTGTCTATGGTGAGACAATGCCATTAGACTTAGGTAGATAGAGTTCAATGCTATGTTTCAAACTAGATAGTTTTATCCCTGTAGATTTTTTCTTATTATATTAACATAGACAAGTGCACCTATTTATCCTTTAGCTCTATGAGTGATCCCTAGGTATAATCACATGCACAACATCCATAAATCCATATCCTTCATTAAAAAACCTAGGTCAACTTATGAAGGGGTAAAAATTTATAAAAATGTGGGAAGTGTAATGGGCTAAGTTGACCCCAA
Organism: Torreya grandis; assembly: GCA_037957365.1. Lineage (NCBI taxonomy): Eukaryota > Viridiplantae > Streptophyta > Pinopsida > Cupressales > Taxaceae > Torreya > Torreya grandis. Next base: position 1,075,172 of record JARHVA010001721.1, on the reverse strand, counting down.
TCACCCACATTGATGACTAAACACTTCCTACATATCTAATACTATAAAGAGGGAAGTTAATCCACACATACTTCTTCCCCTTAATTTGAATATGAAATTATGATCCTTTACTATATGAAGGCACCTAGTGGTCTAGCTTTAAAAGTTTGACAATGTTTACTCATGAATTTGCTAGGTGTACTTTAAACTTGGCCAATGATTACTCCTAGTGACTAATTTATAACTCAAGAGGAATATGGAATTTTTTCTCAATGTGTAGTAGTGTATATATGTGTACTAGATGAGTGTTAGATATCTAATAATCTTAGGCTTTATTTATTTTTATATGAGTGTATTATGGAAATTTATCATGCTATTGACACATTAGGTAGATAGGTTGACCCGTAAGAATGATTTGATTTTAAAATATGATTATTACTAGGTGAAAGATGAATTTTCAGATTTGGATGGTATTATCTAGACGGTATTGTCCAAGCTTGACATTTTTTTGAGAGATAGAAACATTGATATGATGATCTAGATATGTATAAGTATGATATTTTAGTGGTTTTGGATAGAGTGGGAGATTTCTTGAGACAACTGAAATCAACTTAGAAGGATTAGACCCAAAGATAGCATGTGGATGTGAGAGAATGGCGAATAAGAATATTATATGTATGCACAAGTCATGTAGCATGAAGGTAGATCATATTTGACATTTTCAAGTGTCTAATACCATATTTTAGTATCTAAAAATGTCTCACTTTTATTCCAATATTAAAATGTAATAAATATACTATAAAAATGATAAATATATACCTAAGTGTGCACAACACACTTTGTCTTTAGGAGAAGGCTTTGAATGTGTATCTTGGTCCAAACAAAACCTGTGATGAATATGTAATAGTTAATGTTCATAGAGTGAAATTTGAAATTTGAACCATGATATAAATTTGAAAAAAATTAAGAGTAAGGAAGGAGTACACTTGTATGTGAGTAAATTATGCTTCCCTATAACTTGTTGGATATGATGCTTTATTATTAAAGCTTTGAAAAATGGTTCCTCTTTTTGAACCATTTGTAAAATTGAGGGTGATCAAATCCCAATTTTTTATAACTATGCATTCACATTGGTTGGGAAGACAAATTACCTGACCCTCATGAATAAGGAATAGTGCCTAGGTTGTAGAGCATCACTGAACCTCAATCATACTAACTCAAATAGCTAATCTAAATTTGATCTTGAACCTCAAGATGATAAGGTGGGATCCAAATAATGGTATCATTATGAGTAATTCCAATGTCATTGAGTGTTGTTATACCTCAACGAAATTACCTCAAAAAACATGAATAAACCATTATTGACAGACTTATAGATTCAAAGTTGCTCACTTCCTAGTGCCATAAAACTATGTTTTCAAATAAATAATTGTAATACTGATAAATCTAAATGTGTGTGTGCATGGAAAAGTATCATGCCCTTTGAATTGGTTCCAACTATAAATTATTGTAGTGGTATGTGCATGAATCAATATCATGCCTCACTGAATCTATAATGGTGTATATGTGCATAAACTAATATCATGCCCTCTAAATCTCTGCCAACTGATATATAATGTTTTGAATTTATATACTAAATCTAATAACTTGTATCTCAAATGTATATATATATATATATATATATATATATTTATATATTTATATATATTTATATATATATATGAAAACTTAATAATAATTATTTTTTATGTAAATTGTGTACATATGCTCTACATATGCACCCAAATGTGCATGAATATGCAATATATAACTTGTGTCTTTGTAAAGTGAGTGAATATGCATGGCATATGTCCCTATAATATTTATCAATGTGTGAATATTTGTCTCATATTTGAACCCATATGATATATGAACCATTCTAAAATTTATGAATCTTGTATTATGTCCCAAAATTTAATTTTTCTTGTTAAGGAGGCTTATGTCTCTATCATAAGTCCACTAATATGTTTCCATTTTGATGTGAGGTATGTAGCCTCTAAGTCACTCATCTCAAATTAAAAAGTTAAATGTATCATGTCATGTACAAATATATATCATGTATAATCACATCAACAAGTGGAGAGTATGCCACCATTGTAATTTGTATGCCATCAAGGCATGTATGTTACATATGTAATGCAAGGCATATAAGTGTTACGTCAAGATAGATATGCTAATTAGGCATGTGGTATTAACCTTCAATGATATAATAACTAAATAATATTACACATTAATCAGGTGCATGATGTGAATCATGGCACCACACATAGAGGGGAGGTGTGTGATATAGATCACAACACCCAAAAACTCAACAATCTCAACAAGCTCAACAAATATAAAAAACCCAATAAACAATCCTAGATTAATCCACTCATAAGCTTGCAATGTTACTCATAAGGCCAAGGGCCATAAATATGTCTCATAAAATAAGGCCAAGGGAAACATGCAAAAGACATAAATATGTCACAAAAAACAAGGTTGATGGATGCACACAAGCGACATAAATATGTTTCAACAAAAAAGGCCAAGAGCTACACAAAAATGACATAAATAATGCACATCAAACAAGGCTAGGTGTTACATGAAAACAATTTTTACCATATGTGTACACATAAAAACATCAATGAAACATAGAATAAGTGAAAACTAGGATACATTGTCCATGTATATCAATGTCACATTATAATAAATTAGTTTATTCATGTAGCATTGTGTAAGATATGAGTAACTAGAAAGGCATGTAAGCAATATAGATAACTTCAAAATGGTATAGGGTCATATAATATATAACCTGTGATAGTGTGACATATAGAATAAGATGTCCCCAACATTGACATGGTCCCTTGGTATAGGAAATCCCAACATCTATGTGTCCATGTATGATTTATATATCCTACATCGTGCTCGTATATCATGAAATATGCATGTTTATATAAAGAAATTTTGGCATATACCAAACATGTGGTAAATGAAATGTGTAAATAATGTAACTAACCATCATATCATGCTTAGGTTCTAATTTTTATTTTTTTATATTTTAAATGTTTTTTTTTTGTATTTTTGAAATAATATGAATATTTGAAAAGTGGAAACCAATGATCCTATCAATGGGATGGTCATGGGGAGTATATGTATCAAATGATGTAAATGTCACCCCTCATGAGAAAAAATGATAAGGTGTAGGTGTTTCAAAGTATAAGAATGAATTATGTGTCATAATGTAGTTATTTTTATCACCACTCATAGGATCACATACATGATGAGTACTCTAGGTGTTCTAGGAATATGTGGGCTTTGTTGTAAAGTAGGGGATTGTATCAATATTTATGTCAACTATGGAATATGGTTGACTATATGTAATTCTAGCCTAATGTGTGATATAGTAGAAAATGTTATTTTTGAGTCTTGAATAACTCTATAATGTGATGGGCACTAAATAAATAGATGCCTAGGGGATTCAAATACTCTCCCATGAACCAATTGTGTAGGAATATTCTAAATATGTATAACCAATGTCTCTATATAATGACCCTAATAAGCTGTGACAACTAGCTTTGTATAATTATCCTAAGTAGGTGTGATAATCATCTTTTAATAATGATCTTGAATAAGGGTAACAATCAATTACAATGGTGTTAGGGGTGGATGATGAGATACCTCTACCTATTGTTGTATTGACACATGTTTCATTATATGAAATTTAGGTACAATGCATGTATGTGTGAACTAACACATGAAACCATCAGAATCAATCATCTATGGTGAGAAAAAGTTATTTGAATAACTATCTGAGAATAAAAATGCAATGTAATCATGTGAAACTGGTTGATGGACCTTTTGCACAATACATTTGAATGCTTGGTTTTCCTACTTTTATTGTGTAATGTTGTTTACTTGTCAGACTTCTTGATATTTAATTGATCATATTGATTTTGGTACTTATTTTAGCTTAAATTTTCACCATGAGAAGAAGTTCTTTAAGCTCCCTCTTATTTAGCTACACTATGGGAATAACCCCAGACTTTGGGTCACCTATGGTGGGATTGAACCTATGAAGAAGGCCAAATTCCTCTTTGATGCTCACTTAAACTAATATTGTCACAGGGAAAAGGGTTAGAAAGAGGGAAAGTGTTCTTAAAAAAGTTAACCAGGTGATGCACCAAATAAAAATGGGAAACTCTCATAAGCTTGAACCCACACTATATGTGCAGAAGACAATGCTAACTCACAAAATCTCAAGATCAAGCTAACTACATAAGTATTTCATACAAGACGTTCAAGAAGCAATAGTTGCAAACAAAGAGGATTTATAAGACTCACTAAAATCTCACATTAATGGCATAAAGAACACTAATATAGACCTGTAACTTAGCTTGAATACACCCTAGAAAAGGAACAAGAAATAAGGACCATGGACGAGGGATATTCTCCTTCAAATAATACCATAGTGCACGACTCACTCAACACAAATCTAAGGCAAGAGATAGGCAAAGAAAGTCTTATATTTTATCAAGAGGTAGTTCTTATAAATGCTTGACAAGGTCAAGCCTAATCAATATGAGCATATTTTACAATATCTCAGAGAGTATCCCCATCTCCCATAAATATAAAAAAGTCTAAAATCTGAGAACCTTTTCCAAGGTAAAGAGAATGGGAAAATATAGGAGAAGGGGAGAAGAGATAAGAAGGGCCATATTTCAATAAAAATTAATGAACTACCAACCTTTTCTCCAATGAATGCTTTACCACCTTTTTTATCAATTTGGACACTGCTCATGGCTTACCAAGTGGGAAAAGATCCCCAAAAGTTTTGAGGATGCATTGAATGCACCTAGATGTAAGTCCCAACCACCAGGTTATTTTTTTAATCTTTCACACCATCTCCCAATGAAGATAAAAATTTCAAGCTCATGGATCTAACATAATCATGGCCTTCTCTATTTGAGATGGTTACTTGTCACAAATATGGCCATGTTGAAGGGTGAGAACCCCTTCCATTAATCAAATAGTTTCTCTATTTCCATGTTTGGTTAATAGGTCCATTTTATAGGTGGAAAAGCAATCTAAGATTATTAGCTCTCCTATAGTCATTATGTTGATTCAGAACTATAGACTACATAGCTTATTTCTTGATCTAAATAGGTATAAGTAGACCCATTATGTCCCTATAGAATTTTAATGGCATCATTTGATCCCAAAATATCTGATCTTGGTTTAATTTGGATAATGCTTAAGCTCAGTTCATATCCATACTTGCCTTGCCTAGATCAAAGAATGCCATATCAACTTTCATCAAAATATCTTGGGATTGATCCTTTGTTTAATTGGCTATCAACCATGAATTGGATCATTGAATCATTTACCTTTGCCCATACCATTTGATCTCCATGATACAAGTTAACATGAGCTCCTTAGAACTATATTTGACCTATCAACTCTATTCATGCTAGTGCCACTTAACAGTCCCACATTTGCACTCAAGATCTATTGTTAGTCAGTCTACATTTATGCTTGTGCCACATGGTGTCCTCTCAAGCTCCTTGACCTTTTAGCTTGATCACTAACCATTGATCTCAATCTATGATTAAATGTGAGCCAATGATCTACCTAGACACATTAACTTGTTAGTGAACATGCACTGTTGGATCTCAGCTTGATGAACCCCCACCATAGGATCTTACCATTTGAATTATAATGGATAATTTATGAGGCTTAAACTTAACATTTTCACACCTATATTTGACATTTTCATGAACATATTTGACATCTACATAACCATCATTGATAATTTTGAAAACTAATGGTCATTTGCTAAGACTTAAATTTGACATCTATGCACTCATCAATTAATGTCGATAGGAACGTCAATGACATCTACACAATTGTCAATATTTGGAATCTAATGAATGGTTGCTAAGTTTTAATTTGATGTTTGCACACCTATCACCACCCCACTGGATCAACTTTGCCAAAATAATTTGTTTGCAAAAATTCATCTACAGGTTTTATCTTGGATAATTTATTTGAAAGAAATTGGTCTTTGAGGAAATTGTTGAGGAACAATTTTCTTGAAAGAATTCATGTCTTAGCCAAATTTTGGAAACAATTTTCCCAAAAAAAATCATGCCCTTGTACCTTTTATCGTAACTTTTGTAAAGGACACTTTCCCTATAGAATTGCCTTTCAGCCTTTTTGAAATGGCCCTTTGTGATCCAAAACTCAAAAATTTTGATTGATAGATATTTCAAAAACACAAAATTAACACAATAACAATGAATTCTTTGAGAAGAGATGTTTTATTACTCAAGATTGTAATATAACTATATGCTTATATCTGGGAAGAGATGTCTGATTTCCATTTTGGGTTACATCTTCATTTATACATATTTTGAAAGTAGGAGGAGGATGTGAAATGTCACCAATATTGAGGAAGATTAAGTGCTTTGACTTCCATGATTTAAAATAATACAAAATTTGAGGAATTACTATTTTTATAAACTTACTATTTTTAGATTGCACTACTAAAATTAAAATTTGGGGTACTTACACTGGGTTTTCAAGGGTCACAAACCATTTAATGGAGTTATATTCCATCTCAACATGTTTTCCTCATTTTGAGCTTTCCAACAGTTCAAATGGGGAGTCAATTAGAGCTACAGTGCAAAAGTTATGGCTCCCAGAAGTTCTATCATCAATTAGGGTAGAACCATCATCCGAATTGTTGCCTGAATTGTTGCCCAGATCATTCCTCCCTCCTTGAGAAGCAATGGTCCCCATTGTATCAATATTCCTCATCATGTGTGGTAGTTGTGTCTTAATTTGATTATCTATGTGCCACTCACCTTGGTGGCTAAGTTGACCCCTTTTGACCACTCGATAAAGCGGAATAGAGCATCCTCTTGTTGTCTTCATCCAGGTGTCCACAATTTGATCCTCCTCTACTAGAGAAAAACTCTATGGATAAAACTCATCAATGTCTAGTTTTTCTACTACAACCAAAGTTTCCAATAGAGGTGGATGATATGGTTTGAGGAGCTCCACGTTGAATATTAGATGCAGACTAAGGTAGGCTGGTAGGTTCAACTCAAAAGCATTTTCTCCAATTTTTTTGATGATGTTGTAGGGACCATATCGTAGAGGCCAAATTTTTATATGTGGGCCTACAAGTCATTCCTTCTAAATCCACAACCAAACCTTGTCACCCACAACAAAATGGTGTGCAATCCTATGTTTGTCATGGCGTTGCTTATACTTCTAATTCATCTTCTCCAAGATGTCATGAACTTCTTGTTGGATGTGATGCATTTGTTTAATGAACTTTGTTGCTTTTTTTGCCTCAGATCTTCCATGAGGTGTGTATTCCATGGTGAAAAGTGGAACGACTATATCAATTGGTGCCATGGGTTGGAACCCAAATCATATTTGTAATGGACTATGCTTGGTCAAGTTATGTAGGGCCTAATTATATCCATGTTATATGAAGAGAAGCCCCTCATCCCATATGCATGGATGTTTGGAGTGATATATCAAAATCATGTGAATAATCAAGTGGTTCACCACCTCTATTTGAACATCAATATATGGATGGAAGGTTGTGGACTTCATCATCTTGGTATCCATTATCTTCCATAGAGTGGACCAGAAGATGCTCAAGAACCTGCTACCTCAATCTGAGACAATGGACTTGGAGAGACCAAAATAGAGCCATACATGACTAAAATATAGTTGAGAAGTTTCTTCATCAAATATATTTTTCTTACAAGCAATCATGATAGCCATTTTTAAGAAATAATCAACTACAATAAAAATATAGTCCTTGCCATGTTTTGAAGTGGGCAAACTTGAGAGAAAATCCATTGAGATAGATTTCCAAGGCCTGGTTGGTTTTGGTAATGGCATGTACAATCCTTACTTCTTATTTATTGGCTTGGATATCATATATTAGGTGAAATATTTGAGATACCTTTTCACATCCTTTCACATATGGGGCCAGTGGAAGTGTTTTTGAAGAACTGTCATTGTCTTTTCTACACCAAAGTGTCAAGTTGTCCTATTGAAATGTGCTTCCCATATCATCTTTTGTTGCTCTATAGCTAGAACATAGATGTGCCCCATATGATAGAGGAGATTATCTTGCAAATAGAAATTAGAAACATGTTAAGCTTTTTGAAACACCTAATATGTATCAGCAAAGGCAGGATCTACTTCATATAGAGCACCCCAAGTGGTAGTCTCGTGTCCACATAGGTCAAGAACTATTGTGAGTACAATAATTGGTGGGTGGCTCAGACAATCTACTATCATATTTGAGCTCCCATTTTTGTGTTTGATTATCATTAAGGAATTTTTGTATATATGTGGTCCACTTTTGGTGCCTCTCATTTCATAGTTTGCTTTGCATCTAGATGAATTCCAATGGTCTGTGGTTAGTGTGGATGACCATCTCTTTCCCCAAGATGTAGTGTTTCCATTGTTTTTAGGCTTGCACAATGACATAGAGCTCCTTATCATATGTTGGGTATTTCCTGACTATATCAGTTAAAGTTTCACTATGATATGTAATAGGATGTCCATGTTGCATGATGAAAACTCCCATGGCATATTCAGATGCATCTATTATCAACTCGAAAGGTTGATGCAAATCTAGCAAGGCAAGAACAGGGGTTGAGCAAAGTCTATTCTTCAAATTCTCAAATGCCCTTTGTTGTATTTCACCCAAATAAAATGTACCTTTAGCTCCTCATTTAATCACTTGGGTTAGTGACCAAGTAATATGTGAAAATCCAAGAACAAACCTGTGATAGAAATTTGCAAGACCCAAGAAGTTACAAAGTTCTGTGAGGGTCCTTGGTGTAGGCCATTCTCAAATAAACTAAATATTATCTAGATCAACATGGATCCCTTCCTCATTCACAACACACCTGAGGTACTAAATTATTTTCATCTTGAATGTGATTTGTCAAGATTTACATACAACTTGTGCTCCCAAAGAGTTTGAAGCACCTTACATACATGTTGCATATGTTCCTGCCATGTTCTATTGTAGATGAGTATGTCATCTAGGTAGACAACCATAAATGATTTAGTGAAGGGTTTTATGATGTCATCCATCATGCTCATGAAGGTTACAGGTGTGTTAGTTAAGCCAAAAGGCATAACCAACTATTCAAAGAGCCCCTCCTTAGATTTGAATGTAGTCTTCTAGACATCGATGGGATTGATAGGAATTTGGTGATAGCTAGATTTGAGATCAATTTTGGTGAAGAAATTCATACCAAAGATCTGGTCCAATAGGTCATCAATCCTAGGGAGGGGGTAGCAATTCTTCATAATGATTTTATTCAGGGCTCGATAGTCAATGCAAAGACTTCATATTCCATCTTTTTTTGGTGCTAGGATAATCAGGCTGCCATAGGGTGAAGAGCTTGCCCTGATGTGACCCTTTTAGATCAATTCCTAAATATATCTTTTTATCTCATCATTCTCTAAAACTGATCTGTGATACATAAGACTATTAGGCAAAGGTGATCCTAGGATCAAATCAATAGAATGTTTTACCTAGTAGTGTAGTGGAACTCTTGTGGGTGATTTGAATAAGTCATCATATTTTCTTATGATTTCTCCCATCTACTTCTATTATTGTGTTTATTGTGTAGTTAAGACTATAACATTGACCTTCTTGGATTTATGTGGTTTGACCACCATGAGAATGAATTGTTTTTTCTTCTCCACCAATCTCTTACATTGCTTGGAACTAATCAGGGAGATAGATGTGGGAGGTGGTACCTCTAGTACCCTGTAATGCTACATTCCAAGAGTGAGGGTGATTCTTTGGGTTCATGATTCATAGATGCCATGTTAATCATACATGAAAGGCTGACCAAGGAGTACATAACAAACATCTAGATTGACCACATCACACAAGACTTCATCTTGGAAAAGTTTTATTGCATATGAAACAAAACACTGATGGGTGACATGGAGGTCTCTCCTTGGGCTCAACCATCTAATACTATATGGCTTTAGGTGAGGATTCATGGATAGATTTAGATTTTTCACAACTTTAGTAGAGATTAAATTCTTTTGACTCCCACTATCAAGAATGAAATGCAGAAGCTTACTTCTTACCCATAATTTAGAGTGAAACAACCTTTCCTTATCATTTGGACTTTCCTCATGGGTCTATGATGAAGCAACGATGGTATCAAGCTCAACATCTAAAATTTCTTTTTCATCCTCTTCAACTGTAGGTTGTGTATAAGACAAATTAGTAGATGTCAAGTATTATGACTCAAAAAGCAGTGAATTGATGGCTCAACATTCTTCTTTAAAGTGAGTTCTAATTTTGTGGTACTCACACCATTTTCTAGTCTTCCCTTCTAGGGTTTCTTATCTTGAAACTCCTTTTGCTTCTAATTTTTGCCTCTTGTTTGACCTTATTTGTCACTTTTCCATTTCAAAGGCTGATTCTTCATATTCTTTCTTCCATGCTTCTGCTCATTCTTCACTATGAACTTGTATGCCTCATTGAGGGTTTCCAAATTGAAGAGTTACATTTCCCCCCATATGTACCATTGTAGTCCACCATGATATTTGAGAGCCTTATGTTTCTCACTTTCTTGGATTCCCAATCTTGTAGATAGAGAATGAAAAATGTTAGTATAATCTTGAACAAATTAGTCCTTACCTTGGTGAAATTATTACCACTATATGTACAGATCATCACATGCTCTAATGGGATAGTATTCTTCCTTTACAGCTTCCATAAAATCATCCCACATAGGTTCCACCTCAAGGCCAATGTCATCTATACTGAACCTTTTTTTGTACACTTCCTACCAATTTTTCATGGGTAACAATGCTTTCAAAAGAGTAAAAGTGATATTTTCTCCATTAATGAATTTATTTATAGAAAAATAGGAAGATAATTGATCCAACCAATTTTATACTACATCATCATTGATTTTTCCTTCAAATGTAGGGATATCCAAATTCACCATAACTTTGAAGGGTGTTGGGACGCTGCAAGGATGTTTCATGGATGAGGAGCTAGGAAGTGCAGATGAGGAGCCAAAATTTCCCATCATGAGTTATTGGAGAATTTGGGTAAATTTTTATAGCATCTATGCTTGTTTCCATTAGAGGGCTTCATTCACCATTTCCTTAAAGGGATTAGATGTCTCAGTGTCATCTGCCATTTGAAGTCATTTGGAGTGAATATATGGATAGTTTGGAAGCTCTATTGTTTTCTACCCAAGCTTCTTGTAGCCTGACCTCATCCTTGGGATCATATACTCTCAAGACAAACCGATCTGATACTACTAATCCAAAACTTAGAAGTTTTGATTGATAGATATTTCAATAACATGAAATTACACAGTAATAATAAATTCTCTGAGAAGATATGTTTTATTACTCAAGATTGTAATATAATTATATGCTTATCTCTAGCAAGAGATATCTAATTTCCATTTCAGGTTACATATTCATTTATACACATTTTGAAAGCAAGAGGATGATGTGGAAGGTCACCAATATTTAGGGAGATTAAGTGGTTTAACTTACATGATTTAAAATAATACATAATTTAAGGAGTTACTATTTTTAGACTACAAACTAAAATTGAAATTTGGGTAACTTTCATTGGGTTTTCAAGGGTCAAAAAACATCAAGAAAATCTCCATGCCATCTCACCATGTTATCCTCATTCTTATCTTTTTAACTGTTCAAATAGGGAGTCAATTGGAGCTACGATGCAAAAGTTATGGCTCCCAAAAGTTTCATCATCAATTGGGGTAGAACAGTCACTTGAATTATCGCCTAAATTGTTGCCCAAATCATTCCTCCCTCCTTGACAAGCAATGGTCCCCATTTCATCAATATTCCTTATCAAGTATGGTGGTTGTGTCTTAATTTCATTCTTTGTGAGCCACTCACCTTGGTGGCTAAGTTGTCATAAAGTAGAATAGAGCATCCTCTTGTTGTTTTCATCTAGGTGTCTACAATATGATCCTCCTATACTGGAGCAAAATTCTATGGATAAATCTCATTAATGTCTAGTTGTTCTACTATCATTGAAGTTTCTAATAGAGGCAGATGATATGGTTTGAGGAGCTCCATGTTGAATATTGGATACAGACCAAGGTAAGTTGGTAGGTTTAACTCAAAAGTATTTTCTCCAACTTTTCTGGTGATGGTGTAGGGACCATATCACAGAGGCCAAATTTTTCTATGTGGGCCTAAATTTTTTTATTTTAAAGTCACAACCAAACCTTGTCACCCACAAAAAAATGGTGTGCAATCCTATGTTTATCATGGTGTTGCTTATACTTCTAATTCATCTTCTCCAAGATGTCATGAACTTGTTATTGGATGTGATACATTTGTTCAATGAACTTTGTTGCTTTTGTTTCCTCATATCTCCCATGAGGTGTGTATTCATTGGTGGAAAATGGAAAAGCTATATCAATTGGTGGCATGGGTTGGAACCTAAAGCATACTTGTAATGGACTATGCTTGGTCAAGCTATGCAAGGCCCAATTGTATCCATGTTGTATGAAAAGAAGCCCCTCATCCCATGTGTGTGGATGTTTGGAGTGATACATCTGAATCATGTGAACAATCAAGTGGTTCGCCACCTCTGTCTAACCATCAATCTATGGATGGAAGTCTATGGACTTCATCAACTCGGTATCCATCATCTTCCATAGAGTGGACCAGAAGATGCTTGGGAACCTGCTATCTCGATCTAAGATAATGGACTTAAGGAGACAAAATGGAGCCATACATGACTAAAATATAGTTGAGTAGTTTCTTCAATAGATATATTTTTCTTACAAGAAATCATGATAGCCATTTTTGAAAAATGATCAACTACAACAAAAATACAGTCCTTAACATGTTTTTAAGTGGGCAAACTTGAGAGAAAATCCATTGAGATAGATTTCCAAGGCCTAGTTGGTTTTGGTAATGGCATGTACAATCCTTGCTTCTTATTTATTGGCTTGGCTATTACACATGGGGTGCAAATTTGAGATACCTTTCCACATATTTTTGCATATCGGGCTAGTAGAAGTGTTTTTGAAGAACTACCAAAGTCTTTTCTACAACAAAGCGTTTAAATGTCCTATTGAAATGTGCTTCCCATATCATCTTTTGTTGCTCTACAACTGAAACATAGATGTGCCCCATATGATAGAGGATATTATCTTAAAAATAGAAATTAGAAACATGTTTACCTTTTTGAAGCACCTAATATGTATCAATAAAGGTAGGATCTGCTTCATACAAAGCACCCCAAGTGGCAGTCTCATGTCCACACAAGTCAAGAACTATTATGAATGCAGTAATTGGTAGGTGGCTTAGAAAATCTACAACTATATTTAAGCTCCCCTTTTTGTGTTTGATTATCATATGAAATTGCTGTAGATATGTGGCCCACTTTTGGTGCCTCTCATTTCATAGTTTGATCTACGTCTGGATGAATTCCAATGGTCTGTGGGTAGTATGGATGACCGTCTCTTTCCCCAAGATGTAGTGTTTCCATTGTTTGCAAGCTTGCATAATGGCATAGAGATCCTTATCATATGTCAAGTATTTCTTGATTATATTTGTGAAATTTTTACTGTGATATGCAACAATATGGCCATGTTGCATGATGACAACTCCCATGGCATATTCAGGTGCATCTATTATCAACTCAAAAGGTTGATGCAAATCTGGTAAGGCAAGAATAGGGGTTGAGCAAATTCTATTCTTCAAATTCTCAAATTCCCTCTATTATATTTCACCCCACTAAAATGTAGCTTTAGCTCCTCCTTTAGTCACTTGGGTTAGTGACCAAGCAACATGTGAAAATATAAGAACAAACCTATGATAGAAATTTGCAAGACCCAAGAAGCTATGAAGTTTTGTGAGGGTCCTTGGTGTAGACCATTCTCAAATAACCTAAATCTTCTCTAGATCAACATGGACCCCTTCCTTATTCACAATGTACCTGAGATACTAAATTATTTTCATCTTAAATGTGCATTTGTAGAGATTTACATACAACTTGTGCTCTCGAAGAGTTTGAAGCACCTTACAAACATGTTGCAGATGTTCCTCCCATGTTCTACTATATATGAGTATGTCATCTAGGTAGACAACCACAAATGAGTTGGTGAAGGGTTACAGGATGTCATCCATCATCCTCATGAAGGTTTTAGGTGCATTAGTTAAGTCAAAAGGCATAAACAACCATTTGAAGAGCCTCTCCTTAGATTTAAATGTAGTCTTCCAAAAATTGGTGGGATTGATAGAAATTTGGTGATAGCTAGATTTGAGATCAATTTTGGTGAAGAAATTTGCACCACAGAGTTGGTCTAGCAGGTCATCAATCATGGGGAGGGGGGTAGCGATTCTTCACAATGATTTTATTTAGGGCTCTATAGTCAATGCAAAGCCTCCATGTTTCATCTTTCTTTGGTTCCAAGACAATTAGGCTACCATAGGGTGATGATATTTGCTTGATGTGACCCTTTTGGATTAATTCTTGAATCTATCTTTTTATCTCATCATTCTCCAAAATTGATCTATGATACACAAAACTATTAGGCAAAGGTGATCCTAAGATCAAATTGATAGAATGTTTTACCTGGAAGTGTAGTGGAACTCCTCTGCATGACTTGAATAAGTCATCATATTCTCCTGTGATCTGTCCTATCTAATTTTATTATTGTGTTGATTGTGTAGTTAGGACTATAACATTAGCCTTCTTGGATTTATGTGGTTTGACCACCCTAAGAATGAATTACTTTGTCTTTTCCACCAATATCTTACATTGCTTGGCACTAATCAAGGAGATAGATGTGGGTGGTAGTACCTCTGGTACCCTATAGCACCACATTCCAAGAGTGAGGGTGATTATTTGGGCTTTTGATTCATAGATGCCATGTCGATCATACATGAAAGGCTAACTAAGGAGTACATTACAAACATCTAGATTGACCACATCACACAAGACTTCATCTTGGAAAGGTTTTATTGCATATGAAATAAGACATTGATGGGTGACATGGAGGTCTCTCCCTGGGCTCAACCATCCAATACTATATGGATTTGGGTGAGGCTTCATGGATAGATTTAGATTTTTCATAACTTTAGTAGAGATTAAATTCTTTTGACTCTCACTATCAAGAATGAAATGTAGAGGCTTACCTTTTACCCATAATTTGGAGTGAAACAACCTTTCCTTGTCATCTAGCCTTTCCTCACAGGTCTGTGATGAAACAATGATGGTATCAAGCTTAGAATATACAATCTCTTCTTCATCCTCTTTGACTATAGGTTATGTATAAGACAGAGTAGTAGATGTCAAGTATTGTGACTCAAAAAGTAGTGACTTGATGGCTCGACAGTCTTTTTTAGAGTGAGTTCCAATTTTGTGGTAATCACACACCATTTTCCAATCTTTCCCTTTTGGGGTTTCTTATCTTAAAACTCCTTTTGCTTCCAATTTTGGCTTCATGTTTGATCTTCCTTGTCACTTTTCTATTTCAAAGGCTGACTCTTCATATTCTTTCTTTGATGCTTTTGCTCAATCTTCATTGTGAACTTGTATGCCTCACTGAGGGTTTCCAAATTGAAGAGTTCCATTCCCCCTTATGTACCATTGTAATCCACCATGATATTTTAGAGTCTTATATTTTTCACTTTATTGGATGCCAAATCTTGCAGATAGAGAATGAAAAATGTTAGTGTAATCTTAAATAGATTAGTCTTTACCTTAATAAAGTTGTTGCCACTGTATGTACAAATCATCATATGCTCCAATGGGATAGTATTCTTCCTTTATCACTTCCTCAAAATCATCCCAGGTAGGTTCCACCTCAAAGCCAATGTCATCTTATTGAACCTCATTTTTTACGCTTCCCACCAATTTTTCACAGGTAATGATGCTTTCAAAAGAGCAAAAGTGATCTTTTCTCCATCGGTGAATTTATTTACAAAAAAATAGGAAGATAATTGATCTAACCAATTTTATACTACATCAACATTGATTTTGTATTTAAATGTAGGGATATCAAAATTCACCTAAACCTTGAAGGGTGTTGGGGCACTGAAAGGACGTTTCATGGATGAGGAGCTAGGAAATGCAGATGAGGAGCCAAAATTTTCCATCAAGAGTTGTTGTAGAATTTGGGCAAATTATTGCACCATCTATGTTTATTTCTATTAGAGGGATTCATTCACCATTTTTTTAAAGGGATCAAATGTCTCAGTGTCATCTGCCATTTAAAGTCATTTGGAGCGAATATGTGGATAGTTTGGAAGCTCTATTATTTTCCACCCAAGCTTCTTGTAGCCTAACCTCATCCTCGAGATCATACACTCTCAAGACAAACTGCTTTGATACCACTGATATAAAACTTAGAAGTTTTGATTGATAGATGTTTCAAGAACATGAAATTAACATAGTAATAATGAATTCTTTGAAAAGAGATGTTTTATTACTCAAGATTGTAATATAACTATATGTTTATCTTTGGGAAGAGATGTCTAATTTATATTTCAGGTTACATCTTCATTTATACACATTTTAAAAGTAGGAGGAGGATGTTGAAGGTCACCAATATCGATGGAAATTAAGTGGCTCAACTTCCATGATTTAAAATAATATAGAATTCAAGGAATTACTATTTTTAGAAACTTACTATTTTTAGACTGCACTACTAAAATTAAAATTTAGGACACTTCCATTGGGTTTTTAGGGGCCAAAAGACATTGATCAAAGATCCATGCCATCTCACCACATTATCCTCATTCTTAGATTTTCAATGGTTCAAATGGGGAGTCAATTGGAGCTACGGTGCAAAATTTATGGCTCTCAAAAGTTCTGTCATCAATTAGGGTAGAGCCGTCACTCGAATTGTCACCTCAAATGGTCATTTGCTATGACTTAAATTTGACATCTACGCACTCATGAATTAATTTCCATAGGAACGTCAATGACATCTACATAATTTTAAATATTTGGACTCTAACAAATGGCTGCTAAGCTTTACTTTGATGTTTGCACACCTATCACCACCCCACTGGATCAACTTTGCCAAAATAATTTGTTTAAAAAAATTCATCTACAGGTTTTATCTTGGACAATTTATTTGAAATAAATTGGTCTTTGAGGAAATTGTTGATGAACAATTTCCTTGAAAGAATTCATGTCTTAGCCAAATTTTGGAAACAATTTTCCCAAAAAAAATCATGCCCTTGTACCTTTTATCATAACTTTTATCAAGGATACTTTCCCTACAGAATTACCTTTTAGCCTTTTTTAAATGGCCCTTTGCCCCTTGAGATTACCCTTTAGGCTTTCTGAAATTGCCCTTCAAAATTCCCTTGTATTTTTGAAAATTCCCTTCAGACCTTTGTATAGGACACTTTGCTAAAAAAAGACCCTTCAAGATTTTTTGTATCAGACAAAATGACCCTTAGGGTTTTACTATGGATAAAATGTCTGCAAGAAATTATGTCTTCAAGCCTTTTATTTCAGACAAAGTGTCTGAAACAATTCTTGATGCTTAGGTAAAAAGCTTGAAATAATTTCTCTGAAGGAAATAACACTTAGTGAAATTAAAATCTTGAAATAAATTTCCAAGGACTTAGAAAAATAATGGTTTTTCACTTAGCCTTTTAGATTTTAGGGTCTTCTAGGTTTGTGCAACTTGACCTACTATTGGATCTTTGAAGGCTCAAATTAACTATGAAAACCTGAAGCTTATGCAAACTTGTTCAATGACAT
Organism: Torreya grandis; assembly: GCA_037957365.1. Lineage (NCBI taxonomy): Eukaryota > Viridiplantae > Streptophyta > Pinopsida > Cupressales > Taxaceae > Torreya > Torreya grandis. Next base: position 1,057,372 of record JARHVA010001721.1, on the reverse strand, counting down.
AGAACTGCCCTGATCATCATGAAAACTACTTGGGAACCTTCTTCCTTGAAATTGTAGACATGTTCTTCAAAATTTGACAAAATACAGTTTAATTTAACTTAAAGTGTTTCAAAAGATTTACAACAAAAATGGTCTACTCATCAACTCATTTGGTCCTTCATTCCATAGGAACTCTACTTAGCTCTTCAAATCTTTGTATGTTGGCCAAAAAATGGCCAATATCTTTGGTGACTCATAGGGAAGCATGCCTACTATGCTTGAAAAATAGACCATTTGCCTTGTTTGATACATTATGCATGGAGTCATAAGTCTCTACAACTAATTTAGTCTAAAATTTGATACAAGGTTGACCCTTTCTTAATAACCTCCTCTTGAAACAACAAGGACCAAAAATAAAACAACAAAGACAAGTACACGTAGGCACTTGCAGGAAAGAAAGAACAACTAACCTACTAGACAAAAATGTGAACAAGGAACTTAGAGAGGAAAGCATAAAAATTACTCTAATATATACAAGACCTTTTCAAAATAGGTTCTCCTATATCAAAAGGGAAACTTTTAGAATCATCCACTTGTAACAAATCAAGATAGAAAATACCTTGCTTTGGAGGTACCACAATTGGTGAACTAAGTAGCCAATCCTTTTAATGTGCTCTCCAATGGATGAAATGGAATAAACATGTCTCCAATGTAAACATAATAATCCAAGTCTTCCAAGCTCAGTTCATGTTGGACTACAAGAGCACTTTCTTGATGTTGCTCTCCACTCTTGAGAAAGTCTTACATGAAGACTTCATTCAGGCTCTTGGGAGCAACTGCACTTGGTTCAATTGATGGTTCAAAAGGACCATGTTCTTCCACCGTGTCCTTGTGAAAATTAGGACTATTCATGCTTAGAGCAACATGTTCATGGATTTTTGGAAGAAGACAAGTCCCTTGGCCTCTTCAAATTATTTGGTTATGTCAGTGAACCACTACCATAACTCTTCAAAATCTTTACTAATATGTTTCTCAAAATGTATCACTTGAGCACTTTAGATGTCTCCTTTATCAACCTCATTCAAGACTTCATCTTGTTCTTCAACTACAAATGAGAATTGATCTGAACATCTAGGGTCTAAAATATCACATTTATCTTGTTCAAGGTTAGATATATTTTCCTCTAGCTCCAACATATTAGGGATATCCTCTATTGACACCTCATCTTGAAGTGGACTAGCCTCAGGCACCTAGTTTTGATCTTCTTCATCTATGAATAATGGACCTTCAGTAGTCCATTCAAGGTTTGTTATGTTTTTAACTTAAGGATTGTCTTCTTCAAGCAAGTTTGCAACATTAAGTTTCTCCATTTCACTTAATAAATCTAAGCACAAATGCTTCCATTGATCTTCTAAGTTGCTTGAGTTGTCCTTGATCTCCATAATAGGTTCATGAAGTCAATCCTCTTGCTTCTCATCAATATCCTATAACTTGAAAGCTGAAAAATGTTCCTCCATATGAAATGGAATGCTTGTTATGATTTTTTCATCATAGACATTTACATTATCTTCTTTAGTCTCACTTATGAATGCAATCTCCTCCTCTGACTTTAGTAAAACATGCTCTTTATCTAAGAGGGAGATGGTGTAATGGTGAAGAAGTTCACCTTGCTTGCAGCTTAAGAGACTATCCTTCTAGCTAGAGATTTTGAATGGATTTTGAGGAAAGGAGAGAGAATCTTGGAACTATTGTACACCAAGATCATTGAGCTGAGATATGGTTACCTGATTTACTTTTGGCACAACTAGCTCCTCCTCCAAGATTATTTCTTAGACTACCTCAACCAGTACCTCTTCCTTATATTTTGTGCCTTTCTAAATTGATTTCCATGATGGAAATGAGTATGGAATAAACATTTTTCTTCCTTTTGAACAACTATAGGATAGGGTGGTGTTATGACTAAGGGCATGACATAGCCAAGGTCAAAAGTGCTAGAGAATATCCATGATGGAATGGCTTCATGCTCTTGAGTAGGAATGGGTGTTTAAACATGAAGCTCTTGGAAGGGAGAGGACACATAAGACTAATCCAAATGAGTTTGTTGATCTTCATAAGATATCAACACACTATCTTCATTATGTATCATGATTCTCATCATTTCTATGTCCTAATTCTCACAAGCTATACATCTTTCACCCTCATAAATAGGCCATTTATTTTTGACCAACTAAAGATCACTCCTTGCCTCTTATAAAACATGGATAAGGATGACTGGATAAAACTCCAAACCCCTACTAATCTCCCTTATCAACTTAATATAATTTAATAATTCTTACTTAACTCCTGATAAGGATGTAATAGGATAAGCCTAGTCTTGACAAGGGGAATTAGAGTACTAATTTGAACACAAAAGAGGCTAACCTTGGTCATATGCAAGGATGGGAGGAGGATAGAATCCATAATAGGGCTAATAGGTTGTTTAAGGGCCACTTGGGGGAACATATAAACATTATTTGCTTGATAAGTGTGATGTTGAGGTGGAGAATAAGCATACTGATCATAACATGATTGATTATACATACCATATTATGATGATTAGGCACTTAGTTAAGCTACTTAACCAATTGATAGATGTTTGGAGTCGCCATTGATGTTTGTAGAATGCCTCTAAAGGATGATATGTAAAAGAACACAACCAAAAATCCTTCCACTACTTTGGACCTTAGTCCCACTAGGCATGCCAAAAATTGTTGTAGCTTAAATTTTCACCCTAATAAGGAGTTCTTCAGGCTCCCTCTAATTTAGCTACACTATGGGAACAACCCCAGGCTTTGGGTCACCTATGTTAGGGGTAAACCTCTATAGAAGGCTGACTTCCTCTTTAATGCTCACCTTAAAAAAATTTGTCACAAAGAAAGGGGTTAGAAAGAGGGAAAGGGATCCTAAAAAAGTTAACCAGGTGATGCACCAAATAAAAATGGAAAACTCCCATACACTTGAACCCACATTAGATTTGTAGAAGACAATGTTAACTCACACAATCTCAAGATCAAGCTGACTGCATATGTATTTCATAGAAGAGGTTCAAGAAGCAATAGATGTAAACAAAGAGGAGTTCTTAGACTCACTAAAATTTCACATTAATGGTAGAAAGAACACTAATCTAGACCTACAACAAAGATCGCATACACCCTAGAAAATAAGCAAGAAAGAAGGACCATGGATGAGGAAGATTATCCTTCACATAATACCATATAGTTCACGGCCCACTCAACATAGATCTAAATCAAGAGATAGGAAAAGAAAGTATTATATTACATCAAAAGGTAGTTCTTACAAAATGCTTGATAGGGTTGAGCCTAATCAAGATGAGCATATTTTGAAATACCTCAAAGAGTATCCCCATCTCCCAAGAACATAAAAGTCTAAAATTTGAGAACCTTTTCCAAGGAGAAGAGAATGGGATAATATAGGAGAAGGTGAGAAGAGAGAAGGGAAGGCATGTTTTGAGAATAATTAATGAGCTACCAGCCTTTTATCCAATGAATGCCTTTCCACCTTTTTGATCAATCAAGACACTACTCATGGCTTACCAAGTGAAAAAAGGTTCCCAAAGGTTCTAAGGATGCATTGAATGCACCTAGCTTCAAGTCCCAATCACTAGGTCCTTTTATTTGATCTTTCACACCATCTCCCACTAAAGACAAAACTTTCATGCTCATAGATCTGATAAAATCATGGTCTTGTCTATTTTAAATGTTTACTTGTCAAAAATATGGCCATGTTGAAGGTGAGGACCCCTTGCATTAATCACATCTCTAATATATTTCCATGTTTGGATCATAGTTCCATTCTATAGGTGGAAAACCAATATAAGATTATTGGTTTTCCTATAGTCATTATGTCAATGTAGACCTATAGACTGCGAAGCCTCTCTCTTAATCCAAATAGGTCTAAATAGACCCATTTTATCCCTATAGATTCTTAATTGTGCCATTTTATCCCAAAATATCTTCTCTTGATTGAATATGGATCATGCTCGAGCTCAGTTCATGTTCATACCTACCTTGCCTAGGTCAAAGAATGTTGTATCACCTTTCATCAAAATGTCCCAAGCCTAATCCTTTATTTAATTGGCTATTGACCATGACTTGGATCATTAACCCATTGACCTTTGCTTGCATCATCTGATCTCCATGATATGAGTTAACATGAACTCCTTGGATCTATCCTTGACCTGTCAACTCTATCCACATTGGTACAACTTGGTAGCCTTGCATTCACACTCAGGATATGTTGTTAGTCTATCTAATTCTTTGCTTATGCCACATGATGACCTCTCAATCTCCTTGACCTTTGGACTTGCTCATTCACCATTGATCTTAATTCATAATTAAACATGATCCACTGATCTACCTGGACCCATTAACATATCAATAAATACACAACATTGGATCTCATCTTGATAAACCCACACCACAGGATCTTTCCATTTAAATTAAAATGGCTACTTTACGAGGCTTAAACTTGATGTATGCACACATATATTTTATGTTTGTGTGAATGTATTTGACATCCATGTGATCATCACTAAGATATTTAAAAACCAATGATCATTTATTATGACTTAAATTTGACATATGTATACCCATCAATTAATGTCTTTGAAAACATCAATGACAATTACATTACCATCAATCTTTAGACTTGAATGGATGGTTTCTGAGCTTTACTTTGAAATTTTCACACATGTCACCACCCCATTAGATCAACTTTGCCAAAACAATTTGTCTGAAATAATTCATCTACGAGCATTGTCTTAGATAATTTGTCTAAAATAAATTGGTCTTTAGGGAAATTTTTGTGAAACAATTTCCCTAGAATAATTCATGTCTTGGCCAAATTTTATAAAAATAATCTTGAAAGAAATTGTGCCCTTGTAACTTTTGTTAGAAAATTTTTCGAGGACACTTTCCCTATAGAATTGCCTTTCAAAATTTTCAAAATGGCCCTTTGCCCCTTGAGATTACCCTTTGGGCTTTCTAACAGTAACCTTCAAAACTTTTGAAATTTCCCTTCAACCTTTTGAAATTGTCCTTCATATTTTTGAAAATACCCTTCAAAATTTTGTATAGGACACTTTGCTAAAAAAAGACCCTTCAAGATTTTTGTATCGACCACTTTCCCAAAAAATGACCCTTCAATATTTTTGTATCGAGATACTTTACTGAAGAATGACCCTTCAGGAAAATTGTTCAGACAATTTTCCCAAAAGAAATGACCCTTAGGATTTTACTACAGACAAAATATCTATAATAAATTATGTCTTCAGGCCTTTTATTTCAAATAAAATGTCTAAAACAATTCTCAATGCTTAGCCAAAAATTTTGAAATAATTTCTTCAAAGGAAATAACACTTAGCCAAAATAAAATCTTGAAATAATTTCAAAGGACTTAGCAAAATAAAGGTTTTGCAGTTAGCCTTTTAGCTTGTAGGGTCTTCTAGGTTTATGCAACTTACCCTGCTACTGGATCTTTGAAGGCTTAAATGAACTATGAAACCTAAAGCTTATGCAAACTTTTTACATGGCTTAGAACTACCCTAAACATCATGAAACCTATTTTGGAACAGTCCTCTTTGTAACAATAGACCTGTCCTTCAGAATTTGACAAAATACACTTTAAGTTAACTTAAAGTGTTTCAAAAGCTTTGTAATATCAATGGTCCACTCATCATTTCATTTGGTCCTTCATTCCATTGCAACTCTACTCATCTCTTCAAAGCTTTGTATGTGGGCCAAAAAATGGCCAACATCTTTGGTGACTCATAGGGAAGCATGCTTGTTATGCTTGAGATCCTAGACCATTTACGTTGTCTAATCTATTACGTATGGAATCATAAGTATCTACAACTGAGCTAGTCTAATGTTTGATACAAGGCAAACCCTTTATTGATAACCCCCTCTTGAAACAACAAGGACCAAAAATAAAACAATATAGATAAGTGCACGCAGGCACTTGCATGAAAGAAAGAACAACTAACCTACTAAATAAAAATGTGCATAAGGTACTTAGAGGAAAGTATGAAAATTACTCTAATATGTATAAGACCTTTCCAAACTGGTCCTCTTAGATCAAAAAAGAAACTACTAGTATCATCCAATTGTAACAAATTAGGATGGAAAATTCCTTGCTTTGGAGGTACTAGAAGTGGTGAACCAAGCAGCTTGATGGCCAATCCTTTTGATGTGCTCTCCAAAGGATGAAATAGAACAAACATGTCTCAAATGTAGACATATTGATCTAAGTATTCCAATCTCAATTTGTGTTGGACTACAGGAGCACTTTCTTGATTTTTCTCTCCACTCTTAAGAAATTCTTGCATGAAGACTTCATTCAAGCTCTTGGGAGTAACTGCACTTTGTTTAATTAATGGTTCAAAAGAACCATGTTCTTCCACCTTATCCTTATGCAAATTTGGATTGTTCGTGCTTAGAGCAACATGTTCATAGTTTTTTTGAAGTAGGATAGGTCCCTTGGTCTCTTTAAATTATTTGGTTATGGTATTGAATCACTACCATAATTCTTTAGGCTCTTTACACTTCTCAAACTAAAGCACTTGAGATGTCTCCTTCATTAACCTCACTCAAGACTTCATATTATTATTTAACTACAAATGAGGGTTGATTTGACCTTATAGGGTCCAATACATCACATTTGTATTTTTCAAGGTCAGGTATGTTTTCCTCTAGCTCCAACATATCAGGGCTATTCTCTATTGACACCTCATCTTGAAGTTGACCAGCCTCAGACACCTAGTTCTGATCCTCTTCTTCATCTATGTAGAATCAACCTTCAGTAGTCCATTCAAGGTTGGTTCTATTTTCAACTTGAGGATTATCTTCTTCAGGCAAGTTTGCAACATTAAGTTTCTCCATTTCACTTAATAAATGTGAGCACAAATGTTTCCATTGATATTTTAAGTTGCTTGAGCTGCCCTTGACCTCCGTAATAGGATCAACTCTTTGTCTATCTCTTGTCTTCAACCAGTGCTTAGTATGTTTGTGTATGGTGAATTTGTGAAGGAAAATCTTCCTAGTTAACTATATTTCTGCTTGCCTCTTTTAAGGCATTTTTTAGCTAACTTGTAGGTCTAGATTAGTGTTCTACTTGGACCTCTTTTATGAAATATTTATGTAACTAGTGAGATTATGAGGTTGTGTAAGCTATAGTTGTTCTATGTTAATCTAGTGTGAGTTCAAGCTTATATGAGTGTCCATTTAACTTTGATGCATCACTCTTTTAGCCTTCTTGAGATCCCTTATCCTCTTTATAACCATTTTCCCTATGAAACATTAGTTTAGCATTAGTTTAGGTGAGCATCAAGAGGAATATGATCTTCTCCAAAGGTCTAACCCCAACATAGGTGACCCATAGCCTAGGGTTGTTTCCATTGTGTAGCTCAATTGGAAGGGGCTTGAAGAACCCCCTCCAAGGGTGCAGATTGAGCCTACAATAGTACCCACATTTGTGTTTGAGATATTGAAGCTAATTCTTTCTTTGTGTCTCTTAAATATTTCCTATCTATTATAACCATGACTTTCCCAATGTGACATGGCCTTATGCAATACTATTGTGTACATATAATAATATGTCAATTTTTTATGCCCTAGAGTAATCATAATGTTAACATTCCCCATGGCATGCTCATGTGTATGTTGTAAATCTCATTCATTGTATCCCAAATTATTAATAAATATAATTATGCATGAATTACATTTCAGATTTTCATTTACAAAAATGCCTTTTTTATGTTTGCCTCTAATAAGGGAATGAATGACCATTGGCTCCTTGAGAGGAACATCGTAGGAAACATTAATCCTTATAGAATGTGAACTAGGAGAATATCTTGTCTTATTTAACTCATCCTTATAAGCTTGATGGATTATTGGATTATTTATAGGTATGTCCTGGGATATCCGAGTCTTCATCAGATGAGTGATAGGAGAAGATAGAGGAGACCTTGTTGACCTAGTGTCAAAATTTCTTATTGTAATAACCCTTATATCATAAATTATTCAATATTTTGTTGCATTACACAAAATTATTATATCTATGTCTATTGATATGATGATAGTTTCAAAATGGTCTTACCTCCACTCATTTGAGGTGATGGGAAAGGTGATAGTAAGTCAGATGTAAATTTATTGGCTTCTTATCAAGTAATGTTTGTAATATATCACTTTATCAATCTCTAAAATTATCAAACTTAAGTGGTTTATTCTTATTTTCCATTAGTGTTTTTGTGGTAACATTAGCCTTGTAACCCATGTCCTTTGATTCTTACCTTTTATTTATAACCTTAACTAGAATTTTTTCCTTGGGAGGTAACACTCTTGGTTTTAATTTATTAACCATAACCACATTTTAAATTTCCTTTTTGTGTATCTTATGATTAATTACTTCATGTGTAACTTTATTGTGATTAACTTTTATATTTCCATGATCATGAATTTAAGTTTAAGAAATATTATCCTTAAGTGAGGTACCTTTAAACATAAAGCTTGGATTTTTTTTTGAATTAGGTATATAGATTGCATCATAGGAATCATTTGGTTTGCAACTATGATGACACTTTGGAAAGATTAAATCAACAAATGAGTCTTACCATGGCAAGCACATTAAGGACACTACCATGAATAGGTGAAAAAGGTAAAGGTATAGGTTTCCATATAAAATCTACATCACTATCATTTTCATCATTGCATTTCTTGGAGTCAAACTCTATGGAAACATCACTGCATAATTTGGGATTATAATATATGGAAACATCATCACAAATTTGTTCTCGAGGAAGCATAGAGATAAAATCATATAATGTTTCAATAGAAGTCTCAAGTAAAGTAGAAAAAATATCATAAAAAATATTTCTAGGAAAATAATGAAGACTGTTACATTATTTTTAAATAATAATATCATTTTGCATGCATGTGTTATGTCCTCACATTTTGTAGCACTGAATAAGATTAATCACTTTGGCAAACCACTATGGCAAACTACATGGACTAAATGGATATTCTTCATATAATATATTATGTAGATTTATTTCATGTAATTCATAATTAAGTATATCTTTCTTATTCACATTTTAAATTAATAACTTAAGAACACATATATCTTTATTTTGTTGACTTTCTTCTTGTTCTACTATATCAATAATAGAAGAACATAAAGAATAAGTCCATTTTAGAATTAGTTTGTTCATGTTATTATTCACCATATTCATCATTATTATACCAATCATATTCATAATCATTTCCTTTATAATCATATTATTCATATACATAATTAGCATCATTAATCACACAAGTTTGACCATGTGGCCATTGATTATCATAATCCTAATGCATGTAATGTCTAGACAATAGGAGATCCATGAGATAAGGTCACTCATTATGAATTTACCAAACCCTAATAGACAAATCAAGGCAAACACAAAGCCCACTCCTAATAGGAGATCAAGCATACAAGCAGTGCCTTAACAAGGGTCAACTAAAGAAAAAACCACTCCAAGAAAACCATAACAATTTTTTGGAAATAGAAAGATTTTTTTGATAAAATATAGTAGATTGAAAAAACATAGATATTTAAAATACAATAGATTGAAAAAACCTATATATTTAAAATAAAGTAGATTAAAAAAACCTAGATATTATGTTTAAAATAGGTTCACCTTTGTCCTCTAAGTTGAATTTATTAAAAACATTAAATTATAAATTATAAAAGATCCGTACAGTATTTTCTAGAAAATATCTTAGAGTATTTAAAAAATAGATTTTTTTGGGTCCAAATATCATCCAGTCATAGAATAATCCTAATAGAAAAATGCATTTGAAACCCTAAAGCAAAAGATAAAAACTTATGATTTTATACATAGGATAAGGGGAAATCAAAAATCAAGTATGAAAATGAAACCATAAGGTATACAACTAAAAACCCTAAAAATAAGGGTGAAACCCAAAGGGAAACCTATATTTTGGCTATGTTCAAATAATATTTAGGTTCACCAATATATTTCACCCTAATTTAGATTAATTTCTAACCCTAATTAATATAGAAACTATTTATATTTAGATTTCACAATATATGAAAACTAAACATATATTTGAATGCAAATTATTAAAATTTATTTAACAATGGAACTTTATAAATGCATAAATTACAAAGAGAGATAATATACTTAGTGATTACATTATTGTGTAGGATTGAGATAGGTGTCAACCAATAACGCAAATAGAAAGTAGGATTGTAAGTCACTTGGTGCAGGTTCTAGATCTTTCTTTATGCCCAGATAGTTTTGTGAGCCTTAGGTGGGTAGCATCTAATGCTATATTTAGAACTAGATGGTTCTATCCTTATAAAAAAATTATTTCTATTTTGACAGTTAGATGCACCCATTTATCCTTCATCTCTATGTGCGATCCCTAGGTCTGATTATGTGTTCAACATCCATAAATCCATCTCTTTCATCAAAAACCCTAGGTCCACTTATGAAGGGGTAAAATTTTGTAAAAACTTTAGAATTATAATGGTTTGAAATGAATGAAATCACCCCCATTGATGACTAAATGTTACCTATGTATCCAATACTCCAAAGAGGGAATTCAATCCACACGTAGTTCTTCCCCTCGGTGTGAATGTTCAATTATGATTCTTTGTTATATGAATACATGTAGTGATCTATCTTTCAACACTTGAAAATATTCGCTCTTGACTTGGCTTGGTGTAATTTGTACTTAGATGATGATTGATCCTAGTGATTGATTTACAATGGTAGGAATAGGGCAATTTTTTTCAAAGTGTAGTGATATATAGATGTGTATCAGATGAATTATAGATGCCTAATAAGCTGAGGATTGACTTATATTTATATAATCTATTTGGTTAATTTAACATGCCACTTACATGCTAGGTAGATGGGCTGATGCAAAGGAATGATTTGATTTTAAAATATGACTATTGATGGATAAATGAATCCATTATATTTGGATGGTTCCATTTGGACAATACCATCTAAGTCTAATTTTTTTGTTCTAAAGATAGAAATACTGATATGATGATCTTGAGATGTCTAAGTATGATGGTTTATTGGTTTAGCATAGACTGAGGGAGTTCCTGAGGTGACTAACAATAACTTAGAAGGATTGGACTCATAAATAGCATGTGGATGTGAGAGAATGGTGAATAAGAATTATATATGGACACACAAGTCATGTAGGGTGAAGGTAGGTCACAACTTACATTGTCAAGTAAAAATTACTATATTTTAGTATCTAAAAATGTTAACATTGTATTTATATCATACATGGAATGCTTATTGAAAGTAAGTATATTTGAAAAAATAATTTTCTTAAATTTAATTTTTTGTATGAAATAAATGATAATATTTTTTCATCATTTATGAGACATAATGTGCCACATGATTTTTGAGGTGCATAATCCTCATTTTCCACACTCAAAAATAAGTTTGGATTACTATTGGAATTCAAATACGCAGATGTTTTGTGTATTCTAATAAAAACCCTTAAATATTAAAAATTATAAGATAACATCAAACCTTTTGAATTTCTACTAAATCCTTGAGTCTAACTTGTGGGGGATATTAGTATTTGACATATAAACACTATCAATATAGTTTCTTCCTAATTTGAATCACATCATCAAGATATTCTCCTCAATTAGAACCATCAACCATGATTACACAAATATTATTTTACTAAGCCAAACCACACATCTAACATAACACAATAAAAAATTTCAATACCAAATCAACCAAACAAAATAAAAATATTATATTTGAGCATACCATAAAAAATACCTCCATTTGGCTTAATATTCAATGGGAATCCATATCAAGGTTTTTGTGTATTTGATAATATGAATATAAGTAATGCATATCCTAACACAAAAACTAAGATCCATAAGCTATACTATAATTACAAAAAATTTAAATGCTAAATGAATGAAATACATAGAGATATATAAAACATAAATTTATATAATAAAATATATCAAAAAAATATGCAAATTCTATTTAAATTAATACCACTTAAATATATGAACTAGAATGTCAATGAAAATAAATAGATTTTCCTTACTAGAAATACAAAGGAAGAAGAAGAAGAAGGTAGTAAGATGGAAAATTTTATCCCTATTTGGGTTGAATTATTATTCATCCTATTTTATTTTATTCATGTATTACCATCAACAAGGTAAAACTAGTGCAATAGGGATATATGCCATTCGACAATTTAAAATAATACTTTCATCACACCCTTATTGGCTAAAAATAGTAAACATGCAAATGGAAAATGTTAAAATGAAAATTAAACTTAAAAGAGATAAAATCTAATGGAATGATCATGCCTTGATGATTTATCTATTTTTTTGCATGAATCTAGACTATACAAGTCTATAATTATATCTATGCAAAATCTTTACACCTGCTTATGAAAGGACAAGATCGGTGCTTACATCATTTGTGCCTAGGCAAGATCCTCAATTTGCTAATTTTATCATTGTTCTTATCCTATTTTAATTTATAGAGTCTAAATTATTATGTTCTTATGTAACATTAGATTTTGTACCTATAGGTACCTTCACTTTGCTAATTTTATGGGAAAACCTACCTAATTTGATCTTGCAATATCTTTACCCTTACTTTCCACATTATGTTTGAGAAAAAGAGAAGAGAAGAGTAGTTGGGTCTGAGAGCCACCCAAGTGTGGTTACAACTATTTGTTGATTTTAATTATTTTTATACCTAAGATATGTAAACTAATGGACAATTATGCATTAACTCAATTATAGAAAATATGGAAAGAAATATGCTAGTCTAAGTTGAAAAGGGCTAATTAATATTACGCTAACAAAATTTAGAAATGAAAATACAAAAATGGACAATCTACTTAGATAAATTTTCATGCATGTTTATCATAAATTTTGTTACTAATTATGTATATGCTCTATATATGTTTCATCACTATTTAGATCAAAAAATAGTGGATCAAACCTACCTAGACATTTTTTATAATGGCTGAACCCTACATTTATGAACATTGTCTGAGATCTTTTGAATGTGTCCCTATGCATTGAACATGTCTACAAATCATGATATCCTTGTGCCTACACTTAAAAATTCTTTTTTTGTGTACACACACTTAAATTTCTATGCGTTGATGTCTATTTTCCCTCTCCTTCTGTCCAAACCCTCATTGTGATTTTAACCATAATATTACTCTTGAAAAATGGGTTAGTATTTTGGGTTAGAAATACCCAACCACTCCCTACTGAATGGTTAAGAATTATGTACATTTAAATACACCAAATAAGGTTTTAAACCATATGTGACTCTCCCAATCGTGTGTGTGTGTGTGTGTGTGTGTGTGTGTGTGTGTGTGTGTGTGTGTGTGTGCATGCAAATCATCTTAATCAATCTAGTATGTAATGTAATGTTTTGGATTTAAACACTTGGCACCATTAAAATTTGACTTTCACATATTCAAACTTGGCTCTAGGGTTTCTCATTTGAGGCGTTTTTAGATGTGTATTATTTTTTATATTGTCTCAATATAATTCTAATTAAATTCTTAAATTTTCAAGTGATTCTCAAGATAATGGCCAAGTTATCCCAAGTCATGTCAAGTGAATGGTAAGTGTGTTTAACCTTAAGAAAGATTTATGTTTATATGCAACTCTTTAGTAATTCCCACTATAAAAAATATATGGAACATGTCTAGGTTGACATAATGGAGATTTAAAAATTTGAAAAATATTCTTTGAGTGCATCTAGACACTACCGATAGAGGCAAGCCCCTATGATAATTGACATTATCCAACTGTTACCAAGAGTGTCCTAAAATTTATAAATAAGATATTTGAAATATGAATAAGTTTCATCTAGGATTATGAGTTCCTATATATACAAATCCTTAATAGGTATATTTGTTAAATAGAGGTGGCCAAGATAATATATGTGTGGATAATAGAAAGAAAATGTGTAATTTTTAAGTATGTCAAAGTATTTCAAAGTTGATGTTACCAAAGTGTCTAATACCAAACTAGTTTAGTTTTGGTACAAGATGTGATGCAACTTGAGTAGAGATAAAGCAATGTAGAGTGTGCTTATATTTGAAAATTAATGAATATATTGAATCTTGTATAAAATCTCTATAACCCTTCTTCCATATGATTTTTGGTACTTGATATATTGTGGATCCTTTTCAATGTTCCTATATGATTTATATAGATAGGATTCTCATGGTTTGAACTAAAGAGTTACTGGTTAAAAATTCCTACAAAAGGAAAGGGAAACAACTAATAAACATATCTAAACACTGATAAGATATTACCATAGGTATATGGGACCATAAAAATAAAGGGGATAGGATCAACGAACACATTGATCTCACCTAGGGAAGGATTTATGGACCGTTGTTCCTATCCCATATTAAGAAACAAATGTAGACAAAAATATGAAAGATAAAACATGCTCTTAAGAACATCAAAAACATAATATAATGAAAAATTTAAGAAAATAGGACCATGTGTTTTCACAAATAAGAGGAAAAAAGAGAAACAAGTGCCACTAAGTACCTATTTCAAGGTGATAACCCATATACAAAAAAATAGTGCTAAAAACATTTTAATAAGAAGGTTTGTATTAAAATTGAGTGTCTAAAATTCCCCTACTTTTATGTGCACATGTGAATGTTACATCCATGCATCAAATTATAATGCTACATAATTGAAATGCATACCTTGACTTACCATAGGTAGATTAGGAGGAAGCTATCCACACCATTTTCCACTTCATAAACTTTAAGACACCTATCAACAATGGCCAATTTAAAATAAGTAATCTATTCCATGTATGCTCATTTCACTCTGAAATTTTGAAATTAAACTTGAAATAAACATTTAATTTAAGTATTAAAGGAGCATAGGAGTAAATACACTTACTTTATATCAAATCGAATGTTTCCATAATGTGAAAAATAATGCTCCTATTCCAATTATCTCAATTGAAATTTTTTTAAACAAGTGATAGACAAATCCACCACTTCTTTAGGATTTTTTTGAACACTCCTCTTACTTCGACTAAGGAAGTATATAATTCTAAATTATCCAAGGGGAACTACCTAACTTTCACTATGAATTTATACTAAAAAACTGCTCATACTTGACCTTCACCTAAATGTACTTTGGAAAACTAATCATGCAAAATATTCACTATGAAATTAATCTGAAAATGATCTAATATATGGCCCCCTTTTGAGGTTATGGATTGAATAACTTGTGCTTGCAATCACTCATTTTAAAAAAAATAGTTAAAAACACCACATGTAATAATATTATAGATAACTGATATCATTTTGATTTTTTCATAAAAAACATGTAACTAATGTATAATATTACATGAAGAGCCCCATAGTAGGTTAAATGTAGGAAACTAGTTATGCCCCAAGTCTTGTATTGCATAAAGATAGATAATATAACATTAAGTGATCAATATATCACTCTGAGGAGTATAAGTGTCATATATAAGTGTCGTATGGCATAAGAAATATAACATCATGCAAGGATAAATGGAAAATAGACTAATTTAATTAGTAGCAATGTTGTATTGCATAGGAATAATAACATAAAGTTAGTCTCAATGTAAAATATACAACACTTGTGAGTATGTCTTATAAAAGTGTCCTCATGCATGGCTCATTATATGTGATGCATTCTCATGAGGATGATGAGATGGAGGGGAAAACATCATGCCCCACAATATATATATTAGGAAAAATGGATCAATGTCCATGTGATAATCATGTAATATAGATAACTACACGGTAAGGTCCAAACATGGATGCAACCTTCACTGAGGATGATAGTGAGAAGGACAAAAAAACACCCCTATGTAGCCAAATGGTTGGGGATGAAGTGATGACCCCAAATCTAGGTAAATGCTCAATGTAGATATATAGTAATAAATATATCATGTTGTGACATTAATCCTGTCTCTATATATATGTAATATAATATCATATCTATATGATGAAACTATGTAAGTGTGTTATACACAAGGGTGTTATGGGAAAGGATATGTGAATATATGTCAATCTTATTTTTACTGTTAAACTATTTGATGCTTTATGTTTTAATAAGTGGTATTGTATGCCATGTAGATTTAATTTTGATTGAACATCAAAATTTGTGAATTTGATTACACAACCACTATTTAATTTATTTGAACTATTATGGAGCTAATGGATAATTAGTTACATGGAATTCATTACCTATTATTATGTGATTGATTATGATTAAAGTTAGATATATTGGACATATTTATACTAAATTTTATCAAATTGATATGATGTTTATATTGAAAATCACCATCGTATTATTTTGATATCTTAACCTTATCTAAAAATTAATATGGTTGTGGTGAGTGTGTATGATTGTAGTATAGGTTCCCTCTAGTAAAGGGAGAGTATCATTCGAGAGATCACATTGACATAGATGTATTATAGTTAGCACAAAATATAAATATGTACATATAAGTATAATAAACTTCATTTTATAGTAAACCCAAAATTATAAATCATGTGATACATGGGAAAGGCAGATCGCTGGATGTGGAAACTTTTATTGACATGTAAACCCTACTACATATGCACATTTTGGAGTAGAGCTTACTCTTTAGTGATTTTCATGGTTTATCATGTTATGTATTCTGATTTATTCCACTACATGGATATGAAAGATTAGATGTATGCTTGTGATCTTAATGTGGCTGATTATTTATAGTTATTGCATTTCTATTTGAGACTAGTATGTGTGTATTCTCATCTCTAAATATAGATGTATTGACATATATATCCAAAAAGTTATTGCACCAATATCTTTATTTCCATTTTAAAATAGACTATATTTACAAGACGACTAGTGACTAGTTGACACCCATAGATGTATTAATATTTTATGTTGATATAACGTAGCAACTTTATTTTGTTTTTTACATCATTGTTTTAACTCTAGTGTATTCCATTTTGAGTTAGTATGGATGTTATACCTTATTGACCTTGAGTTTATAATTGACAATGAGGATCAAGACACAACCTTAGACGTGGACTTATTAGCTATTATCCTATATTTAAACATTAATGAAACAAAAGTGTTCAAGTAACCCTTTAAGGTAAAGACCTTTGTGATACCCTTGGATTATATAATATGAAAACTTGTTATAAATATCCATGTTAATCCTAAAATTTATGTTGAGACATATAAAATACATACATATTTGAATGTTTATTAAAATTGCTACAACATTGGAGATTGCATTGACTTGGGTCATGGACCTAACCAAGCTTAAAAGATGGTTTATTTGAATTGAATCCAATTAGGAAAAATTCATTAGGATACTTAAAAATTATTTGAGAATCTTAGAGAATACCATAGTTTAATCTTTGAGACCCCTGTTTTAAAAAAGTGGTTAGGCTCTCTTGAAAAGTATTTATCTTGAATTGATAATCATGATTTCTTGATATGATTGATCATGTAGGTGGAGCCTTGTCCATTTTTAGATGTGATATTAACATGTTGTTGGAAAAATATTTGGCACAAGGAAAAATATGTGTGTTTTTCAAAAGTGAAAAGGAAAAATTCCCTCCTTTATTCTAAGGGGGAGGTTCCTTTTATTGAAAATAGAAAATTTAAATAAAATATTTACAATATTTAAAGATGTAATTTGATATTGAATTTTACTCATTTTTATCCTTAAAATAAAAAAAGAAAAAGAGGAAGATGAACGATCATACATGGAAAAGCAAACATAGATATTATCATATGCTAAAAAAATAAATGTAAACATAGTTTGATAGTTTGACAATGAAACATGTATTACTTTAGGATTCAGAGTGGCATATTAAAATTAATAATAACACATCTACAAAGAAAAATAAAAGACACAAAGTTATACAATATCTTTCGTATTTCCAATGGAAGAGTGAACAGAAAGTTTCTTTATTCATTTCAATAAAAATTACAATGGACATCAAACAACCCTTATACAAATGCCATTTCTCCTATTTATAGATGTAGAAGGGAATGAACTGGCCCTTCATAGTCCCTTTTTTTGTCTTATTTTATTTTACACCCATATTCATATTTTCAAAAATATAAAAATAGGAATTTCCTGAATAGAAGGAGAAAAAATTTAGAAATTAAATGAAACACATCCTATGATGTTTTTTTTCCCTACAAAAGAATCTATTTTGGATGGAGATAGTGGTGGAGTAGCAACTTAGTTGGAAACTTTCCCTTTATCATGTGATGCTTTGACTATTCTAAATTTTTAGTGATTTAACAATTGAATTTCCTTTGGGAATAATAATATTTTGACAATGTACTCACCATTTATTAGATATCAACATAGTCATATTAGGGACCTTGAGAAAGTTAGCTAGTTGGGAGTTCAGTTATTCAATAAAGGCATGGATTTTGTTGATTACATTCATGTATGCAACATTAAATATACATTGTTTGAATAATTCCTCTTTGAATAACTTTCTAAATTATTATTTTATCTGGTTCACCATGCATTATATGGAACCATCTTAGTTGTCCAAGCCACAATGTAAATTTCCCACATTTGCATGCATTTCCATATTTTTATTTCTTCTAATCTAAAATTCCTTCTTTAGATCATCTATTGCCCTATTCAAATCCTCTATTTTATGAATAATTCTCTCCAACTAATCATAGGAGAGAATTTATTTTATTTTATTAAAAATATTGGCCTTGACCAAAAACCCTACATAAATATATGACATTTATTCAATGTTTCTATTTAAACTTTCCCATAAACTCAATTCCTTTTTATGGCATTGACTTTGTTGATCAACCTTGTTATGTTATGACTCAAATTTGTCATCTCCTCAATATATTTTAGACCATATAGAAACAATTGCTTGATCCAAGCTTCAAGATTATTCCCATGGTTTTTATATATTATTATGGTTGATATGGCCTCTCTACTAATACCAAGAACCTGAGTTGGGGCATAAACTTGGGTAATTGGTGGGGCCTCCACCAAATTCAAATATGATACATAGTTGTTATATATAATTACATAATATGTTAGCTATCAAATCTAAAACTTTAACTACTCCTAGATTAGTTAATCTTGTTTGGAACTTTTATTCATTATTTATATGGTCTCTTAGAGGTTTATGTACATCACTTTTTGAGTGGCTATACCCAATGATACCTTTTTAAGGGATATTTAGACATTGTCACCTCTTCCTCATTCTTTTATACAATAGGCTCATTAATTCCAATGAATTGAGCTCTATATGGGTCAAACACTAATATTGATGTAGTTTTAGCCTTCTTTGGAGAAGTCATGAGGAGGTTGGCCATTGCATCAAAATTAAGAAATTCTACCTCAACTACTCTACTTATTTCCTGATAATTATTGCATCTATTGAAAATTCATGTCATTGAAGCTTGCCATTTGTGTATTAAAATAAACTATAATAGATGGAAATGTGAGATTCCTTGTCATAGAATAAGTAAAAGGTGGTATTTAAGGAGAGGTTGAAGGGAGGAGAGATAGTGATGTAGAAGGTGAAAAACTCACAACAATTCCTGCAGCTATTGGTTGGTCCAATCCCTGACTAAGTAAATATATTGTTGCATGGTGTTATCAATCAACAAAGATGAATCACCACCAAAGGAGGAAGATGACTATAGTTTCACTAGATTTTTGGCATGTAACTTAATATGGTAGGACCTTACCTATAATTTTTATTTGGCTACTTGGGTTGATTTGGATATTATCCATCTCTATCACCTCATACAATAGTTAATTGATGAGATATGGAGCTAGATCCACTTTTACCAAATGTTTTAGAGATTTATGTAGATGATTTTCTTGATGGAGTTGATGTTTTGTATCTTCTTGAGTTCTCAAATCTAATGCACTCTATAATATCTTCATTGAACCATTCCCTTGATATTTCCAATAATATCTTTATTTGAAGCTACAGGTCCATCAACTCTCATGCAAACCAATTTATCATTGGTAAAGGTAAATATATGACACTCAATGTAATATGAGTGAATAAACTAACTCTAGTCATATAACATTTATTATAGGACCCAAGTTTTTTTGAAATCTTTGATTTGAATTGGACTCAAACAAAAAAATCTCATGTCAACACTTCATATTCATATGCACAATCAACCCAATAATATTCTATATGTGGTTTGTACATGTATGAAGAATCATTTATGAGATGATATTTGATAGATATTTTACTCTCAAATTTAGTTCTATTTGTATGAGGGTGCATCTTGAACTAGGTGATTTAAGACTCAATATTTTGAGCATTCATGGCATTTTTACATGTATAAAGACCCAGGATGATTGGAAATACAATACCTACCATGGGTTTTTCCTATATCGCTTGTGTACCTTAGCAAGCTACCTGTACATGTAAATGAAAAATATTTTGTCATTCACCAACCTTGGAAGCCTCAAGGTGTAGCCTTTGAATCCTCCCACTCTAACATAGGAGAATTTTTGAAATTGAATGAAGTAGCTCATGTATTGTGATATGAATTTCACTACTTCATTTGAAATTCTTGCTCCCCAATCCTCATCCAATGATTGTATAATTCTCATGTTGAAAACATTATTAAAATTTATAAAATGTTTGTTGCTTTGTTCTAGGGTCAATTACAAGTAGAATTCATGAACTTTAATTATTGGGCCTGCATTGTCCAACTGAATGAGATTTGGGTAAACCTTTTGAGCTACTAATGAATACATCATGTATGATTTCATATATAAATTTCTTGCTACTTATATTTTGTTAAGTTATTGATGTAGATCATCACTTATTATATCACCCTATTCAATATTCTATTTCTCATTATATATGATGCTAATAGATATGAATATCCACTGATGAAATTCGATGGTAGGATTGTTACATGCGACTCTGTTGAGAAGGGTGACCATATATAAAACTCCTCTTTAAAATGTGATATGAATAAGTTATTCTAGAGATTAAAAATTCCTCTTATCTTGTGTTTCAACCACTCATTATTAATGGTATTGATATGTTTTTCTCGGTTTTTGTCCCATAAAGCTTATCCAATATTTTTTGATTATTCTCAAATAAGTTTCCTTTATGGGAATTTTCAAAGTCATGTAAATGGAAGTACCATCTAGTTTAGCCATCAAGGCACCTCCTTATTCCCATATCTCCTTAGTATCTAGGTCATAATGTTAAGTACATGTGAATATCATATTTAAACACTGCATAGAGATAGGAAAACTAGTCTACCTCTAGTAGCCCACTTATTGAAAAAATAGTAACCACTAAGGACTAAGTTTTTGCATTAATTATGTTATGAGACTCCTCCATGTCTACATGTTTGATCTAGGAATCACCAATTTTTGGAATAACATTATCAAGCATTGAAATGGATTCATAAGCCATGTATTGAACTTCATTTTTATTGAAGTAGTGATTCAAAAGGATAATTAATTAGGAGCACATAGGTTCATGCGCATATCTAGAGGTAGGGAATTTTTATGTGGTTTTGGGGAACAAGCTATGGTAGTCATGAAAATATTTGTTTCACTTCATGATCCTTATCCAAATGGTCACAATAGCTGACCAAAACTCTTGTGTACCCAAGGTACTAATATCTTCCTTGGGAGTGAAAAATGATCAAATTATATATAGAAAATTATAAAAATTACACTATTGTGGAGTACCAAAAGAAATGAATATTTTGGTTGTCCTTAGCTCAAGTTATAACGTTGCCAAGGGAAGTGGTGTAATATTATAAATTTTATAGCTCATGGGTAAAAAGTTTAAATCAAGTCATAAATTTTAGTTCAATTAGATACTAGTGGATATTTTTATAAAAAATTTAGTGGGTAAGTCAATGTGCTCAAGTTATGAATTCCCCCTCATGTGTGTGTGCCAGGCCCACGTGACTGGGCTCATCAAGATCCACAAGCATGGAAGACATGATGTTGTAGAATTATTTCACATGGCTATGGCATCACATTCACTATGCATGTGGGGTATGGCAAGCCTAACCATAATAGGAATAGAGTACCAATAATCACCCATTGATCCGTGTCCCTATGTCTAGTGAGCCTAAAAGCTTCAGTAATCCTAGCCTTATAATTTCATGGGGCATGGGTATGTGGTTTTTTTCTAAGAAAATTAAATACACATTTTTTATTTTTTATTTGATATATTTATTTCAATTAAAGATCTGATATTTCCACAGTCCATATAATAACAAATATTTTTTTGGAAAAACTGTGTCAAGTTTTAAATCTCAACACATTTTGGATCCACTTATGTGATCCTTAATTAGGTAAATAGTAAATAATATATTATTTTCCTAATAAAGGATCATATAAGTGGATCCTAAATGTGTCGAGATTCAAAACTTGACACAGTTGTTCCAAAAAATTATTTGCTAGATTTATTTGAATCTAACTCTTAATTCAACAATAATTTTTTTTATGTTGAAAGCAAAATTTAACCATGGACAATTAGATGATAACACATGAAAATATTTAATTATTTAGTCAATGGATTTATTGATAAGTTGCATGGGAGTAGTATCCTTATCAAAAATATATTTTGATGATTATCATTTTTGAATAAATATTTTTACAACAACCATGCATGGCTTGTAACTAGTGTTCACATTTGGAAAAGATATTTTTTGACATTATTAGGGTTGTAACCATTATAAATATGAGGTAATGGGTAATGATAAAGACAAAAAAAAGAGGAGAAATATTGGGAATGAAAGAGGACATGAAAGGACAAATAATATTGGAGAATAAGCTTGAAATTTTTCTTGTCACTCACATCTTATTATAGGCAATGAAAACATGCTTCCTCTCTTTTAAATTTGTTCATAAATGAATATATATATATATATATATAATCTTCCTTTGGTATAAAATGATAAGATATAAGTCGATATGTAGATATACACATTAGTGTGTATATAGACACTAATATGTATATCAACTTGAGTCCCAATTATTATTTACAATACACTTAATGTTGATATCTTGGGTTGTTGCTACAATTTAAGATATCAAGAGGGTTGCACATTAGACATATGGTTATATTCACACTATTATGAATTTATATTGGTGTCAAAAGGTTGAATTTAATTAAATGTTAGATCTAGACTATTCTATTTTTTTTATTTGATTTAGGTAAAGTTGAGGGTTTTGAGAGGACCCACAACCTACTACATCTAAAAAAATATACAATAATAACAACTAACAAAATATGCCTCTACCAATGGCTCACACCAAGCACTAACAAGGGACAAATCCACTCCAATGTGGATAAACAAAGATAGAAACATACGTCAAACAAACTACAAAACTTCTACCAACCTTCATCTTGCATTTTCATTTCTTTTTCATTTTCATCCTTCCATGTTCTGTCTGAACTCCTTGGTTATATTAAGGATAATGCTAGACTCTTTCCTCTTGGTCCATAGAAAATTGATCATTGTTTTAATCTATAAGAAAACCTACTCACCTCTAGGATTTTATGAGTACCATCTACCACTTCCTTGAATGATTCTTTGATTCAAGATTTTATTTAGTTAAGTTTTCCTATTTTTATATCCATCCCTAATTCAATTTTCTTCTTGGTGTTTCTAATATAGCCTCCTCATTCTAAAATCTAAGCTTCTACTTTTTATTTGGGAATTCTTGGGGTCCTATCCTCTAAATTCTTGGGCTTCCCTTCAAATTCTTGGAAGGTTTTGCCTCACTACTAATCACAAGACCCCAAATTTTATTAGATACTCTTTGTTATTTTATGGGGATTTATATGGTTACAACCTTAATGCCTATATCCTCCTTGCTCCCATACTCTTTAAAATTTTGAAAAAATTATGCCTCCTTAGTCACTTCATCTTTTAATATATAAGAACTATCTACCTCCTCAGTACTTTGTAGGTTCCTACTCAACTCAATCACTTCCTCCTACTACCTAGTTCATTATATGACTAGTTCCTTTAGATTAACCTCCTCTAAGCTAATAAATTTCAATAAACTAGAAGTGAAGGGACCATTAATTATAGTAAGGGTTTCTTTTGTCACCTCCATTTGTTGGACTTATGTTTTAACTATTAATTCCTCTTAAATATTTTCCTTTAGTTCTTCTATCTTACCAGTTGGTTCCCCAACTTTATCTTGCCCTTCACCCAACTATTTCACAGTCTTGTTACCTGAGCATGAGTTGGAATTATGTTCATTTTTTTCACATTTGGAGCATATTTCCTTGGCCCTCTCATAAATTTTCTTTATTCCACACACCATACTTTGAATTCAATTGAATGCAATATGGCAGAGTTGAATCTTGGGATACATTAACATAAAACCTAGAAAAAATAAGTATATTTATTGAATTGGATGTTGCATATATAGTAATAATTTAGCCTATGGATTTTTCTATTCCTAAAATTATTTCCTCATCCCAGTATTCTAGGGGAAACCCTATTAATTTGATCCATAGGGGAATAATAGTGAAGTATTCCTTGAGTGAGTCAAAACATGGTTTCCAATTTTTAAAAACTAGGTTGGATTTTCTAAGAAACCATAACCCTCCTTGTAAAACATTAAAACAATCCTCTTGGTTATAAAAGGAAAATATAAAGAAACCATTTGTCATTACTAGTATATCTAAATGGTTTTTTATCTTTCATTTCCTACTAGTCCATTTTCTAACTACATCAATATTGGTTCTATTCCCCATAAACTTTCCTATTAGATAATTCTCATGCTTAAAATGTGACCTTTTAACTATTTCATAGGGATGCATAAAGAAATTTCTTATACCTCAACTGAGGGATTTAACCCTATAGTTTTAAGCATTCAAGGGGAAACTATTAGCTTACATATAAGTTGTTCCACTTATAATTTGGTGACCTTTCCCATAAGAACATCATTCCCATGAGATTCCTTCGATTGGGCTTGATGATATTTTTTGCTAATGTTATTAATACTCTTCATTCCATCTAGATCTAGATCAGGTTCTAGCTCTTCCTTGCCCCCCTCTATCTACCTCTCCTATGTTATTTCCCACCCATTCATAGTCTCAAAAAATTTAATTCTCATGTTCCTATACTCTACTTCATGCTAATGTAGAGTAATTATTAATGTAGAGTTATTATGATCACTAAGAAACATGAGCTTAAATGGTTATGTATTTGTACAACTCTATGACTATGAACTTTTGATTTGTAATAAAAAACATGACTCAAATTGGGAATATGAATGAGCTTAGTTATTTTTGGTTATTTAGAGTCATTAAAAATATTGAATATGAATCTTGAGATAGTTATTTATTTGTATTTATTCATGTCTATGTTATTCTTAATAACTATGTTATTGATGGAGATTTGACCAATGTTCAAGTGAAAAATTATCAGTAGAAATAGTGATTGCAATCTATTTAACCACAAAATGTAGGTATGGGGAATCTAGGGTTAAATGGGTATAAGATAGCCTAGGGCACACGGATGGTATATTATCTCTAAATGAGGCCAATTATTTATAAAACTTAGATAAAACATATACTAAATTTAATATTGTGAGATGATAAATATATAAGTACAACTATGCTAGATATTATAATAATAAAAGAAACAAAATACTTAGCTAGTTTTGATGATAATAAAAATTTAGATTTATAATAGGTAAAAAGTGGACCAAATCTAGATTCTATTACAATCACATGATTTTAGGAATTTAACCTTTATAACCTTGGACACTTACATCAACATGGGATGGTTGCATCGACACTAATGTCTAACTTAAATTTTGTTGTCTAGTATGGAATAACTATTGAAAATATATGTAACCACCTTGATGCTTCTAGGTTATATGTCACCTTCACTCTATTGCATTAGATTTGGGTTATGGACTTGTTATCACTCAAAATATGCACCCACATGTGAATGGATCTCGTGTGTGCTTGTACATGGATCTTCCATACCTAGCACCTTCAACTTGCATCTTAGAGAGTGATTTGATGTCCCATTGTAATAACGGGATCATCCCCCAAAGTGTGGGACGATTTCCCTCCTTGGGATGAACCTCCAGAGTAGGCTAACTTCTTTCTATTCTAGATGCACCCGGTTTAGGACTAGTGTGTAAACCTACAAAGAGTAGAATGAAATCTACAACTAGTGTTAAACCTAAACTTGAAAAAGGGAAAAGGGAGGGAAAATGTAAAAGACTAATAGAATGTAAAAGATGATTCATGAATAATAAAGTGAACACCTCACCTACTTAATGATATAATAAAACTAACATATTGGATACAAGGTCTTCAAACCATGTACACTACATAAGTGTTTTTCATGGAGGTAAGGGAACACAATGCAATGTTAAGAGGCATGATAGACAATTCATAGATAATGCCTATGTAGACTTATGTATACACATCATCAGACTTGCATAGACTTTCGATTCTACATAGAGGTGTGAAGGGAAGACAATAATGAGAGGGACACACATCCATAGACAAAGATCAATAATCATAAATTCACACATAGCACAAAGCATGAATAAATTAAATTAGTTCATATTAATCCCAATTTCTAAGTCAATATAAAAAACTTGAACAAGTAAAGCTTTGTTATACTAGGAGAGGGCTCTTGGAGGGTAAATTTTGGTATCATTATAGTTCTCAAAAGATGTCAACCCTTTATAATTAAGGACTTAAGATTTTATAGGCAATGAGAATCCCATGGGTCATTAATTATAATCTCACCCACTATTGAGGTTGTTACAACATTTAATCATGATGTGGAGAAGTAGTTAGGATCTTTATCATAAGAGATTGTGTACCCATGTTCTAATAACCTGATAGTCATCCTTGCATTTAATTATGCCTCTAATTCAACCTCTCCTCAATATCTAATTGGGTTTAACTTCCACCATTACTAATGGATGCCACCTATCAATCCACCTAGGTCTAATCTATTGATGTGGAACTGTGAGCATATCCTTAGACTTTACCATATCATCTTGCACATGAAGCTAAGCTTTGCATGTGCACACCTAAGTTTTGGGACCATGTGCACACTAAAGGTTATGCACATATTTGACTTGGATATATCCTACACAAATATGTGCACATAACCCATCTAGAACTAAGAGTTTATGTTGGATTTGGCATGTGACTTAGATTATAACATGTGAATTATGAATATTCAAGCACAATCTTATATGATTAGGCATGAGTCTTCATTATTTAAGTGTGAGAAACCCCTTGGAGAAGAGTGCATAGAAAATGGATGATTTGGGTGTGAAAATCTAAACCTATGTACTATGCACCTTACCCATGCATGCTTTTAGACTTAAGATGTTCTATGTAAAAGTTGCACAAAGAGTTGGTTGGGTAGTGAGGTTACAAGCTTACGAATGGTGTAGATGTAAAATTATTTTGGGGAATTGTATAAACCTTAACTCTTCTATATCAAATCCCTTTTGATGGTTCTCATAAGTCTACATTTCATATCTAAGACTTATATCGACCTGTAAAGTAGATGGTGTGCATTCTAGATCATAACTTGCAATTTGTAAGGGCACATGGAAATTTGTTATGAAGGAATAATGAGTCTTCTAGATATGATCACACAAGAATATTTAAGGTATTGAACATGCTCCTCAAAATTTAGAATTGTTCCCTACACACCTCTTTCTGCACTACCTGAAGTTTATGAGACTCGTACACTCTAATATGTGTGCCATGTTAGAATGATGAAAGTTGATTACAGGTGAAGATTGATACTTAGTTGATGTGTGAACCCATGCTGACTGATGAGTAAAAGAATATATGGGAAGCATCTACATGTAATAATATTTTTAAGGGAATTATAATTTTATAAGTGCAAAAACCACTTGTGGGGTCCTTATGAGTTCTATGCAAGTTAGGGGTGACTTAAAAAGTCAACACTTTTGGCTACCTCTATAGGATGTTTGCCTAATAATTAAGAACCCATTAGCCTTTGAATTAGTCTATAAGGTACAAAATCATTAAAGCCCAAAATATCTAAGTGATCTAAAAGTGTGATCTTACATGTGCAAGGGTGATAACTCATCTTGATTCATGTGTCAAGGTACCAAATGAATGTTAAACCTTTCACTAAATAAATGAACTAAGACATATATTTGACAAAATAAAAGGGTAAAGGATGATTGCAAATGTGTGAGATGAACTTAGAGGAAACAAAGCAACTAAACTATGATAATATACATGTGCATACATACACTTAGGGAAAATAAAAACTACTCTAATATATATAGAGTGGAGAAGTGGGACTTAAATTGCCTGGATTAAAACAAAATCCTCTTAGGTATCCATTACGCATGAACATGTTGTCATGAAGTGGGTAGAGGTGGGTGGGCACTAGTTTTTTGTGAATGAGGTGTGCAAAGAAGATAGCCTAATCAAGTTCCCCTTTGATGAATGACTCCCTCTAGTTATGCATGAGATTATCATCTGGGAGGCATATATCTTTGAAGTTAAACCAATTCCTGACAAAATTTTCTATGCCTAAGTATTCTTTTCACTCTTTTTGACCCTTGTAAATCTTTTAAGGCTCACCTTTGGTGTTTAAAAAGATCATAGATTCAACAAGTTACTATTGTTTGATTCATATTTAATCCTCTCAGTACATTATGTATTTTATAAGTTCCCCTACAAGGTGCCTAAGATAGCGAAGATGAAGCTCACTTACTACTATGACCTCTTCATCTTCATTCCATTTTTTGGGTTCATTTGGTCCATTATGATCTTTGAACTTCTAAATGGGTTGGGAGTCTTGTTTTTCTTAATCTTCTTGTGGTTCCCATTTTTGATTCAAAATGACAATTGCAAGATAGTCCTCCTCATGTATGTGATAAGATGTTAAACCTACTCCAACACTCAAATTCATGCTCCCATGAGTTCCTTCCTCAAAGGGCATTGGTTTGATGTACATGTTTGAATATAAGTCCTCTAACTCATCCCAAAAGAAGTCTTATTCCTAAAATTGTGATTATGCCTACAAGTTATTCTCGATCTAGTCAGGGCCTCCCTCTTGAAGTGCACACCCTCCTAGAGAATTTGTTATGCCTCAAGGTCTTCCTCTACTACATAAGGTGGAAGGTCATCAAATAATTTGATAACCCCTTTCTCCCCCTCCTTGAGTTTCTCTCCCTCCTCATTTTCCATTTACTCACTAATCCATTGCTTTAGCTAATTGTACTCATCTTATCCTTGTATTAGGATTGATTCCTCTAATTTAGTAGCATAGATTATCACCTCCTCATTTTCACTTGAAGTGCTCTCCTCTTCATCTGAGAAATCTTTGTTTGTTCCCCATACAACTGGCCCACCTTTGAAAAGTGATATGGTGGGCGAAATAAGCTTAAATTGGTGATTTAAGGGAGAACTAAACAAGGTTGGGCATCATGAAATTATGATGTTAGGTCTAATAAGGCTGCCATGTTTGAGTTTGAAGCTCCTAAGGATGAATAGGCATTTTCATTTATGTAGGCACAAGCTCTCTTTTAGAAGGGAAACCTCTAAAACTTGGTATTTTTAAGTTAGGAGGTCCATTGGAAGGCTCAAAGGGCTTGCCTTGCATTAAGCTATGGATCTTAAATGTGGAAGCTTCTCACCTTGTGGATGGGTCTATGATCACAAGAGAAACTTGTTTAAAATTGGGGATAGAAAGGGTTATTTGGATCTTAAATCCTCATGAGTGCATGAGCAATTGATGTATCTACTCTTCCTTTGTTGGGATCTATCTAGCCAAACATTCCTCTTCATATCTTTGATGTTCCCCTATTTATTGTTGGTAGATGTGAGTCTACTAAGTAAGCTCCTCCCACCATTTGCCTCACTCTAGCTCCCTATCAATCTCCCTCATCTTCTAGTTTAAGTCTAACATGATGTCTTTGATATTTTTCTAGGGTTGTTTAAGAGGGTAAAAATGTCGATTAGGATCAACATAACTTTCACAAAGCTAGTTAGATGCATGAGCAAGCTTCCATAAGGGTTGAATTAGGGTGATAAGGAGGTGAACATTATGAGGAGGATGGTATCTTATCAATCTAAGCTAAGTTTGGGTAAAACTAAGAGCACACTTAGTTTGGTGTGGATTAAATGAGGGTGTAATAATGGCTTCTTCATAGAATAAGGGGTGAAAAGACATAATCTTGGGCACTTAGGATGCTTAAACTAGTAGATGTGACATTTAGATTTGCTAGGTACTTTGTAGAGTGTCTTCAACATTAAATCATTGAGAGTAGCACTGATATCTTAGCTAAATTTTGAACTTGTTCCATTAGGAATGCCAAAAACTGTTATCATTTGAAAACATGCACTTGCATGCAAATGACCCTTGTATACACTAGCACACAACTCTTCATACCTAGAGCTTTAGACTTGTATATTAGAGAGTGATTTTATGTCTCATTGTAATAATGGGATCATCCCCTAAGGTGTGGTACTATTATTTTCCTTGGGATGAACCTCTAGATTTAGTTGACTTCCTTCTAATCTAGATGCACTTGGTTTAGGACCAACATGCATACCTACAAAGATTAGAATAAAATATACAACTAGTGATAAACCTAAACTTGATAAGGAGAAAAAGGAGGGAAAAGGTAAGATACTACTTAAATGTAAAAGGTGATGCACCAAGAATATATCAAACACCTCACTCATTTAATAACATAATAAGACTAACACATTGGATACAAGATCTTAAAATTAGGCACAATACATAAGTGTGTTGCATGGAGGTAAGGGAACACAATGTAATGTTAAAAAGGATGATAGATGGCCCATATATAACACCTATGTAGATTCATGTATACATACCATGAGACATATAGAGACTTTCAATTCTACATAGAGGTGTGAAGGAGGAAACACATATTCACAAATAAATATCAACAACCATGAATGTACACAAAATATAGAGCATGAATAAAATAAATCAATTCTTATTAATCCCAAGCTCTAAGGCAATATTAAAAACTTGAATAGGTAAATATTTATTATACCATGAAAGGGCTCTTGGAGAGGAAATTTTGGTAGAATTATAGTGTTCAAAAGATGTCAACCCTTTTATAATGAAGGACTTAGGTTTTTATAGGTAATGATAAGCCCATGGGTCATTAATTATTATCTCAATCAATATCAGGGTGGTTACAACATTTAATCATGATGTCAAGAAGTAGTTGGGATCCTTTTCAGAAGCGATTATATACACATGTTCTAAAAACCTAACAACTTCCCTTGTATTTAATTACACCTCTAACTCAACCTTTTCTCAATGTCCAATCAGGTTCAACTACAACCATTGCTTATGGTTGCCACCTGTCAATCCACCTGGGTCTAATTTGTTAATGTGGAACTGTGTAGGCATATCTTTATACTTTGTAATATCATCTCACACATGTGGTTGAGATTTTCACATGTGCACTTACCTTTTAAGACCATGTGCATACTAAAGTTTACACATGCATTTGACTTGGATATATCTTGCATAAAGGTATACATATAACCCATCTAAAGCTAGAAGTTTATGGTAGAGTTGGCACATTACTTATATTACAGACTATAGATTATGAAGGCATAGGCAAAATCTTATATGATTAGGCATGAGGCCTCATCATTTGAGTTCAAGAAACCCCTTAGATAAGAGTACACAAAAATGGATAATTTGGGTGTGCACATTTAAACATGTGCCCTATTTACCTTACTTGTGCATGTTTTTAGACTTACAATGTTTTACATGAAAGGTGTGTAGGTTGCACAGAGAGCTAGCTACATAGTGAGGTTATGAGCTTTTGAAGGGCATAAATGTAGAATTATTTTAGGGGATTACATAAACCTTAAATCTCATGTTCCAAATCCATTATAATGGTTCTCATAAGTTTATGTTTCATATGTAAGACTTATGTTAGCCTATGAAGTAGACGGTGTGTATACTAAATCATAGCTTATGATCTATAAGGGCACAAAATTTAAACTTTATGATTAGACACAGGACTTTGTTATGAAGGCATAAGGAGTCTTATAGATAGGAGCATACAAGAAGATCAAAGGTCTTGATATCACTCCTCAAAATTTAGAATTATTCCCCATAGATCTCTTTCTACACTGCCTGAAGTCTGGGAGACCCACACGCTCTAATATATGCACCATGTTGGCATGATGAAGGTTGTTTATGGATGTAGATTGATACTTAGTTTATGTGTGAACCCATTATAACTAATGATTATAGGTGTAGATGGAAAACATATACATGTAATATTATTTTTAAGGAACTTAACATTACACAAGTATGTAAATCACTTGTGGGGTCCTTATGAGTTTTGTGCAAGCTAAGGGTGACTCAAAAAGTCAATATGATTATCACTCTTTATCAAATAACAAAACCCTAGTTATTCATATTCATATTCATATTGGTTATGATAAAAATTGTTTAGTGGGAACATGGTTTTGAGCTTCTCTAAACACCCCTCTATCAATGAATGTTACCTACATAGTCAATATTCTGAAGAGGGCCTTGGATTTATATAGTTCTCCCCTATGTGTTGGCTTGTGTGTGTGAATAATGCAATATGTGATAAGCAAGTACAATAATGACCTAGCTTGTAACTTGGTAAATATATCTCTTGGGATATTCATCTAGTACTTCAAACCTATATATGTGTTATCCCTATGGCTAATATGGAAATATGAGAAAATGGGGAAGCTTTTGCTTACTTGAGTGATTGATAGAATGTTTTTGGTAAGTTGCCTTGTGAGTTTATAGGTGTTTATGTGAGTAATGAATGAGGGTTGATCTTATATTTACATGAATCCCTTTGGATAATACCTCACATTAAATAACTTAGGCCGACCATATTAAAATATGTTTTATTTGAAAATTGGATGACTTTAGGGCATTGTAGACTTGTGTCGATGTAGGAATTTGAAGAAAAAAAGTAGGTAACATTCCATATTTTGCAAATATGGAAGATAAGTAATTTTATATTGTAAAGATATTAGGTATGAGTTATCATATATAACATAAGTTAAATTAAGATATAAGCAATTAGGCATAAAGAGATAGTAGATGCGAGCCTTTCAACAGTGGGAAAGGTCTAGAACTAAGAATAACAACCAAGGTCTATATTTTACAAGTGTACAAAACTGAGGTGCTATATAATTTATAAATAGTATCTACATTTTCCATACCTTTAATCTAGTAATGAAATTTTTATTTTAAAGGAAAAGGAATGAGTATTTGGGTGTGTATAACACACATAGTCTTTGCTTGAGTCCAACTTGAGTGCTTGGCTGGTGACTAAGCTATAACCAATATCATGTTAAAATATATAACTAGTGTATATAATATGAAATTTAAATAATTAAAACAATTAAAATTGAAAGAGAGCAAGGTTTTGAAGTACACTTATGTATCGGTGCAACCATCTTGCCTTTTGGCAATTTGATTTGAAAGATATATCATTATGAATCAATGAAACTAAGATTAAGACACATAATAATATACAAAGTGCATATATCTAAGGAGATATAGAGAAATTATAGGGCACATGCTCCTAACTTTAGATAAAATATGAGTTTCCACCTGACATTTGAGATTAACTCAATTGTGCAACCCAATCATACTTATAACCTAGTGAATGTGAGTGAACCAAGTCAACTCTCACTATAAAATTGGTGAGGTTTGATGATGAAATCAATTCTATCCTATAAAATTAGAAATATTGAGTGATTTAATCACCTCAACACACCAAAAATCAAACCAACTACTATAATATATTGGCTCAATATAGTTTGTAACAGTCTAACCTGGTGGGTGGTGATAGTCCTTAAAAGTGTTTAAAATCTAAAATGTATATGATTTTGAAACATTAGGTGCACATTGCATAACATATGCACCTTAGATATGTCTTATGTTGAAATTATTTATAACAATGGTACCGATGTATATAATTCTTCCATCATTGTGTATTTGAATCATATAACCATTCAATTTGGCCAATTTAAAAACTATGTAAGTGTGGATAACATGTTTTCAAAACATTTCCCCAATATATATTGATAAATCTAAAAACTAATATAAATGCCAATGTGGATAACATTTTTCCTAGACTTGCCACCACTATAATCTGAATCTGAGAACTGGTGTAAGTGCCAATGTGGAGGACATGTTTCCAAAACATGACCCCAATGTAATTTGCATATGTTGAATGATGAATAAATTTGGATAACATGTTTACAAAACATGCCCTCCACAAAATTTGAAATTGTGATAAATGTGGAAGTCATGCCTCTATGGCATGCCCCCATTGATATGCCTCCCCTTTGAGGTGAAAAAAGTATAAACTAGTAGTTACCTTACCTCAAAAGGATAAAATAATGATTTAAGTTTTGAATATGCCATGTAACATATAAAGGAAACATGTCTAGTAGATATATCATTGAAACATAAATAATGCAATCACACCAAGTCCTAATATGCATGATGTAGATCATAGAAACATCTAGATAGTAACATTATAAGATCAATAAGAAATCAAACACACATACAAGAGTACTCAAAAATAAAATCAAGAGACACATGTCTAAGAAGACTTCAAACAAAGGGCATGTTCAAATACAACACAATCGAAGGGATATGACTTAGTCAAATGTCCACAAAATAAGAAATGACATATTCAAATGTCAACATACAAGAAGTAATGAAATATTCAAATGTCAAAGAGAAAAACAAAGGAATGGGGATGCAAAAAATAGAGCATATTAAAATTCTCAAACAATCAAGATAATAACAAGGCAACACATTCAAATAAGTAAATAAATGAAAGCATAAGCAACTAATACAAACATGTTATACTAGTTCATAGATATATGTGTTAGTAAAAAGTGTTAAGTACATATCATATCAAGTTTACTATAAAATATATAAACATGTATATAGCCATGTTTAGTATATGAGCTCAAACATGCTAATGTAAAATGACCATAGAATGATATAATTTAGATGTATCATGATCAAAAGGGTAGATGCCCCCAACATCCTAGTGACGTGAGTAGAGGGAAATCCCAACATCCAAAATTGCATAGATCATGTTTTTGTGTATTCTTAAATCACACTAAAAATATGTTTGAAACACGTGTGTACATAATAAATACTAATATGTAATCTACCAACATGGAACCAACAACATATATGCCAAAGAGCTAATAGAATATGTAAATATTGGACATATTTTTGGATTTTTTACATTTTTTATTGTTTTGGTATTTTTAGAATATTTGAAAGGAAAATACTATCCTATGATCAAATCCAAATGATTCTCATAGATATATCCCCACTATGAACTTAAGTAATAAAATTGTGACACTACCAAGGAGCATGTATAGGTGCAATATCTATCATTGTAATATTTGTGATGCTCAGAATATGTAAAATAAAAGTATATAGTTGTGAATAATAAATAGTAGGAGTAGGTGGAACCCATCTCTAATGTTTTTTGGTTTGTTTGGGACACGAGTAATAGGAACATGTGTAGGTGCTCTAGATATCTAAAAATGGTTTGCAATAAATGTTGATTATATGGAACCCATTATGGATCTCTTATGCAATGGTATCTCAAGTACTAACCACTTGGTAAAATGGATTGCATTTTGCACACCCTTTTACATAAGATTAACCTTAGAAGTTTTGATAATTAATTACATGGGTAAAAATTTCTCTTGGTCAAAAAGATGTTCATATGGAATTCTAGGAACTATAATCATTTGATTGGCATGAATGTATTTAAAACACACCCATATACTGTAGAAGGTACTGATTGAAGTGTAGTATCCAAGGTCATCCAAATAACATATCAAATAAACCCATGGAAGGTATAAATAATAAGGTAATAACCACATAGGTGGGACCCTATAAAGTTAATTCAACGTCACCAAGAACTTGTTGTGCGGTCTTATCAAATGCTCTAACTAATCTGGTCGAAGGATGTGAATCATGATTTATATAACCTAAATTCATAAGTAATGTCATGGTATAAGTGTTTTTGATTGTACCATTATCAATAATAACACTATGTATAGGCTAATGATCAAGGTATGCTTAAAAGAATAAGAAATGAATATTTGAGTCATCATCCTGAATCTCACTGTCATCAAAAGTAATAAAGGGTCTCTGAACCATAGGAGGTTTATGCCGCATATAGGTACCAATAATCCCATCCAATTGGATCTCATGATGAGATGGATAAGGGTGCACATTATATGCCATTTGTACTTTTGGATCCTTCTTTGAATGATCTTACAAAGGATTGTTAAATATTTTTTGTTTATGGTGGTCACAAGTTTATCAACTTGATTTTTTTGGAGTATCATCAAATGTAATCTTTTGGTGAATGATGAGGTCTTGGATCTTATGCTTTAATTTAAAACATATATTCATACAATGCTCATGGCCTTGGTAATTTTCATAATAAGCATTCACATCATACCTTTTGGGTAGAGGTCTACTCATATCAACCTCTATAAGATGAGAGAGAGATATAAGATGACAATTTACAAGCTATGAGAGTAATGAAGCATGAGACTCAAGTAATCATGTAAATTGCCTCCATGGTTCATTTGATAAGACAAGTTTATTAGGTTGTTATGACACCACATTAATCATGGTGGTTGTTTCTTTTTTAGGCTCAAGATGTTTGAAATTATAAATTAGTTTGATAGCAAATTTGGTATTGAATGTAGATGTGGTTGGTGTATTTGCTAAATATTTAAGCTTTTTCAATGATATAAGTTTCAATTCATGATCATGAACAATATGGCATAAGTCATCAAAAGATTTGAACTTTTTGAATACAATAGACTTGTGTAAATGAGAAAGCAAACTTTTCTTTAAAATATCTTGTAGTTCTTTATTTTCCATAGGATTGGTCATTTAGCCAACATTATCTTGTATCTTAAGACATTTAATTGATAGGTTCATTAGTTCCTTGTTTGTTTTTTACAATTTGGGCATATGAAACTTTTTTGTTAATGTTTTAGATTATGGTAAAAGCAGGTTTTGAAGGGGCCCCGAAACCCTAGTACAAGGAAAAAAGATAGAGCATCCATAAACACAGACAAAGTCTAAAAACTACTACAAGTAGCAAAAAATAGGTTTTAAATGGACCTGAAACCACTGGAAAGACTTTCGGTCACAACCTAGAAAAATAGAGATCTGGCAGCACCTAAGACAAAGGAAGACAACAAGAAAACAAAGAACTGGACCAGATTCTTAACCAACAAGAGGAACCAGATTATTCATCCAGTTCCAATATCATTTTCATGGCTTCTTTTTCTTTCAGAACAGTATCCTGGGTAGTGATTTCCACCAGCATTGCTCCTTTTTGTGTTACCTTCTTTCTAGAACTTTGTCTCATTCTTTTGCTAGGTCCCTCCAAGGCTTTAGTCTCCTCACTGGCTCTTTTACCAATATTGACAGCAGCAGCACAAATATTGGATGTAGCTTCCTCCATTTTCATTCTATTGTCCTTAATTAGTTCCCAGAGGTTATTCTCATAGGCTTTGAGCTTGGCTGGGATCTCTCCTATTTGATTATCCATATTGTTAATTTTGTTTCATACCTCTTTTAGGGTATCTTCCATCGTTTCCACTTTCCTTTTGAGGTTAATAATCTCCCTGCACATCCAAGAATCAAATTGGGAAGATGCCTCTGCTTTGCAATTAACCCAGTTCATTGGTGTATGTGTTTCATCATTATGTTCTTTCCCCCTCCATTCCTTAGAATTTTTATTAGGATTGTTCCTGTCTTCTTCAGTGATATCCTCTCGACCCTTATGTTCCTGCTCTTTAATTCCATTTTGAATTTCCATATCCATATCTTGATTATCATCCTGCCCTGTAGTTTCCTTTGCATTCTTTGATGCTGGGTCCTCAACAGAGTCATCCTGGACACAATCAATCTCTGCCACTTTCTGATTTTCCTCAGTGTCTTCAATTATGTTTGCAGAATCCTCCTCTGTATTGACATCTTCTTTTTCATTCTTCTCAGGACATTCTTCTTCCTCATTAGAGTTTGTAGCCCGACTTTCAATTCCTTCTTCTTCCTCCAAGTGTTCCTCACTGGGTTTATCAATTCTCTCCTGTTCCATTTCTTCTTCTACAATCTACTTTTTAGTACTAGGGAGCTTGATTTTACCTTTCTCAGTAACACATTCACTTTTTTGTTCCCTGACTCCTTGTTTTTCCCTTATTTAGGGTGCTTTACCATAGCACTATTCTTGCAGTAGCCTTCGATTAACAGAATAAGGCCTTCATGGTGGATAGGGCATGTTTCCTTTTTCCTATGAGAATATAAACTTTGGACTAAGGAGAAACATAGATAAAAGGGAAAAGACAAACTAACCTTGTGCCTGAATGGTTAAGGAAGACAAAGTGGAATTTGTGCACACGCTTACTTCTTCCATCTAGGATGAAGTACTCCCTTATGCAGCTTAAGACATCCCTCCATATCCCTTTAATCTGATCCAACTCATAGAAATCCCTATTCTTGACCAATTTTTGCTCTTCCACTTCCATTTTGGGGAACCTACAGAAGGCCTCATTCGAAATGCTTATCTGTTTGGAGAATTTGAGTCCATCCGTAGGCAGCCCAATAACCTCAGCTATAAAATCCTCTGTTAAGTTCACTGTAACACCATGCAGGGTGACCCTTTCATCCTTCCAATTTTTGAAAAAAGCCATGGTGATATGTGGTTTTGATCCATGAAGTCTTTCCAAGTAGCTCGCAACTTTTCCTTTCTGCAAAATTCTCCAGACTTCTTGTTTCTCTTTCCATTCATCACAACTCTTAGGTTCCTGTTTTCGAGGTTCTCCCTTCCTTTCGCTTGCCATGCTCATTTTCTTAGAAACCCAATTGTTAAGGTCATTGCAATAATCCCATCTGTTGCCAAGTTGATAGGAAAATCAGCTTTGATTGTGCTTATTCAGGATCCTCTTCTCTCTTTTGAGGGCCTTACTCTTTAATGATTGTTGTCCTTTCCCCATACTGCCACTCCTCCTACTCATATTATTTCTTATACACTTCAATATTTCCTTCCTTTGCATGGGTTGCATCATGAAGAATGAGCGCCCTCAAATCCACATTCTTTTCTAATGTTTCATGCCACCTCACTGTTTGACCAGCCCAGACTGCACAATTAGCTAGCCAATCTGCAACACCATTGGCTTCGCGATAGGTGTGGGTTATGATCACTTCTTCAAATTTTTTAATTAATGTTATGATCACCTTTTTGTTAATGTTAATACAGAAGTGTGACAAAAAATGATTTGCAAGGGGTTTGAATGCATTTAGTGATTGAGTTAGTAAATCATAGAACCACCTCAAAGCATAATCTTTGAGGCTTCTTAGAAATAATTTGGTCAAAATTTTATAATTTGAAACATAATTAAGGCATGCCACATAAATATATCAAAGATGTTGTTCAAGATATCTCTTACCATCATAAAATGTGAACTTAGGTGCAACAAAGCTAGTTGTCAAGGGGTGAAAAGATGTCTCTAGTACAAAAGGATTATGCAACACCTTTGTGAATCAATAACATAAGGTGATTTCATATAATTTTGTTCAATATTTTTAACCTTAGTTTGAAATTTTTTTATAGTTTGGACAATACCTTACACCTCTTGATATTTTAGGTTGGATATTTGAGAATTCACAAAAATAGGTGTACCCATAGGTTGGGTAGATATAGGCATTGAAACTAGTATTTGAGTTGAAGTATTTAGGTTTCCCATGGTAGATGTATTGAAATACATATCTCATGCCCCCATTAGATGTAGGTAGATTTATTGGTATGGAATCCATTGTAGTACCTTATAAGGAATCACCATCAATAGGTGAGGAAGCCTTAGCCTTATCATGTTTCCTTATTTCATCTATTGTAACAAACAAAAATTCATATATTAATCCCTTATTATTATTGAGATGAGTGATCAATGCTTCTTTATATTCCATTTGAAATCAAGTTTTTAATTACTATTTTCCATTGCTTAAAAATGAAAAAAATACACAATTTAAACAATAAACTAAAACCCTAGCTGGCTGAAAACCCTAGTAAACATTATTTTTTTGCATTCACACAAATCAAGTTCACTAAATGTTTAACCCTAAAATATATATATGGGGATTCTAGGGTTAAAGGGATAAGAGATAACCTAATGTATAAGGGTGTTAAACTATCTCTAAAGAATGTCAATTATTTATGAAACTCAGATAAAACATATATTAAATTTATAATGCTGGGATGTTAAAGATAAAAAGTATAGTTATGCTAGATATTGTAATAATAAAGGGAAAAAAATACTTGGTTATGATACTAATACATATCTTGATTTGGAATAGATAGAAATCAGGTCAGATCTATATTTTGGAATAGTCAATTGATTCTATCAATTTAACCTTTGTAGCCTTGGACACTTGCATCAACCTAGGATGGTTGTGCTAATGATATTGTCTGATTTAGACATAGGTGTCTAGTATATAATACCTACTAAAATTGGATGTGACCACCTAGATGCTTCTAGCTTTTATGTCACCTTCATTTTATTGCATTTATATATGGATCATGGATTATCTCTTCTTGTCAAATAATAAAACCCTAGTTCTTCATCTTCATATTGGTTGTGGGGAAAATGGGTTAGTGGGAACATGGTGTTGAGCTACCCAAATACCCCTCTATCAATGAGTACTTCCTACATAGCCAATAATATTAAGAGGGCCTCATAATTATGTAGTTATCCTCTACGTGTTTGCATGTGTGTGAACCATACAATGTGTGATAACCAAGTATAACAATGACCTAGCTTGTAACTTGTAAAATATAACTTTTGGATTGCTCCTTTAGTACTTCAGATCTATAGATGTGTTATCCCTATAGCTAATATGAAAATAAGAGAAAATAGGGAAGCTTTTTCTCACTTGAGTGCTTGATATAATGATTTTGGTAAGTTTCATTATGATTTGTTAGGTATTTCTAGGTGATGAATAGATAAGGTTTGATCTTATATTTATAACAACCCCTTTAGAGAATATCTCACATTAAAGCACTTAGGTTGACCATAAGAATATGTTTCATTTGAAAATTGGATGACTTTAGGGCACTAGACACTTGCATTGGGATTGGACACTTGCATCAATGTAAGTGTTTGAATGGGACACAAGTGTCAAAGAAGCAAAAAAGTAGGTACCGGTCCATAACATGTAAAGATGGAAGATAAGTAGGTTTATAACATTGTGGGAAAGATAGCAGGTATGATCATCATAATAACATAGGTCAGACTAAGAGATAATAAATTAGGCATAAAGAGATAGTAGATGTGAGGCATTTGGTATTGGTAAATGTCTATAATTGAGAGGAATAACCAAGGTATGTATTTTCCAAGTGTACAAGACTGAGGTGCTATATAATTTATAAACAGTGTCTACACAATCCTATGTTTCAATCATTCACTTTATTATAGTTAATGTTATGAGTTGAAGCTCTCAATTGATAATGACCTTATATCTTTGTTTTATCAAAATTTGGAAATAATTAGTGTCTAATTAATATAAAATGAATATAAGGGTGTAAAATATTGTAAATAATTTATAACTAGCAGAATGAAAGTAAAGTATTGAACTATTGACAAAGCTAAAATGAA
Organism: Torreya grandis; assembly: GCA_037957365.1. Lineage (NCBI taxonomy): Eukaryota > Viridiplantae > Streptophyta > Pinopsida > Cupressales > Taxaceae > Torreya > Torreya grandis. Next base: position 1,015,508 of record JARHVA010001721.1, on the reverse strand, counting down.
TAAAAAAACTAATTGTGGAAATTAAAAAGAGAAAAAATAAGACTTAGCTAATTTATGCCCATAAGTTGACCATATGTGACTGAAAGATGTCTGGAATTATTAACACATATCTAATTATGCACATGCAACTGAAACATGGATTTTCACTATTTTGGGTTAGGATCGACTAAAATGGGATATGATCGATTATTGTTAATGTCTTTTGTGGGTTGATATTAAACTCTATGTAAAAAAGTAAAGTGTGGACATATTCCCCTATGCCTATATAAAATGGGTATGTGTATGGAAATTTGACCTTCGACTGTTCACATAGGACTTGCAAATGATTTCTTAAAATTTAAAACCCTAATAGGGCTTGTAATGGCTACAAGTTTACAAAAAGAAAAAGGGGAGTGTAAGGAGATGAACTAAACCTAATCACCCTTGTAATGATTTAATGTTACCTATGTATTCAATAAACCAAAGAGGTAATTCAATCCTGCATAGTTCTCTCACCTAGAGTGCTTGGTGTAATAGTATTCCTTTTGCTACATGTATGCATCTAGAGATGGCTTGAATAATTGACGATTCTTTGCTTGACTTCAATAGAATAAGATATAAAATTGGCTAAGGATTGATTCAAGTGAATAAAATATAATTTGGAAAGAATAGGGAAGCTTTTAACAATGTGCAATAGTGTAAGTGTGTCGTGCCAATGAAATTTCCAAGTGATAGAATAGGTGACTTACATGTGATTTTATAGCGATCCAAATGGGTGAAATATCACACCACCTATCCTAAAAATATAAACCAACCTGTAAGGGAGGGTTTAACTTTGAATAAGATCCATTATTTGGATAAGGGTCAATATTGACACATAGGGTTAGGATCAATTGTTGATCACATCTCATATGTATTAATTCTATTGTGGATGGGTAATGTTTGATTTTTGGAGTTTGAAATGTCCATACAAATGCTTAGAGATGTTTTTAGTTATCAAGAGTATTTATTTAGGTGTAAAATAAAAACACATAAGGAACAACCCTGTACAATAATTAAGATAGAGTGAGGTGGAAAAATAGGACCAATTCAAATGCTCAAGTCAATTAAGATAAAAGTGAGCCAAAACTGACATTATCAAGCATTCATAACCAAGTTTGAGTGTCTAGAATATTCAATCTTGTTTATTCAAGACTATGAGACTTGTATTTTAAGGATTCAATAATTATATTGTTTGATTCATTTTGTTATATTTGAACTCATTACAGAGGATATACCTATAATAATAGGCTAGTGTTCTTGTTTCCAAGAAGTTTTTTAATTAGTTTTAACTAACAATCACATTATCAATGCTTGCATATGATAAAAAAAAGTTGTTTCATAGTCAAAACTATTAAATGATACTATTTCTTTTATTTTATGTCTATTTTCAATTTGGGTTCCTTGTTGATAACTTGTTATTAGATTTCTGACTAAATTTTGTGTGGATATTGTCTTTTATTATTGTATTTAAGAGTTATAACTATTATAATAACCTTATGGAATTGAGTTATCATTTTTGTTTTAATTTTTTACTCAATGAATGATACTATGACATGTCAAACAAAATATTGTATTGTTTAAGATTCTATTATGAGACAAATGTATGAATAATAGTAAAATTGAAACCTTAACTCTTTAGGGATTATTGTCAATCCTTAATGGATTGAGTAGATGATGACACTTTGCACAGATAGTATGAGATGCATGTACACTTCATTATCATTCATGCATTTTTTGATAATTGATTTTGAGCTTGATATTCTATGTGTACTATGGAAAATACTTAGTGAAGTGAGAGGATGGTAACACTTTACTCAGGTGGTATGTGACACTTGTGTTATATGTTATCATTCATGCACTTCTTAGAGATTGCTTTCATGCTAAGTCATAATTGTTTTGTAATAGCATAGCTACATTGTAGAGTACTATTACAATAGATGGGTTTAGATACACCTTATAGATTGTGTTTTATACTTAATAATGTGAATACTATGAAAGTTGTGGGAATCCCTTTATTTCACATTTACTATACAATTGGGATTGAATTACCGAGTTTGGTTGCAATGAGTTGGACTCATTGACTTCCTAAGTCTTATGGACATAAACACGTATACTTAGTATATATTATGAATTTATTATTTCCTATTATTTTTCATTATCAACACATGCAATTGTTGCATGGAGCTAACTACAATATTACTTATATACACATTGTTGTCTTCCTTGTTCATGGTTTTCCATATACCTTTCTCATTAAGGGCAAGGTTACTCTTGGTGGATGAGAGGTGTGTGTGGGACCTAAAATGATCTATGGTGGGTCATAAAGCTTCCAATGATGCTCTCCCTCTTCTTGATTCATGCACTTCTTAGAGATTGCCTTCATGCTAAGTCATCATTATTTTATAATAAGATAGATACTTTATAGAGTAATATTATTATAGATGGGTTTTGATTCACCTTATAGATTGTGTGTTAGAATTAATAATTTGAATACTATGTAGGTTGTGGGAATCCCTTAGTTTCATGTTTACTCTATAATTGAGAATGGATTAATGAGTTTGGGTGCAATGAGGTGGACTCGTTGACTTCCTAAGTTTTATGGACATAAACATGTATACTTAGTATATATTATGAATTTATTATTTCCTATTATGGTTCATTGTCAATACATGCAATTATTGCATGGAGCTACCTACAATATGACTTATATACACATTCTTGTCTTCCTTGCTCATGGTTCTACGTCTACCTTTATCATGAAGGGTAAGGCTACTCTTGATGGATGAGAGGTGTATGGGGGAAAAAGGATCTATGTTTTGAGGTAAAGCTTACTATGATGCTCTCCCTCTTATTTTATAGTTATCTATTAAAACAGCGATCTATTGTGTTTCGTATGGATTGTACACTATGGAAAAATTAATATTTTCTATGAACATCCTAGATAGATGATTGTAATATATTATATTATTATTTAGAAAATGTGAACTAATTTAAAATGTATTTGGTGATGGAACTTGGGATGTACTATAAATTCAATATTGTGTGGATATAGTTTATCCTCAAATACTTGAGTTTTATACAATAAAATTATTTATATACATGTCTAAATTGTAATTATGATGTAATTATAATAATAATATATATATCGATATATTATTAAAAGATTATACTTTTGATTTAATGAAAGAGAAATATTGGTTTATTATTTTTAGTCCCTTTATTTTGAATAAATGGATGCTCTAATTTTGTAAACTAAATGTTTATAGAAATGTGTATTTATATTTTAGAATGAAATGAAATTGAAAATAATTATATAATTTAAAGTTGTTAATGTGAATCATTTGGGAATGGAAAATTGTTTTATGATTTGTACTTTAAACATGTAATTTGTTGGCCAAACTTTATTGGTGATGGTGCACCGAACAAGACAAAGCTTGGGCCAGAATTCTTTCATAGAAGAACTACTCCAGAACCAATCAGAGGGACATTCCTTGCTATCCACTTATTGGGAAAGGTTCGGCAATATGGGGTACTCTCAAAAAAGGGGTTGCTCTCATCAAGAATGGCTTATTCTAGATTTGTAAAAAGGGATCCAAGGCTCTCTTTTGGTCTAAATCTTGGGATGGTTATCCTCCCATCATTTATCAGTTTCCAAATTTGTTGAACCTTTGTCATAGATTCCTTGATGTTGGTTGGTCTTGGGTGAGTGAATTCAAAGCTTACATTACACAAGGATAGGTGGAGGTAGCTCCTGAAACTTGGCCTATTAACGGGGCTTAAGAAGAGAATGAGGAGTTATGGAACATCCTTTCCAGGCATCGTTGTAGTCCTCTTTAGGAGGAGGATGAGCTCGCTTGGTCTCCCAATCCCAAGGGAGCTTACACATTTTTATCTGGATATCAGGCTTTACTTTTTCAGAGATTGAGCAGGGGGAAGTGCATTGGTGGAGACAGGTTTGGAATAATTTCACATGGCCTAAATGCAATTGTTTTGCTTGGATGTTAGCTTGGAATAGGTGATTGACCTGGGACAATCTCTAGAAGAGAGGTTTCCAAGGCCCTTATGTCTATGTTATGTGCGGAGCGGCCGAGGAGGATGTTGCACACCTTTTTTTGTGATGCCCCTTTACCTTGAAACTATGGCATTATTGGTGGGATGTTTGGCAGCACCCATGTCTTCATGCTCAATCTATGGTCAATTTCTAGAATAGATTGGGAGAACCCCCCTCAAGGATGCCCTTCTTGCAGGACATATGGCTGGGCGGCCCCATTTTTCTATTCTGGCAGATTTGGCTTGAGATAAATAGGAAAATTTTCTAGGGGTAAGGGTCATGGTGCAACAAGTATGGCAGAAAGTGGTGGGGATGATCCAGGAAACTATCCAAGCAAAAAGCATGATATGCCTTCCTTTGATCAAATTGGACGCTCAGGTGGTGGCGCGACTTGGATTCCATTAATTAACTGGTAAGTCTGTGTGTGTCAGGCAAAGCAAGTTGGTTAAGGAGTAGATTCTCAGGACTGGTCGGTGGCAACTCCCCCCTAGTGGGATTCTCAAGATCAATACGGATGGTTCCTCTAGAGGTAATCTGGGCCCTGCGGGTACTATAGGGATAGGAAGGGATTCTAAAGGTATGGTGATTTTTCTTTTTGCAATTCTTGAGGGGCTGTAAACCATTAATATGATGGAAGGTCAGGCCATTCTTTATGACCTTGAGAAGGCCCAGGCATTAGGTTGGTGAAGGATTATCTACGAATTGGATTCTCAAGTCTTGATTAACCTGCTCATTAAGAGGAAAGTGGTGGACGTCAATTGGCAACTATCTCTGATTATGCAACAAATTTTGTGGATTTGCTCACTTATGGATAGCATTACTTTTCCTCACATTCTGTGTGAATGGAATAGGGTAGTAGATCTTTTGGCTAAATGGGCATCTGACCATTTGGATGGTGGAAACATTGAGGATTGGGGGTCCCTCTCCCTGACATTGCGTTCTGATTTGGAAAAAAATTTGGAGGCTGATAGGGAGGTTCATAATATTGTCTAGTTGGGCGTGTACCTAGTTTTTCTATTTATGCTACTTTCTTCTGGGGGTTTATGCCCCCTGTTCTTCTTGTATTGCTTTTCTTTACTTATTAATATTATTTTTACCCCTTTTTTAAAAAAAATGTGTAATTTGTTGTAATTTAAATATTGCACAGGTGTTATTAGGATAATTCAAGAAATTTTTTGTAAGGATAACATGGAGTTGCATGGAAAAAAAAGTTGGGGAATTTTTCTAATATTCAACTGTAAGAGTTCTTATAGTAATCCTAATGGAGAATTAGATGTGGGTATCATGACCCCATAGGTAAATATAGGTATATGTATGGTCAATGAAGCTCTTAGGTGAGGTGAATATAATGATGATGAGGATGTCCTCATCTACATATGAAATGTCAAATGGATAACTCATAAGGACCATGCAAGTATAATCAACCTATTTTTAATGTATAATTAATGTACAACAATGTGTAATATGTAATCATGTATAGAAGAAGTATGAAAATCATAATATTCCAATATTAAAATGGCATGTAGGACATAAATTCCCAATATTGTAGTAATGCAAGGAACATAGGTAATGTGGTCCAAAATAAGTGATATAGGATCCAGATGCTCAAATATAAGTAATGTGATGCATGCCTCTTATGGGAAAGAAGACATGTTTATATGTATACTAATGTAATGCTTAATGTAGTTTCATATGAGAAACTATAATATTTTCCCCAAGGTAGAAGGATATATACAATAGGCTCAAAGGTAAGAGGGACAAACAATGTGTCCCAATACATGCTATGTATATATATGATATTTATAAAGTAAGATCAAAGAGAGAATGGGGTATATTCACCCAATGGAAATACAAAATATGTCTCAAATGTAGGTGATGCACCTGTAATAAGGTTAGGTATATCAATGAATCATAGCCAAAATATCAATAGTGATTATATGGTACCAAGGTGAAATATATGTATATGTAAATATCAATTAATAAGTATGAGATATAAGTATCCATGTAATACCCAACTATAGAATACATGTACACACTTGAAATGTAAATAATAAAAATATATTTATGATCTATTCAAAGTTAATCTATATATAAAATGGTAAGTTATAAAGATGTCACCATGTAAATCTCTATTTGTATGAAGATGCCCTCATTGCATCTTATGTATCCATTAACCATATGTAACCTATATAGCTTGTATATCACCCACTCAAATTATATCATGAGAATTGAACATGGAAATCATAAATATATAATCCTAACATAGATAATTAAGCATTTTATGTATCATATGACTAAGATAAAGACAAATCAATTATTGATTTTTGTAATTTACAAATGTTTTTGTATTTTTATTATTCTAAAGTGACAACACATAAGAATATATGTAAAATATGTTATAATAATTATGTATGAATGATTCAATGGAAGTAGGTGAGCATGACTAGTGTATACATTAACATAATGTCATAATCATGAATAATATTATACAACAAACTTAGTGTTGAATATATAAAATAATATGAGAAGAGAAAATAAATTATCAAATGAGATATTCACCATGGAGAGATGCATAATAAAGTTAATAGCATTTCCAAGGAAGTGAGGATCATAGTTGAAATGTATTATATGTATTGAAAGATTGAACATGTATCAACAACCTCAAGTCACAGATGTTGAGGTATCAAGAGTCATAACACATGTAGAAATAAAAATAAGTAAAGGTTATATTATTAAATAAATAACATTTAATGTATAGATAAAAACCTAAGGTACAATAAAAAAGGAAATGCTAAAATATGTATGCGATGAAGCTCACACTAAATTGTGAAAATTATCAATCCATATATTATGGGCCATAGAGACACCCATAATATGTATCATCAGGCATTAAATCATCATTTTCATCATGAAAATAGTGAGTGCATTAGTACCTATTGGCCACTTTTGGCCCACATACCAAGATTGTACCCATATGGATTAGGTTGTTAATGGATGAATAGATGGACAAGTTGTAGAGACCCTTAAAAATGTTGAGAGTGTTTAGAATGAGTATGGAAGTGCATGGTTTTTATTATGTTCATATAGATATTTTGGGACTAGTGGCAAAAATTCAAAATAGGCACTTTAATGACATCACCATTGCCACATATGGACAAGTCAGGGAAAAATGCTCATATGGGTTTGTTCACATTTATGCCAAGTTTATATGCACCAAGTTTTAGGTCCTTTTCCAAAGTGCATCAAAATTTATGGAGATCTAAAGTTGGCTCTCAGCCAAAGTTATGGAGATCCAATAAAGCCAAGTGAGAATCTTGACAAGGCCACATCTCTGACATGCAATAGCTTTAGGGGAAAGTGGTCACATGGGTTTGTTTAGTTTGGTCCCTAGTTACTACATGCCAAGTTCTAGGTCCTCCATAGAAATTAAAATGGAGTTAGAGATGTGAAAAGTTAACTCCTCGATTATATTTCACTAAGTTTCCCATACTTAGTTGGATGAGCTCAACTGTCACCAGGACGTCACGTAGGATTAGATATGGGCTAGCTAACTTGAGCATTCAACATCTTCACCTAGAAAGATCTCAGGACTAGAAAATCAAATGGGTTTATTCCTTTTGACCTCAAGAACATTTCTTGTAAGTTTGGTGCCTTCATTATTCTTGCACTTCAATATCTGAGCCTTTAAAGTTGGTTAAAAAGCATAAGACGTTCATGCAGACATCAACTTTAAGGAAGAGTAAGACAAATATTTTTGAGCTTAAATTTGATGGTCACATAACAATCAATGATATTCATATTAATGTCATTTTATTGGAGTGAAGACATCAATTTTAATATCATGAACTAGATGTTGGCTTTCAAACATTGGGTCCCAGTAGATCAACAATTGGCATTTGGTCATCCACTCATATCTAATGGCAAGCAGAGGTCAAAGGGTCAACAAATATTAAGGGTGAATGTGTGCATGACAATTTTTAATGATGCATTTAACTAGAAGAGGATTAATGGTTCTTGGGCATTCATACCAATCAAAATCAATAGACTGAAATGAGTTAATGTGTCAATGAGACGAGTCAGATTTTGATAACTAATTAAAGCAAAGATGAGCCTAGGATTCTTGATAGAGGTTGAGGGGCTATTTTTAACCATGGAAAAAAAGGTTTTTTAGGGTCATCCCAACACCATTTAAGTTGTTTCAAATGCCATAAAGTGGTCTAACTGATATAGTCAAGTATGAGGAACATAAGGGACCACCATTGGAGCTAAATATTGATCTTTGATTTGATAAGTTGTAGCATGTAGGGTTCTTTCTCATGATTGGTTCTTCCTTTCTAAAGGAGGACCTATGTATACAATGATATTTTGGGTTCCTGTAGAGAAAATATGGGTCTATTTAAACCTATTATAATATAAAAAGTGTTATATAGTCTATAGGTCTATACTGATATAGAAACTATAGGAAAACTAATAACCTTTGAATGGTTTTTCACTTATAGATAGACCTATGATCCAAACATGAAGATAAAATAGAGATATTATTAATTCAAAGGATATTCATCCTTCAACATGGTTGTAGTCTTAACAATCAGCCACCTAAAAGGCATAAAGTCATGATCTAGTCAGATCCATCAGCATGAGGTTTTGTCTTCAAACAAGAGATGATGTGAAGGATCAAAGAAAAATTCTCATATTGGGAACTGTAGCTAGGGACATTCAATGTGTCTTTAAAACCTTTGGGGACCTTTTCACTCAATAAGCCATAGGCAATGTCCTCTTTTATCAAAAAGGTGGCAAGGTTTCCATTGGATAAGGATAAAAAGGTGGTAGCTCAAGCTCATTTAATGAATCAAGATAAAGTGTTCTTTTTTTATAGTGTTCCCACATACTTTGGTTCTCTTTCTCTTCTCTTATATATCCTAGTCTCATTCTCATTGAAGGGGTTTTTGGATTTCAGAATTTAGCATTTTCTTTTTTGGGACAAGGATACTCATTGAGACTCTTGCAAGAGTGTGATCATTTGATATGGTTAGACCCTATCAAAATATTGTGAGAGCTACCTTTTGAAGTAATAGGATCAATTATTTGCCTATCTCTTGTCTTTAATCAGTGATTAGTATGCTTGTGCATGGTAAATCTGTGAAGAAGATTCTTCTTAGTTTGTTGTCCTTCTGCTTGCCTCTTTGAAGGGTTATCAAACTAAATTGCAGGTCTAGAATAATTTTCCATTTGGAGCCTCTTCTATGAAATATTTATGCAACTAGTAAGATTATGAGATTGAGTAAGCCATAGTTATCTTTTGTTGGTCTAGTGCATGTTCAAGATTATGTGAGTGTCCATTCAACTATGGTACATCGCCCTTTTATCCTTCTTAAGAGCCTTAATTCTTATTCTAACCCTTTTTTGCCTACAAAGCATTATTCTAACATTAGTTTAGGTGAGCAACAAGAAGAAGCTGGCCTTCTCCAAAGGTTCAACCCCAACATAGGTTACCCATAGCTTGGGGTTATCCCAATCTTATAGCTTAGTTAGAGAAATCTTGAAGAACCCTATCCAAGGGTGAAAATTAAGTCTTTAACAATATTTGACATGCTCGATGGGACACACTTCATTTAAAAGGAATATTGATCAAAGTGTATGCTAGTTTGATCAAATTTATAGTAGTTAAGCTCCCAAACAATAGCATCTGGCAACTCCAAAAGTAAGAATCAACACTTTGGTGTAGAGCAGTTGTTTCATCTCATGCCAAAGGTGATAAAAAGGTCATCTTCAAGAGGTATTCCTTTTGATTTTGTTGAACTACATTTAAATTCAGCAAAAAGATTAAGGTTTGCCAATACCCATCCATATCAGGGAACTTTTGCTCCTAAGTCATTTCCAAGGCATACCCCTACAATAACCCCTTTATTTACCCCTTGCATAACCATGGTAGTCCCTAGATATTTTATGTATTTTAATGGCTAAAGTCCTCTATCCCTTGTTCATTATGATCCTATCCTAGTTTCAGCGCTTAAAAGTGTTCCCTATTACACTAGAGACCAAGCTACAACACCCTATGATCATCTCATGGACATAGCCAACTTTTGAAATATCCATAATATCATTGAGGAAAATATAGATATTAGGTTGTTAGCTACTTATTTCAAAAGAAAGGCCCTAGATTAGTATAGAATCCTTGTTATTAACTCCATTCAAACATGGGACCAATTAAGGGAGGCCTTGTATACAAGATTTAAAGACAAAAGTGACTATTTATCACTTGCAGAGCAACTAACTACCATTAGGAGAGCTCCTCATGAAGTCATGCAAGACTTCAACACAAGGTTCCAAAAAAGTTGGGATAGAATCCTAGTCACAGTTAGACCGACCCATAACATCACCTTCCTATATTATTTAAAGGCTTTAATTAGTGACATAATAGTGATGATCCAATCTATGAAAGGAAATATACTTCCAAATGCATATAAGGTGGCCATTAAGGCATAAAATTATTTGGTCCAAGTTGGAAAACTTACAGCCAGACCACTAATGTCCTTATTTCCTAAAATCAAACCACCTCTTATTTTTATCCCTCCATTTAATATTATATTCATACATTAACAATTGCTATAATTCCTATACCAAAACAAGAAAAAGATTCTACTAGTGGATCTAGTGATTCACTAGAGTAGAATAACTTTCAAGAGCTCAAAAGCATGTTTTAGTATTTGGGGAATGAGCTATTAAATGTTAAAAGGCAAAAGGGTTTCAACATACCTCTTCAAAGTTCATATCACCCTTAGTAGCAAGCCTTTCAAACAAACAGGCCACCATATAAGGGGAACTACCAAAGCTAGGGCCAAAGTCAAAACTAATGATAAGTGCATCATGGCTATAATAGGTAGAACAACTACAATCCTAATGTTACTAGTACTTATAACTTCTTGGACCTAGTCCAAAATAACATGGCTCAAGAAGCAGAAGGCACCATGCCTTGGAACCATTCCTTTGGTCAACATATTATCCCAAATGTTGACCTTAACCAAGCATTCAATGATCAATGGTAGCAAGCTATTAATTTTAAATATAACTAAGCTCTCATGGTCTAAAATATAGAGGTACCTATGATAACCAAGATAGAGGAGCCTCCACAAGGTTAAGGGTTAAACCAAGTACCAAATTAGTCAGATGCTATAATGATAAAATGTGAACAAGAAGAGTGCTACGTAGCCAACTAGCAGTCTAATTCTAGCTAGACCTATATTCTAGTGGAAGAAAATATAAGATTTAAAAGAAGGAATATGGATGTTAACCGAGAAGAAGTAAAAGAACTTCCCACCATTAATCCTTAAATGAAAAAGCCAAGTGAACTTGTTGTCACTCCAAAGGTTCTAGTACCTCCAAAAAATTAGAGCCAAGGGAATCTATTTCTGCCCTAAGGCTCACAAGTTCAACAAACAATAAGGGTGGCTCCAAAAGTACAAGAAAAGGTTGGTGGTTCACCTATCAACATTGTTGAACAAATGAAAAATTCAAATGTGAGTGTGCCCATGTTGGATATGCTCTCCATGCCTGGCTAGATAGACATCCTTCAGGAAGGACTATTAAAGATCAATGTTGCAAACAAGCCACCAAGCAAGGGGAATGAAGTTCTCACCAATGCAGCCAAAGGGCCAAATGAAGGGTAATCAGGTAAAGCATTCAATCCTCCCCATTTTGATTTTTTAGTAATCATTGGCAACTCTCTAGTGCACAATTTCCTAGTGGACAGTGGGGCTAGTACCTTAGTGATGCCAAATTCCATAGTTGATTAGCTTGGTCTAAAATAAGATCCATAGTCCAAAGGGGTGCTACAACTTGTGGTTATTTTCCCAAACCATCTAGTATAATCAAGGACCTCAATATGACCCTACAAGCATACCTTAGTATCTTAATGGCTCAAGATGTATTGATCTTGGATGTGCCTCCTCACTTTACACTATGCTTATCTAGAGAGTTCACAGTAAAGATAGGGGGCTATCTTGTAGTAGACTAGTCCTATATGGAATTTAGGACAAGGTATATGGCCAAAGTGTCAATCAAAGCTGAGCCCAATACACAATTCTATACATAGCCCTATGGACCAGATAATTTCAACATCAATTGCACCATCATTGATGAGGATAAATTTACAATGGGGCAGGAGTTGATCACTCATCCAGAAGAGGTACTAGATATGTTTTTAGATGAGTTATAGAATGATACCTAATTGTTGGATCCCGTAGAAGGTGTTGAATAAAGGGAGTTGGGTGTCTTTTGTTTGCATGAAGAAAATTGACCTATGTCATCCCTCATGAGGCCTCAAGAAGATCCTAGTGGTCTATGGATGTTTTTCTTTGATGATTTAAGGAGAAAACATGGGGTGGATTTTGCTGTCATGCTAATAAACCCTTCAAATGATAAGTACTTCTCTTCATATAGGTTCCAATTTAGTTTCTCCTATAATGCAACAAAATATGAGGGTCTCATCTATGGCCTTCAATGGGATAATAAGAGAAGGATCAAGTAGTTGAAAATCTATGGGGATAGTGAATTAGTTGTACACTAAGTCAGAGGTTAGAATGCCACTAATAAACCTTTAATGAAGTCCTAAAAACATAGAGTGTGGGACCTAATTTGGGACTTAGAGTTTTTCAACATCCAATCAGTGTTGAGAGGATAAAATCAACATGCTAACAAGCTAGCAGTTATGGGGACTCATTTTGACATCCCAAATGATTTGAAAAGGACCAATGTTCAACCACATGTCAAAGTGGTAATAAGATCATCAATGCCAAAAAGTGAATCCCACTAGTAGGTCTTTGAAAATGACAAATAGATTACATGTTTCATGTAGCAAGAAGTAGAGTTCTCCTCCCTCAACCAAGAAAAATTGTAGCATTAGTATGGAGAGAAAATTGTTCAATTAAGGTCAAATAAGCTTCTTAAAGGGCTAGTCACCCTAAAGGTCCTCTTTCATGAAGGGTACCATATGAGGAAGGATAAAGCAGTGATGTCAACTAATGAAGAGAACTATGAGAGAGTTATTAACTTTGAAGACAAACTCCTCAAGCTTGGGAAGGTAAGCACTAAAATTGAAAGGTGTGCTTTCATAGAGATCTGTAAGAAATATGCAGACATATTTGCTTGGAAATATAGTGACCTAAATGGATTTGATCCTAATTTGGCCCAACATACAATAGAGTTAAAGGTTAATGCCAACCCTATTAGGCAAAAGCAAAGGCCCATAAGTCCTAAGATTGAGGGGCTCATGAGAAGGAAATTGACCAAGCTTGTTGAATCCAGGATCATCTTCTCGATCAACCACTCCTCATGGGTAGCTAATCTAGTACCTATTAGAAAGAAGAGTGGGGAGATCAGACTATGTGTGGACTTTAGGGATCTTAATAGGGTATCTTTGAAGGATCATTACCCTCTATTATCCATAGAGTAACTCTTGCAAGTAGTTGTTGGTTTAGAATGCGTCTCTGTCTTAGATGGATATTAAAGTTATAATCAGTTGCTAATGAGAGAAGAGGACCAGTACAAGACTACCTTCACCACCAAGTAGGGGACTTTTGCTTATCAAAATATGCCTTTTAGATTGACCAATGCTGGGGAAACCTTTCAAAAAGTGATGGACATGACCTTCCAAAGACTATTAAATCAAATGGTGCTAGTCTACTTAGATGACATTACAATCTTCTTCAAGAATGTTGGTGAGCACATGAACCATCTGAGGCTAATATTCTAGAGTGTAAAGAGTATGGGATCTCTTTAAATCCCAAAAATTGTGTGTTCTCTATGCATGAAGGCAAACTATTAGGTCATATTATTTTAAAATAAGGATTATCCATTGACCCTAATAGATTAAGTGTTATCTTAGCCTTATCATTACCAAAGCATAGAAAGGGGATACAAATCTTCCTTGGGAAGATCAACTTTATGAGAAGGTTCATACCTAGTTTTATAAACCTAGACAAACCTATCATCGCCATGCTAAAGAAGAGTCAAGTGTTTTCTTGGTTTGATGAAGGCAAGGTAGCTTTTAAATCCATCAATTAGGTCATTACCCAAGTACCCTCACTCTTGAATCCTGACTTGTCCAAGGAATTTGTTAGGTTGTGGAGCTAAAAGCTTCACAGGTATGCAAACATGGAGGAGGTGCTGAGTGTCAAAGTAACCAGAGTCGGTCAGGCCAACCAACATCAGTTAGGGGTGAATAGGAAGCTACCAACATTGGTCATAGATCTACTGACGTCGGTCATCTCTAGATAGACAGCGACCAATGTTGGTTTCCTATGCAGTTCCAGAACTACTAGTCTCACGAATAGTTTGTTTAACAAACTGGTTGTTTACATGTAAAGACTAATTTTAGTCTTGGAGCTGTGTTTCTAATTATTGTAATTAGAATTTTAATTATTGTTTGCATTGGATCTATATAATAGACTCATGGGGCTGTATAGTAATTAAGGACAAGGAAGAGATCCTTTCGATTGTAAGATCTAGGTTTGCAGTGTGCAAGACCAGGTTGATCTGTAGGTTGTGCAAGATCAAGTAGAGATCTACATGGTAAGTAAGATCATTTGATTTGTATGTTGTTTCAAGTTCAAGGGAGATCTACTTGAAGTACTTTGAGTACTTGTATATTGGTAGTATTGTTACTGACTGGTGGAGGTGAACAACAACTCTGTGTTTGAGTTGTTTGTTGTGACCGTAATTGAGAGAGAAAACTCTTGAAGGAGAATTACTGGAAGCCCTAGAGGTGTGGGAAGCCTTTGAGGTGTGCAAAGAGTGTGGCATCTTCTTTATTGTATTTTCTTTCTGGATGAGTTGAATACAAGATTGTATTGTCTCTCAAATTCTGTGTTGTTTTTTATTTCTAGTTACTTGTTACTTCTGGTTTAATTATGTGTTTAGTTGCTTATACAAAGGTAATCAATTGTGCTCCTAATCTTGACAGTGGAATCAGAGCTATTTGTTATTCTAGATTCCTGACAGAATTCATCGTGTACACCTTTGCTAACATTGACAACATATCAGCTATGTTGATGCAGAAGAATGGTGAAGCAATAGAATAACCAATTACCTTTATTAGTCAAGGTCTAGAAGGATATGAGGTGAGGTATACTTTCATTGAGAATCAAGTTATTGTATCCTTGAGAAGCCTCAAGTATTTTAGGCCCATGCTCTCCAATAGTAGGATCCATCTTATGGTGTCTCATCCTGGAGTTAGGGATTTTCTCCTTAACAAAAATTTGAATGAGAAGAGAGTAGGTCGGATCACAAAGGTCATGGAATATGACATAGAGATCAAGGTCACCAAGCTAGTCAGGGGAAAGGGATTTTGTGAACACATGGTGAATGACCTTTAGGAAGACAAAGAATCCATTTTGGTGACCCAAGATAATTCATAGATAGATGCACCTCCACTTTAAGAGAGTTGGCTTCAAAATATGGCTCACTTATTAACAATAATAAAATGCCCCCAAGGTTTAGATAGAGCCAAAAGAATGTATTTCAGGATTCAATCTATACCTTATGCATTAGTTGATGGTGTTATTTTTATAAATGACCTCAATGGGGTACTCCTCATATGCATAGATGATGACCAAGTGACCAAATTCTTAGAGAAATTCCATGATGGACCTGAAAGAGGTCATTTTTCACCTAAAACCACCATAACAAAGGTAATGAGGGTTGGTTATTATTGGCCAAATATTTTCAAAGATGCTAATGCATGGGTTAGAAAATTCTAGAAGTGTACTCTCTTTGTAAGAAAGTAAAAACTAGTAGCCATTCCACTCAATCCTATTCAAGCAGAGCAACCCTTCATGTAATGGGGGTTAGACTTTATAGGGATGATGAATCCACCATAAAGTGTAGGGAATAAATTATTTCTCACTATGATTGACTACTTCACCAGGTGGGTGAAAGCCATTGCTTTGAAAGAAGCTAGTGAAGGTGCAATTCTAGACTTTTATGGCAACCTTGTGAACAAGTTTGGTGTCTCAACCAACATAATTTTTTATAATGGATTCACATTATTTGGTATGAAGATAAGTGAGTGGGATATAAAACTAGGTATCTACGTTAGCACCTCTTCCAACTAATATCCTCAAGTAAATGGACTAACAGAGTCTACAAACAATAATTTATTGAGGATCATTAAGAGGACCATTGAAGAGAATCAAAGAACATGGCACACCAAGCTAAAGACAGCCTTATGGGTTGATAGGGTGACTCCTAAAAATACCATTGGTAGTTATACATAAATTCTTATTTATGTAAAGGAATCCAAATTACTTATCTCCTTTGAGCTTCTTGCATTGGAATTAGCCCATCAACTTGAGTTGATGGAGGATAAGCCCATGAATTTGAGGATGATATCACTCATGGAGTTGGAAGAAACTAGGGACCTTGGTATGAAAACTTTGGAATCACATCAAGCTCAAGTCAAAAATGCCTTTAACAAAAGAGCCACAACAAGGAGCATTAAGGAAGGGGACCTAGTCCTCAAGTGGGACTCAAATAATCCTAAACCAGACAACCATACCAAGTTTGATAGCTTATGGAGTGGTCCTTATTTTATCCATATATGCAAGGAACACAATGTTTTTTAGCTTGCCCAACTGGATGGAGAGGTATTTCCCAGCCTAATCAATGACATTCATTTAAATCCCTATTATTAAATAACATTTCATCCATTTTAACATATTTTGCATGTTAGAATAGTTTTATGCTTACCTCTAAGTGCCTTGTGCACTTTCCTTTTCTCTTATATTGTTTCCTTTCTAAAGTGCCTCAGGCATTTTATTTTGTTTTGTTTCTTTTGATCCTTGTTACTTTAAGAGAGGTTCAATTTAGTTTTAGAGGCTAATGATTCTATGCCTAATGGACTAGATAAGGTAAATGGTCTAGGTTCTCAAAGCATAGCAAGCATTTTTCCCTGCAAGTCACCAAAGATGTTGGCCATTTTTGGCCCACATACCAAGCTTGTACCCATATGGATCAGGTTGTTAATGGATGAGCATATGGAAAAGTTGTAGAGACCATTTAGAATGTTGATATTACTTGGAATGAGTATAGAAGTGCATGGTTTTCATCTAGTTTTCATTATATTCATATAAACATTTTGGGACTAGTGGTAGAAATTTAGAATAGGCACTTTGTTGACTCACCATTACCATGTATGGACAATTTAGGGATAATGGTCATATGGGTTTGTTCACATTTGTGCCAAGTTTTAGGTCCTCTACCAAAGTGAATTAAAAGTTATGGAGATCCAAATTTGGCCTCTCAACCAAATTCTATTGTTTTTCCAAACTTAGCAATTTTCAAGGAAGTTTAAACAGAGCCAAGTGAGAATTGTAACAAGGCCATATCTCACACATGCAGTAGATTCAATGGAAAGTGGTCACATGGGTTTATTTAGTTTGGTCCCTAGTTACTACATGCCAAGTTCTAAGTCCTCTATGGAAACACAAATGGAGTTATGGATGTGAAAAGTTAACTCCCTAATCATATTTCACTAAGTTTCCCATACTTAGCCAGATGCACTCAACCATTGCCAAGACATCATGTAAGAGCAAATATGGACCAACCAACTTGAGCATTAAACATGTTCACCCAAAAATCTCCTAAGACCAATGGATCAAATGGTTTTTTTTATTTCGACATTAAGAACATCTCCTACAAGTTTGGTGCCTCCATGATTCTTACACTTCAAGATCTATGCCTTCAAAGTTGGTCAAAAAGCATAAGATGTTCACGTAGACATCAAATTTAAGACAAAATAAGAGAGATCCTTTTGACCTTAAATTTTATGATCATACAACAATCAATGATAGTCATATGAACATCATTTGATAGGAGTGAAGATGTTAAATTTAAGATTATTAACTATCTGTTGGCTTTCAAATAATGGGTCCCAACAGATCAATGACTGGCATTTGGTTGTACACTCAGATCTAATGACAAGCAGAGGTCAAAGGGTCAATGAATCTCAAGGGAGAATGTGTGTATGAAAAGTGTCAATTACACATTCAACTGGTAGAGGATTGATGGTTCTTGGGCATTCATACTGGTCAAAATCAATGGAGAGAAATGAGTTAATGTGTCAAAGAGTTGAGTTGGATTTAGACAACCAATTTGGGCAAAAGTGAGCCTATGATTCTTCATGGAGGTTGAGGAGATAATTTTGACCATGTAAAACAAGGTTTTGCAAAGTCATCTTGATGCCATTAAAGTTGTTTCAAATGCCATGGAGTGGTCTAACTGATATAATCAAGTATGAGGAACATAAGGGACCACCATTGGAGCTAAATATCAATCTCTGATTTGATAAGTTTTAGTGTGTAGGGTTATTTATCATGATTGGTTCACCATTTTTTAAGGATGACCCACATATACAATGAGCTTTTGGATTCTTGCATAGAAAGGATGGGTCTATTTGAACCTATTATAATACAAAAAGTGTTATATAGTCTATAGGTCTTTATTGATATAGAAACTAAAGGAAAACCAATAACCTTAGATTGGTTTTTCACTTATAGATAGACCTATGATCCAAACATGAAGATAAAATAGAGATATGATTAATTCAAATGATCTTCATCCTTTAACATGGTTGTAGTCTTAACAAGCAACCACCTAAAAGGCATAAAGTCATGATCTGGTTAGATCCAAACATGAAGATAAAATAGAGATATGATTAATGCAAAGGATATTCATCCTTCATCATGGCCATAGTCTCAACAAGTAGCTACCTAAAAGGCACAAAGTCATGATCCAATCAGATCCATGAGCATGAGGTTGTATCTTCAAGTGAGAGATGGAGTGAAGGATCAAAGAAAAGTTCTAGTATTGGGAACTATATCCAGGGGTATTCAATACATCCTTAAAACCTTTGGGGACCTTATCACTCAATAAGCCATAGGTAATGTCCTATTTGATCAAAAATGTGGTAAAGTTTCATTGGATAAGGAGCAAAAAGTGGTGGCCTGGGTTTATTTAATGACCCAGGACAAAGTGTTATTTTTCTGATAACATGTTCCCACATACTTTGGTTCTCTCTCTCCTCCTATATATCTTGGTCTCATTCCCATTGAAGGGGTTCTTAACTTTTATAATTTAGCAATTTCTTTTCTGGGACAAGGATACTCATTGAGACTCTTGCAAGAGTGTCCTCATTTGATATGGTTAAACCCTATCAAAATATTATGAGAACTACCTTTTGAAGTAATAGGATCAACTCTTTTCCTATCTCTTATATTTAATTAGTGCTTAGTATACTTTTGCATGGTAAATTAATGAAGGAGATTCTTCCTAATTTTTTGTCCTTTTGCTTGCCTCTTTGAAGGGTTTTCAAACTAAATTGTAGGTCTAGACTAGTGTTCCATTTGGAGCCTCTTCTATGAAATATTTATGCAACTAGTAAGATTGTGATATTGAGTAAGCCATAGTTGTCTTTTACTGGTCTAGTGCATGTTCAATCTTATGTGAGTGTCCATTAAACTTTGGTGCATCACCCTTTTAGCCTTCTTAGGAGCCCTGATTCTCATTCTAACCCTTTTTTCCCTACAAAGCATTAGTCTAGCATTAGTTTAGGTGAGCATCAAGGGGAAGTCGGACTCATCCAAAGGTTCAACCCCAACATAGGTTACCCACAGCTTGGGGTTGTCCCAATATTATAGCTTAGTTGGAGAGAGCCTAAAGAACCCTCTCCAAGGGTATAAATTAAGTATATAACAGTACCTTTCATTTTTATTAAGTGTTGTTAATTGTGAAACATCCTTGGGAAATTGATTTTTTTGTTAATGGTACCCTTTTCTCAAAAAATTTGGTAGTCTAATATAATCTTGTTTTGATCAATGAGCTCTTCATTTTTTTCCCATAAATAAAAACATCAAGTTTTTAATTGACCTATAATAGTACAATATGCAAAAAAATACTTTTGGATTGTAAGACCCTGATTTATATTTATTGTCTAATAATCCCTTTAGTATGTCATATTTATTTTTGAAAAACTTATTGGGTTGACTCAATATATTTATTATTGTATGTGTTACTTATTTCTTATCCTAATAGTACATGTGTTCATGGTAGGCACATGGGCACTAGAATAATTGAAATCCCTAGGAGTTGAGATATGGACTATTCCACAAAGTCAATAGCTATTTAAGTTAGATAATTAAATCATTTTTAAGTTGTAACAAGTAAATTCTCTTTGACACACTCTATAATACTATTGATAAATATGCATTTCTTTTCAATATGAATATGAAATATAATATTGTAATCATATATATCCTTCTTTTAACTATGTTTAATATGTTTAATGCTCTCATATGTTTTTATAAGACTTTTTTAAATAATGCACTTATCTATGAATGCCTATTGTATGTTTGATCATTGGCTAAGATATATGATTTCATTAAATGTACATATTTTGTAAGAAAGAGCAAGCTATAGACAACATTATAAGTAAAAACAAGTACGAGAGTATTGCAAAAAGTAAGAGAAAGCATTCAACACACTTAGATGATAGAATAACTCACAATGAGGTGTAAAAATAGGAGATTAATGTGTAACTCTTCCATGAATGATCACAATTTCCTAGAATAGGAATAAAACTCATAAATCAATAATGACCAATGAAAGAGCAACATCCACTAGCCAATGATAAGGAAAAATAGTAACTACCTAAATCTTAGCACACCTAAGAAAGCTAACTCAAGTGGATGAATAATCTTTGTGTGTAGGAATAATCCAAAATATAAGGAAAATAAATACCTACACTAATACCCCCCATAAGCACAACTTATGTGGGTAGAAGAAATGGGTCCCGATAACAAGGCATGATGAGGTACCCATGTACAAAGCAACTCTCATAAAGTGGAGAAAAGGGAAAAATCTGTAGGAAAAAAACTCCCCCCTAAAAGAGAAAAAAAATAAGAAGAGAATGCTAAAAATATCCACTAAAAGCTACAACTGTCTGTAGCCACCCTATATCATAAAAAGGAGCTCTCTAAATTGATTATGGATAGTAGTAGATATAGTGAAGAGTGAATCACCCTAGAATAGTAAATGTGTCTACCAAATCCTGATGGATCTCCAACAAAGGTGTAGTCCCTATACAAGGAAATATTCTCCTCATGCATATTAGATGGGCCAACTGCTCCATGTAATGATGGAGTATCTAAAGTAGAGGTAAATAAGGAATGTGGAATGCCCTGTAACCAAGTAGAAGATTGGCCAATGTCTAATGAGTCCTAAATAAAAGTACATGCTCCTTATAATGTCTAAAGTGGACCAAAAGTAGGTGACTCAAGAAATAACTCCTCAATATCTATAAATTTATAAGAAGATGTTGGAGGTGTATCCCCATCACTACCATAGTAATTAATGATAGATGAAGAGTCCTTAATATCAGATATAAGGTCAGGCTCAAAAATATCATCAAGTCAAAGTGACTCTAAATTAGAATAATCTAAAGGAGAGTCAGGGACAAAGAGTGAGAAGGTATATATTTGAGTCTAATGATCAACCAATCCCACTACCAATATAGTATCACTATGCAACTCTCTAACTTACACTGAATTTGGAGTGAACTCAACTTGCATGCCTAGACCAAGGTGAATAATCTAGTAAACCAATAGGAGATTAGTTGAAACTGAGGGAATAATAAGAACATTATTGAATGTTCCTCCACTCACTTCAATAGACCATCTCCTAAAAACCTATGTAGAAGTGTAATCACCCAAATGAATAGTGGGCATGTCACATGGTTCCAAGGAAGTGAACTCAATCTATGAAAAATCCATGTGATGTGATGCTCTAGAGTCAATGAGCCATGTAGGAATTAGAGGTACAACTACAAATAAGTCCCTACCTTTCACTTTCTTCTCACTTTTTTATTTTTCCTTTTATTTACCATTGTCATTTACCTTGGAGGATTTTGGTGTTGATGAAGATGGTTTGATAGACTAAAGAATACCTATATTATTCTTCTCAAGAAGCCTTGTTAGGTTGTCAATTTTATTCTTTAAACATTTATTTTCATCATGCTTGCCCATGAAATACCCACTCTTTATCCTCTATTTCTTAGGTTTAACACTAGAAGAGGAAGTCTCATTAGTTGATTTGGAGGTAGGAGGTTTTTTATCCTTTTTATTATGTTTCTTCTCTTTATTGTTTGAAGTCTTCTCTTTCCCATTCCTGACAAATAGTGCTCAAGGTTTTGTGGAGTTCAATTTTCTCATCTATATCAACTTGTCTTACTCTTGAGTCAAGTTGGAAATAAAGGCACCTAAAGAAGGCATCTTCCATGTAGTACTTAGAGCACTTTTTATGGCATGGAAAGTGGAGATAAATACATTGTAATTTGGGCCCAATTTAGAGAGAATTGCTCACAAAGAGGTGTACAAATAGGAGAGTAATTTGTAACTCTTCCATGAATGATCAAAAATGCCTAGAATAGTCATGTAACTCCTAAGTCAACAATTACCAATCAAATATTAACATCTACTAGCCAATGATAAAGAAAAAGAGTAACTCCCTAAATCTAAGAACACCTAAGCAAGCTAACTCAAGTGGAGGAATAATCCATATGTGTAAGAATGATACAAAATAAAAGGAAAATAAATACCTACACTAACATTATAATGATATAAATTAATTTATGTACCCACTAAGTATATCAAATAACCAATTAAGGCCTTACCATTCAATGTACTAGGAAATAACTTAAGGAACATTGTAGCCCAATTTTCATAATCAATAGATAAAAAAACATGTCACAAAGGTGTGATTGAGGTTCCCCATAAACATCAAATAATTAGAGTTATAAGACTAATAAGTCATGAGAAAGAGTCATGTCAAGCACATCCTTCAGAATAGAATTGAAAGGCACCTCATTGTTTTAAACCCTAGCATGGGAACCCTTCTGATGAATTGAAATATTATGCAATTTCCTTTCTAAGTTTAGTATGTTATGCATTATAGTTCCCATTTCATGTGTAGGAATGGTGGTATTCTCATTATCTTCTTTAGAATATTATTTCATAGAACACTAACGATCATGGATGTAGGAGTCACACACTCATTACAAAGCATAATAGATGTAAGAAGACAAACACAAACCTAGGCATGTCTACATAATTAACATTTTCATTCTTTATTTCCTTATCCATGTTTATTATTTCATCAACATGATTATAGTTTGTAATAAAATGTGCTCTAATAGTTTACAACATACATTAATTAATTATTTTATCATTTGAAACCTTCACATTTTGAAATTTAGCATTCATAAAATATAAAACGCTTTCCTCAATTTCACTAATATAAACTATGATTAGTATCAAGAAAAGCCACACATAAATTAAATTAAACCCTATGAGATGGATAAGCCTCAAAATAAAAAAATTATATGATTTCAAAATTAAAAAAACCTAAGGGGAATGAGGGTATAAACCCTAGGTTAAATGTAAGAATGTTTCACCAATATGATTCATCCCTTTTTTATTGAATAACACTTTCATTAATAAAAAAAGATATATTATTACTATATTATACACAAAAATTTGGTCTTTACACTTTGGAAACACCAATTTCAACATACTTTGACAATGTAAATATATCTAAATATTTAACATGCTTTCCCTCTATTAGTCTACCCTTCCACTATCTTAGCCACATATATCTACCAAATATAATTAAATAACTCCTTAAAAGTCATAGACAAACCTTATCCATGACTCATATCATCATTTTCACTCTGAGGACGCTACCAGTAAACTTGGATGATTTCAATTAATGTAGGTATCTTCCTCTACCATAAATGTCAAAGGGCCCTTAATGGTTGTTTTCACATTTGGAAATCTCCATTAGGTCAACCTAAACATGTTTTATGGTTAGGTGTGGTGGTAAATTAATGAAGAGTCACCTAAATATACAAATAATCCTTAAGGTTATTAAGGACAATACTTGGGATCATCTCTATATCTCTTATATATTTATCACTCTCTTGGAGCATTGTTAAAAAGGAATATACATATCTCAAATCTTCAAGAAGCATCCCTAGAGAATTTTATAAAGCCAAATTTAAATACATATAAGTCAATTTTTCATGGTGATGAATGTCAAAAATGAAATATCAAACTAAAATTTTGATTATTTATGATTTTACATATTCACACGCTCACTTAAGTGGTAGAAATATGTAAATTTTGAGCTCTATTAAGAGTATTAGAACATAAAAAACACTTATCCATTCAATGGAGAGTGTTTTGGGTCAACCAAACCAAAAATTGTAACCCCTTTTAAGGTATCTTGTGATTAATCAAGAAAAAATAATGTTTTAGACAAAGGAGATAGAAAATAGAAATCATTACATAGGATTGAAGAGTTCACACATGTAGGACAAGATTGTAGGCACAATTGATGGAATCCAAAAAATTATAGACCCCCATAGTGCCCAAGGACACTATTAGTAAACCATTGAAAGTGTTAGTTATTGTAGGCATCTGACCTTTTCAGTAACATCAAGACAGATCCCTAGTTTTAGACCAGAGCACATAACAAATCAATTTTTGAGCATAACTAGATCATGTGACATATTTTATGATTAACAGATAGTTAGAATCAGATAATTAACTCATCCTTATATTATCTTATCAATTTAAAATCAAGTAACTGTAATATATATTGTTCCATTTCCATTTAGATTATTGTATTTATTTCCATTATTTCTATAATTTGAATTAATACATAATCTACATTATTTTATATCTCTTAGATGTAAAATATACAAACATATTGGTGAACCCCACTATTGATTTAAATTTAAAAGAACATAAATTTCCCCCTACATCAGGGTTTCAAAAATTTAATAGGGTTTTATTTTTTTTAGGGTCTCATGTACATCACATGTTTTCTCATTTTTCTATGTGTGAAAAGTTTTTATATCTAGCATTTATGTTTATAATATCAAAATTTGAGTTTCTTTCATATATTATAGCATGCATTAATATCTAATATAATATAATGTGATAGTTTTGAATTAAATTTATCTAATGATGTTATTATATATGATGAAATCTTAGCCTTCTTTAGTAATACACATTGCATGAATGTTGAATCTAAAATTATTCCAATTACTACTCAAGGAGAAATCATGCATGGCTCCTTTTACCTCTTATTTGATATCTCATAGTGGGTGTAATCAAAACCCTTCATCCCTTAATTGTCTTATTATAATACTAAATATAATAGTGGCTATGTCCTAACCCAAACAAGGAGGACTTACATTCTTCCTAATCATCCCACACCACCTAAAGTACCAATCAATGTAGTTATAAATTATGATATTATAGATCAATTAAAGAATACTCATGCGAATATATTTATCATAGAATTGCTTCAAAAATTAATTTCATATAAATACATCATGTAGAATTATGGGGCACAACTTACCAAGTGATACTAAGCCAACCTATTTTGCATATATTATTAGTACATTCTAGTGGACTGAAGATAATAGTTACTTTGAAAAAAATATTTACTACCTAGACATTATATGAACCAACACCTATCATTGTATATTAAAGTTTGAATTTTAGTCAATTAGGTTAAGAGTGTCTTGGTGGATAATAAATTGAGCCTCCACACCTACAACATATCATTGTTTTATATACTTGGTACATGAGAAAATGACCTCCCCTACTCTAATATGAACATCTAAGGCTTAAATAACTTACCAAAAAATATATAAGGAAAATATCCATTAAATATCACTATAGGCCTAAGAATGATAACAATAATATGTCAAGTCATGCCTAACAATCAGTTATCCTTTATTTTAAAACTTCAAGATAACTCCCTTAATTATGCTACTAATAGGTGATTGGAGGTAAATCAAGAACATGGACGATTAAGAAATTATAGGATGAAAATTCATAATTTTTAAACCAACCTATGTTCACTTAGAAAAATAACACTTTTTTATGTTTCATTAAGAACAATAAACATAATTTTATATGATCTTAAAACCCCTACACCATTCTGATTTATGATATGTTATTTACAGATAAAAAGTAACTAAAAATAACAATTATACTTCATGCACTAATCCAATTATTATATATTAATTATTTATTTATTTTATCCAAAAACATGATCTTAATGGTGCATAAATTGTTAAGATTATACAACTATTCATGTAACAAAATATCAAGGTACAACATAACAATAAGTGAAACATTTATGCCAAATCAATATGTAACCATTGTTGTGATGCATCATGATATCTAATGAATATACAAGTTTTCTAATAGCCTTTACTACATGTGTTATATAATAAATGTCAAATCTCAATAATAAAATAGATCTTCAATGAAATAACTCATCAAATATACACAATAGCCATGAGTATATAATAGCATAAGTTCAATTTTAGCTATAAAGAGGGAGAGCATCATCTAGGGGATGTACCTCCCACCACAAACTGTTGGTCTCCCACTTACCTCTCCACTAGGATCAGCCCTTCCCTTCACAAAGGGGAAGATAATGATGATGTAAGTATCCATAACCATATGATATTCACATATGAAAGTACAATCACTATTATGTGTAGCCAATCAAATAGAATCCCTTTGATGACCTCAAGCAAAACATATAAACTAGAAATTATTATGGACTAACAATGTATACAACTATAATGTTATTTTGGCCAAATAATTTTATAGTTTTAATAGATTCCAAAGATGGGTCATAGTTTACATTATGTATATTCTTTATCATAAACACTATCATCACTTCTTATTAGTTAACCAACGATGATTGATCATAAATAAGCTCAATGCCTACACTCATCATTACTTAATAAGTGGGAAGACTTGATAATCAAAATGGTTTAAGGCTAAATAAAACCACCCAACTAGTCTCCATAACATGATAAAAACACAAAATTATTTCAAATCCAAATAGTTTTATACAAGCAAGGATTTCACACAAGAAGTCCATTGAAAATACTCATTAAGATTAAATACCAAAACCATTCAATACAAACACAATAAATAGTTTTATGAGTTTGAGCTGAATTCAAAGGGTGAAAATAATAAAATTAATGTCAATGTTAGGTAGTTAGTGCCAAGTTAATTTGACGTCAACATTAATTTGATTTAATGCCAAAATTGAGTTATAGATATTTAGAGGTCAAAATGTAACATTATTAACTATATCACCCAATGGATCAAGCTTAGTGGGTTTCATTTGGTGACTAATTTATCTCAAAAATGTTACTTATTATATAATGGTTTGTTCTTCTCATAATTCATCATAATGCAATGTTTGTGAAAGGGCATGTTGGCATCTAAAATAAGTCAAAGGAGCAAAGGTTCTTGATCCAATTAGAAGATAAATGACTAATTAGTATTAAATCATATTTATCCTTCTTAGATTAATTGATTTTTTTATTAAATTCATTTTATATATTTTACACTTATAAAATGTCCCTATATGTAAAACCCCCAAAGGTGAACAAGTCAAGTATATTAAAGGGTTTAGTAGTGGGACCAACCCAAATCAAACACTGAGTGACTTTGTAAAGTTTACTTAATTAATTATTATTTATCAACATGAAAATTCATGTGTGTGTGTGTGTGTGAATCACAAAAAAACAATTTAAAACTGCTATTATGGGATGTTCTTTTAAAAAGTGTGTGTAAATGCAAGAATAATAAAAGTAGGTAAACTCAAGTTAAGGGAAGCTTGGTATGATGTTGTATTATGTCAAGTTTGGTTTCTCAACTACCTTGATAAATAAAATTTATCTAAAGGCATAATTTTCATTAGGATAGGGTTCTTTTTTCCCCTAACCTATGGAGGGTGTTTGTCACAACTATGTGTACAACTGGTTATTTTATAGAATTTGTTAATGAAATATATGCAATGATGTGAGATAAATTTATACTTATAAGGTTTTAATGTTATTTTTTTATGGAATTATGCAATTTTTTTAGTATATATAAAAACCATTAAAATTATGTATTTTATTTATTGCATGTTAAAATCCATAATTCAAAAACTTTGTATTACAAACTTGGGTAATTGGGATTTTACCAATTACATGCATTTATATTTGAGAGGGGACTTTGTTATCCCAAATGATTATTTTTTATTTTGTTATATACTTTAATCTATATTTCCATTTACATGTTAAGGAAGAGATTCCAACCTATTTAATTTGAATCCAAGTTATCTAGGTGGTCTTTTGTGTTTGTTTTATTGTAGGTTTTTCACTCTCCCTTTCATATCCTTATATTCACCCTCCATTTTCAAATTTATCCATTTCCATTTTTTTTTTCATTTTTTTACTTTTAGGTTAAAAGTAATAAAAATTTGAAAAAAACCTATCATACGAGGGCCTTACCCCTCTCCAACATAAAGGAAAATCACCCATTTCTTGTGATTTCTCCAATGTTGTAAGTTTATGCTAATTCCCATTGGGTGAATCTTTGAAATAAATGAAGAATGTACAGTGACATAAAATATTTCCAACATGATCTCAACTACATTATTCTACTAGGAAGACCTTGGATTCATGATATGAGTGTATTTCCTTCTACATTGCATCCAATTATTAAATTTAGCCATTAAGGATACATCTACACTTGTCCTATGGACCATGAACCATTCAAATAGTTTAGAATGAATAAACACATTAAGAATTGCATACCTCATATGGATATGTTAAACCCTCAGTGGTTTCTCCTACATAAATCATATTGAGAGAGCACATATAATAAGACAATAAGGGTAATGCAAATTTAGATCATAAATCTCCTCAATCTATAGTTGAACTTGCACAAAGTAAGTCCAATGATTTTGATCTAGAAAAATTACATTATACTCCTCAAGAAATTTTTTGCTCTGTTATAGCATATGATCACTAACAATTAACCATACTAGTAGTACACCTTCAATGAAAACATTAGACTTGAATTAATATGGTTTTGGACTAAAATATATGGGAAATTGGGATATAATGGACATGGACTAAAAAACAAAAATAATGAATTATCAAACCCATCCCTCCATCTGACCATATAGGTAAATAAGAACTAGGATATAAGAATGAGTCATTTTCACACACTATTTTTGGTGAGTATATTATTTATTTGTTTTGTTTGGATGAGGCGTGTGACTTAAACTTATCTAGTCAGAATCTAAAATGTTTTGAGAACTACTCATATGATTATTTTTCTTATTTTGAAAAAAATAAATGCATGGCTAAATGAAACCTCTTAAATTATATTATTTTGGACTAACATTGTATATACATGATTTTAAAATTTATGTGATATTGGATAAACATTGTTTATCCAAATTTATGTTTTGGATCCTACTTTGTGAAAATGTATATTTTTAATAATTATGCTTTTCTAAAAGATAATGCCCAATAACTGAGTTGACAATATTTTTATAATTAAAACTTTTCCAATTTTCCTAAGACCCCTAATTTACATGTAAAATGCAACCCGTGAGACCTTTTTAATATGTTGAAACCACTAAGTGGTAAGTTGAGTTCCACATGCTAAGATAAACTTATTTAAAGCTAAGGTTAGATCAAATGACTAAGACTTACTTCTCAAGGTTTATCCATGGTATGGGTAATGTCACTTGATTAATGTCAAATTACTCAAGGGAGTTTGAAGATTATTATTTTCATATGCAATAAGAGACATAAAACAACAAACTATGAATAAATTGCATGGTGGAAGTGAATAATAATATAATAATAACAAGTTATTTAATCAACCAAATAGTCAATCATACTCATAATCAATCAATACGGTCAAACATACACATGTACTATGACATGTAAAATCATTTAATCTTAGATAAAGTCAAACATCATTTAATAATCAAGCACATAGTCAAAGACTCATATTATGAAATTGAAATGAACTATAAGACATCAACCAATAATTTTTTTTTTGTGTGTGTGATAACAGTTATTGGTAGGTTCAGTGCACTTCCTAAATTCATAATTTACTACGCTCTCCCCTATGTTTCCCTCCTTATGTACCGCTTAGTGAGCGTGAAATATGTCCTACATCCACCTAAGATAATAAAAGTAGTTAATTCATTTATATCATTATAAATATAAAATTATTGATAATAAATGATAAAATACCATTGTATTAGTCATGCCAAAATTCATAATGTAAACTACTCTTTTATACATTTTTTGATAAATAAAGGTATTGAAAAACAAATAGTTAAAACAAAAAATGTAGCAATCCAAGTAAATAAATACATCAAAATATATCCATATATTCTACATAAACTAGGATCCAACTAATCCATAATTAAAAATAGATGTTTTTCATTAAATCATAGGCAAGATGTAACATGGAATTTATTTCCCAATGGACAAGGCTTGAAAAACTCATTCAAGATGTCATTTGTAGGCAAACCCACATATGAAATTTCTACATGGAGGAAATTCAAAAATTGTGGGATAGTATCGAATTTGAAAAATTTTGTGATGTTAAAACATATTAATTCTCTTTGAGTTAATTGATTTTTGTTCAATGTCATGAGAAATAGTAGGTGAAGTATGTAAAAATAATCATAATGACATTCATTAATGTTATCAAGTAAAAATTCTTGTGAATGTGACAACAAGAAAATCAACCCCAATGTCAAGTATTTGGCATTAATAGCATTTTATACTTATTAAATTTATCACTTATGGAATTTGGCATTCATTATATTTAGAACTTATTACATTTGGAACTTATTTGATTTAACATTGGTTTAATTTAGAGCTAAAATGATTTAATGGAACAGTGGTTTTAAGCATCAGGATGAAGTTTGGCATCAATTTTATTCACTTTCAATATGGAATTCAAGTAAAAAAAATGCATGAGATAATTTTTATGAGTTGAAGTTGAATTAAAAGGGTGAAAATCATAAAATAAATGTCAATGTTAGGCAGTTAGTGCCAAATTAATTTGACATCAACATTAATTTTATTTAACACCAAAATTGAGTTATAGATATTTGGAGGTCGCAAAGTAACATTGTTGACTATATCACATGATGGATTAGGCTCAGTGGGTCTCATTTGGTGTACTAAGTTATCTCAAAAATGCTACTTGTTATACAATGGTTCATTGTTCTCATAAGTACCTCAGAATGCAATGTTTGTGAAAGAACATGTTGGCGTCAAAAAAAATTAGAGCAAAGGTTTTTGATCCAAATTGAAAGTTAAATGACTTATTAGTATTAAATCATATTTAACCTTATTGGATTAATTTATTTTTTTACTAAATTCACTTGTAAAATCTCTCTCTCTCTCTCTCTCTCTCTCTCTCTCTCTCTCTCTCTCTCTCTCTCTCTCTCTCTCTCTCTCTCTCTCTCTCTCTCTCTCTCTCTCTCTCTCTCTCTCTCTCTCTCTCTCTCTCTCTCTCTCTCTCTCTCTCTCTCTCTCTCTCTCTCTCTCTCTCTCTCTCTCTCTAAAAATGTCACAAAAAATCAATTTGATGTTACTATTATGTAATTTTCTTTTAAAAAGAGTGCATAGATGTAAGAATAATGTCACAAAAAATCAATTTCATGTAATATTATATGTGTGTGTGTGTAAAATGTCACAAAAAATCAATTTGATGTTACTATTATGTAATGTTCTTTTAAAAAGAGTGCCTAGATGTAAGAATAATGAAAGTAGACAACCCCAAGTTAAGAAAAGTTTGGTTTGAGGTTGTATTAGTCTAAGTATATTTTCTCAACACCTCGAGGAAGAAAAATTAATTTTCATTAGGCAAGTGTTTTTTTTCTCATAACCTATGGATAATGTTTGCTGCAACTTTGTGTACAACTGGTTATTTTCCAAAATTTGCAAATGTAATATAATTAATGATTTGAGATCAATTTATACTTATTCATAGCTATAAAAACCATTAAAATTATGTATTTTATTTATCGCATGTTAAAATCCATAATTCAAAAACTTTATATTGCAAACTCTAGTGAATGGGCTTTATACCAATTGCATTCATTTACATTAGAGAGGGGAATTTATGCTTGCAAGTGATTATTTTTTGCCTCATTATATCCTCTACTCTATATTTCCATTTGCATGTTATGGAAGAGATTCCAGCCCATTTAATTTGAATTTGAGTTTATGAGGTAGTATTTTGTGATTATTTTACTTTGGGTTTCTCACTCTCCCATATCCTAATATTATCCCAACATTTAAAACTTTATCCATTTCTATTTTTATTTCCTTTTTTAATTTTATGTTAAAATTACTTAAAAACTCAAAAAAAAACCATCGTAAAATGGACTTTCCCCTCTTAAATGTAGAGGAAAATCACCCATCTCTTAGTAATCTCTCTAATGTTGCAAGTTTATGCCACTTCCCATTGGGTGATTATTTCAAATAAATGAATAATTCATAGTGTCATAAAAACTTTCCAAAATGATCTCAGCTACAATATTCTACTAGAAAGACCTTGGATTCATTATATGAACATAGTTCCTTCTACAATTCATGCGAGTGTTAAATTTAGCCATGACGGATACATCTACACTTGCCCTATGGATCATGAACCCTTTAAATAGATCACAATGAATAGATCAATTAAAAATTACATGCCTCATATGGATATGTTAAACCCTCAGTGGTTCCCCCCACATAAATCATATCAATATAGCACATACAATATGGCAATAAGGGTAATGAAAATTTGGATCAAAAATATCCTCAAACTATAGCTGAACTTTCACAAAGAAAGTTGAATTCTTTTGACCTAGAAAAATTACATTATAGTCTTCAAGAATATAGGTGCTTAATTCTAGCATATAACCTTAGAACACTAACACCTATTATAACTACATCTATTACAACTACAACCATAAAACCTCCAAAAATTAACCATTCCATCACTACTCCTTCACTAAAAACATTGGACTTAAAGTAATATGGTTTTGGACTAAAATATATGTGGAAATCGGGATACAATGGATAGGGGATGGAAAAAAAACAAGAAGGAATTAGTGAACCCATCTCTCCATCTGACCATATAGGTAAACAGAATAGGATATAAGAATGAGTCATTTTCACACATTATTTTTGTGTGTAAATTATTTATTTATTTTGTTTGGATGAGGCTTGCCATGCAGACTTATCTATTTAGAATCTAAATTTTTTTAAGAAACACTCATATTAATATTTTATTATTTTGAACAAAATAAATACCTAGTTAAATGTATCTTCTTACACTATGTTGTTTTTCACTAATGTTGAATATACATGCTTTTGAAATTTATGTGATCTTGGATAAACATTGCTATGACAATGATTTACATAGGTTAAAGCAAATGTAATACCAATGACAAGAGTAATATATTGATTCATTTTTAATCAATGGCATGATTTTAATATTCAACATATAATTGAAATATTTTCATAGTCTAAATATTTATTTAAGACATTATAATTTGATTAACCACTTAATGGGTTTTGTTGAGTGTGTAATTACAGTGTAGGTTTTATTTCCCTACAAAGATGGATAAATTAGGTATAGGAGGGAATGAAAGAGGATGTGTTGAATGTTGACAATGAATTATGTGTAACCTTAGGGATGGAGATAATTCATTTGGGTCTTTACCAATCTCCATTACTTCTATGTGTTAGTATCATCAATCAACAAGTGTCAATAAATTGTGGGTAGTCCATAGCTAACTTTGGTAATTGTTTTATTTCTTAAAAAACATTAAAAATGGGTATGATGTACAATACTTAAAAAATCTCATTTCATGTTAGTAATTAACCAATATTCCATAATCATAATGTGAATGGAAATGGCTTTTTTACTAATGAATAGTTGACTGGTTACATCTTATTTAAATATGACTCATCAAAATGTTAGATTATAGGATCCTTATTTCCTTTTTAGTGTTTTGAAATATGAAAATATTATGTATTTAATATATTTATATATTTTAATCGGTTGATACTTATATATCCCATATGTTCCTAAAAAAAATTAATACCCTATTAAGAACACTATTTTTTTACCATCAACAGCCAATGAGACCCTATTTGCATTATACAGACCTATCAAGATGTTCATCACAAAAATATTAATTTAAGGTCCATGATTAATGATATTTCATGTATTTAAACATTAATAAATGTTGTGTGGGCTCATAAAATCATATTAAAAAAATGATTGAACAATACACCAACTTATTAAGGTATTGATAAAACTTATGCACTCTCTACGTTGCAACTATCATAAGCTATATGTTGAAAAGTTTTAAAAAAACCATAAAATCCTACATAGTTGTCATAGAAGTAGATTTGACTTGTCATTAATGAAGAAATTGGAAATTTTGAATTTGTTTTCCTACTGGATTATGCCATGAATTACCAAAGATTTTTAAGACAAATAAAACTTTGTCAATTATTAAAGCATTCACCAATAGATAATAATTGTTCCCTCCATGTGTATAGTTGATTAGATGGAGGAATTTAATGAATTTAGTTGAATTTTTAGCTATAAAGTAAGGATGTCTTATGTTCAATGAGACACTAACCACATGATGCATTCTTCAAAAAATTTAACTTAATGCTAAGTAAAGGATGACAAGGCTATAGGAGGATGCCTTTCAAGAGGAGTATGTTGAAGGAGGAAAAAACATGTTAGATTTGGTCCTAGTATGCTTACTATGTAGTTATTACATTTCACAATGTTTGTTTTTTTCATTTTAAGACATGAAATATCCTTTATGAACTATGTTCAGCTTAATAGGATTACATTTTAGTGTTGGAAAACTAAATTTATCTCTTATAAACATGTATATAGCTTCGATACAACTATATGTATCTTTTAATAACTATGTTCCACATTTATAGACTGTGTTGAACCTCTTTATATTGTGTTTTGGTTGTATAAACTATGCCTTGACCACTTTCATTATGCATTGATCCTTATGGACTAAAATTTTCTCATAATAAATTGTCATGTCCTTAAGAACTAATTTTAATTTGTTTGTTCTACATTTCATATATAAAAAACTACCATTTAATTATAGTATCTACATTTTCATCTTCAGACCACATTCTAATTTAGAAAACTACATTTTAATTTAATAAACTATGTTTTATTTTATTTTATTATGTTTAACCTTGTAAGATATATGTTTAGCTTTGTATAAATGCGTTATGGTTGTAAAAAATACATTTAACTATTATAAACTAAGTTTGGCAAGTCATTTTTTGACAAATCCAATTTTGTTTTTATCAAAAAATTGTGACATCCCATGAGTTGACAAGTGGTAGAATAATGTCAAGAATTCATTCTTATCGAATTCACTACATTCCATGAGACCACCTTTCTTGGAGAAATTTTTTCCCAAACAGTCCACACACCTTATATTCTACTACACATTTTCCATAATACCTATTAGGGAACTTACATTCGTAATTGATAAAAAGTATTAACTTTAAATATTATACTTGATATTTATTCATTTAGAATAGGCCAGTTACACCAATTTAATATTTCACTCATTCCTTTTATTTAATACAAATTTTATTTCAACTATGTTGATATTTTCCAAAAATAAATAGAGATATAGATATGTTTTTTCACAAAAAAAGTAATACCGAGGAACTGTACACTCTTCTCATCACTAAAGTAATTATTAAAATGAAAAAAGGAAATTAATTTTTTTTTTTAAATTAGAAGCTATAGTGGTTGTTTAATCCCAGCCCTATGACATAAGATATGACAAATATGGATTGAAAAGACTTGGACTCCGCCGAATTTTATCCTCATTAAACCTAAACCAAAACATTATTTATTATGTGTTTATATATTCATATACTAATAGAAAACTATGGAAGGTTGAGTCGATATCATGATTGAGTTTATATAAAAGAATAGAGGGATGATTAAAATAGTGCATAGCTCAATAGATTCTTATTTGAGGGTAAAATGCTTGTAAATGATCATAAGTAATTATCCACTTTCCAAGTTACTCTATATATATTGTATAGGAAACAAGAGAGTAAAGGAAGATATTATGATTCTAAATAACAAATAAAATGGATTTAAGGTATAATTAGCATTTCACTTGTTACTTAGAAAAGAAGAGAGTTGAGTAAAATTTGGTTGCCATATGATGGTATTTTATCTATCTAATTAAGTATATGGGATTATTTATAAAATATTATTATCTTATAGTTTTTTTAATTGCACCCTTTTACAATCACACTTTTAAGTTGAAAAATATATAGTAATAAGTTGGTATTACAAACATTATGTAGTAAGGAACAAGCATGAAGAACTGAAAACATGTGTGAAAATAAATTTGAAGGCTTATGGCATGCTTTCTCACTCGTGTGCCTATATTTTATAAAACTCTAAGAAATTAATTATATCAAGGTCAGTAACTGATCAATTCGATATTTACTCCTTTCTCAAATATTCATTTATTTTGGGAATAAAAGGGTTTAAAGTAAATGGAAACAAAGGCACTTTATAATTATAAATATTATTGAACAACCAAGAGTTGTATAATAATGTTAAAATCTTCAAATGTAAAATTTAATTCACTCTATCATATTACTACAAGATTATAAACTTAGGTTTATTATCTATTTCATAACTCATCACTAAAGGTTTGAAATTATCCCTAGTGATAAGAATGTACTTAATAGATCAACTAAAACATAAATAAATATACACCAAAATGTTGTTGTGCAATCCTTCATCAAAGTGTGAATGAGATATTGTTTTGCATAGGTGGTTTGGGACACTTGTGAAAACTATTATCTCGTACATGATTTTTGGAGGACATAATTGTTAATTCCTTAGAGATCATTCAAGGTCAAGCAAATTTTAGGATGAGTAGGTCATAAATACCTAGGTATAGATTCATGAACTTCACGATATATGTACTAAGTAATGGAGAAATCTTAGTTATTATCAATATGACTCATCATTTTACATGAGTTAGGATGTGACAAGGTGTACTTGTCAAATATATACTTATGGCCAAAAGAAATGTATACATGAATTATACATTAGGAATGTACTAATTCCTATCTCAGTTCACAGTCACACTTTCATCATGTCGTGGTATTGACTCAATTACATAGTGACATCTTTCTTATCATTAGTTTTGTATATGTATTTCTTGTGAAGGGTAAAGATACTCTTAGTGGATGAGAGGTGTGTGGGGGATATGAAAGGTTCTAAGGTTTGAGTTAAATTCTTATATGATACTCTCCATCTTTGCATCTTATAAAGTTTTTTGTTAGCTTCAATGATGTTCTCATGTTTCTCCATGTTTGTGTGAAAGAAATACTTTGTTGGTTTAGTTGTATTGTATTTATTTTAGAAGAGATGTATTCACATGATGTAATACTATAAATATTTAATTATGAGGATATTTAACAATGTAACTATAAATGAACAATCATCTCATGTTATACTTTTGAAAAATGATTTATGAATGTTAACCTTTCTTTATTGAACAAATGGATAATTACTATACCATAATACATGCTTTAAAAAGTGTAATTGAAATAAAATGTATGAATTAATGATAAGAATTATTAAAATTTATCAAATGTGATGCATTGTACTATTTCAATTACTTTTTACTATTTTTAATTAATAATACAAGTTATAATCTAGAATAATTATAAAAGCCTTCAAGATATTTATTGAAAAAATAAAAAAATATAATTTTCAAGTGTACTCGAAGGGTTATTACACTCATGTATTGATTTTTAAATAGACCATGGATACCTTAGTACTCATAATAAGGAGAATAAGATAAATAAAGTCTCTATTTATATATTTTCTTAAAATCTAAACCAAACCACATGTACAAGGTCAACTACATAACAACTCTAGAGTTAATACAACCTAAGCTCATTAAGGTGGTCTCACTAGAAATATATGCATTGGATGAATTTCCTAATGACAAGTCTCTCCTATAATGTTTGGATATTATTGGAGTGAAAATTTATCGAAAATACAAATGGATGTTTCTCATCAACGGTCATGGGATAAAGTCCCTCTCCTATTATCAGGGGGAGCTACCTCTATTAAAAACCAAAATGGATGCAGTAAGGGAAAATATTTATAGAAATAATGGACTTCAATGGAGTAGTACTTTTAATCAAAAAGTAAAAAAAGACTATAGAAAGGAAGATATGAAAGAGAGTGATAGGGGGAATAAATATGTTTATAAAAGTGGAAAAGTAACAAATCCAGTGAGCCAAAATTAGACTTACTAAAAATGTTAAGAGGATGGTTGTTTCTCTAGAAGGAAACCTCTCTCATTCAATGGATAAGAGAGACATATATGTTTCTATAATAACACACAACATACACCAAAATAACTTCCTATAGATGATAATAGAATATGACAATCATTTTGTATTTCCTTTCAAAAATGAATATAAGTATTTGTTTTTACTCCACCGAGATTTCACTAAGATGGAAATAATAAATGTAGGTTCAAAAAAGAAACACTACAATATAATTTATGAATTTTGACTAGTTTTTAATAATTACAATAACATTTTGAAAGCAAATATTTGAAAACATGTAGATAGTATACACATACACAATCCATGAAGAAATATTGAAGATAAAGTTTTCAAAATATCCCTTTATTGATATTTTTTGGGTCACAAATACAATCTATTCTTTTAAAAAGTATGTTGAAAAGTATTATTGTCAAAAATCCCTTTGATTGAGATCAATACTTCTATTTATAGGTTGAAGTGGGTAGTTACAATGCGTAACCACCTTTATCAAGTTTTTAGGGACTTGTAAAAGCACATTAGCTAATTTGTGTAACATAAAACTTGAAGAAACATGTTAAGAAATTTTCAAAACTTGAAAAAAGGCATTGGTGTTTTTGCATGACTTGAAAAAGTATAATGACAAATTTTCACAACTTTAAAAAATGCATTAGAAAATTTACACAACTCAAAATTGCAAAAATAACTTTGACAATTTCAAGACATATGATGTGTGAATTAGATATTTACAAAAGTATGCAATGAAGGATTATAAGAATTATTTAAGAGATATAGACTTATGAGAAAAGACCAAAATCAAATCTGGAACTATTATTTATCATCTTTGTTGAGGAGGATCTAAATCTCTATTTCCTTGGGTTATAACTTCTCTTAAAATTCATCAAATCTATTTATGATCTCTAGCACTTTATCTTCATTTGGTCCATCTAAATATTTGTAAGTTATCTTGCATCATAATATAAACTTGACATATTTTATGATGTTCCCTAAAGTCTTTTAAGCATTGCATTTAGATTTTCTAAATGGCTTTGATACTCAATCAACGTCTAAATTGGCTCATAATTGAATTCTAACTTGGGAATTAGAATCTCCTTAATATTCTTATTAAATTGATCGATAATAGTTTCCTCAGGAACCATTTTCCAATTATCATCAGTGAGTCTGCATTTTAATCTTCCTACTACTCCCATTATTTCAAGGAGAGTTTCATCTCCCATTGATTTAGAGTCATTGAATTTAATAAGACTTTATTTGAAAATACGTACTTTGAATTTGGTAGCTCATAAGAACTCAGTGAGGTATACAACTTCCTCTTTTTGAATAATCTTTTCTTCAATAAGGTCATTTGGACAAGTGTAAAAAAAATCTTCCAACTTGGGCAATAATTCACTCTATTTTTATACCTCTTCATCATATTTGATTTCATCTTTGGTTGCATGATCATATTCTGATTGAATCTCAGAACACATGGTAATCATTGTTTGAATGGTAATGATGCATTGTTATAGAATTTTTTCTAACCATACTTTTGTTACTTTAACCATATGACAAATTTATTTCACAATATTTAGTGTCTCTGCATCATAAATTTTATGAACAAATGAATGTGAAGATTTAATAGGTATTACCATTTTTTGAACCACAGATGTTAGTTAGTTTCATTGAGTTCTTTGGTTATTTTTTCCTTATCCATTTTATCAAACAATGTGCCAATTACATAGTGGACATTTTATTTCAATCCTTCTCGTGTAGCTTTTCCCAAATGGACCTTCATGATTTGATAATTAGAGGCTTCAATAATGTCTTTATATTTTTCAACTTGAGGAACTATAATTTTTCTATATCTATCTCTTTTCTAATCTGAGACTTTTTTAGAAACTTTTTTGGGCTCCTTGGCCACACGAGGATGAACAATTATTAGGGTTATAAAATCAATTTCTTGTGGTTGTAAAATATTCTTTATTTTCTTTACTATCTCCTTCATCCAATCAAGAAATTCTATATTGGGATATTATTGTACAAGAGCAATCTTAGATTCATTTTGAGTCACAGAATAAGGGAGAGGAGTTTGTAATACTTGAGACTTTTCCAATACTATTTCACCTCCCTATTTTCCTAATGTATCAATTTGGATTTTAGGAGAAGATTTTGTAGGAAATTCAACACTTTGAGCAAGAGGTATGGTATTTAAGTATCAAGCTTAGAAGGAATAGAAGACTCAAATAACAAGGATGTATCATAAGCTAGAAACTATTATGTGGTATTAGTTACCAAAGTTTGAGGTTGGGCAAGACTATCAAGAGGAGCTTCTTCTAAAATAGACACACTTGGATTAATTAGGATATTTTCAATTAGTCTTCTTATTTTCAATTGAGTGGGTTTTTAATTGGTACAACTTATATGATAGCTTCAACTTCTTTTTCTACTTCAATTTCTTTTGAAATCTTTCTAGTTTTTGCTATTGAAGATGTACCTATTTATGTTTGATGTTTTAGATGAGAAGTTCCTAATTTAATATCCTTCATGAGAGGAGGAAACCCTACTTTATCAACATTGATGCCTTTACTTTTTAACCATTTGAGAGTTCTACTTAGAACACCTTGGGCTCTATCAATGAGTGAAGTAGATTCTATCTTATGCCAATCTAATTTTAGAAGAGGTTTTGATTCAATCCCTTCTTATTCATATATAGGGTCCAATGCATCTTCATCATCAAATAAATTTTTCTTGGTCTCCACTATGTCAAACACAATTACCTATTCCAAAGTGAAACATGAGCGCTCGATCATGGATTCTCACATCTTTTCCATCATCACGGTGCATCAAATAGTATTCAAAGTGGTACACATGTTGATATGAAGAGCAAAGAATATTTTCAATTAGGAATATAACATCATATGAAGGTCAGATTTTGAATGACTGAATAGTCACTTGAGTCAGTTTCTTATCAATCAATTTTTCTTTGGCTAAAGAATCATAAGTGTGTCAACCAATAAAAATATGGAACTTTATTCCAGACTTGTGTTTATAAGACATAAGCTTATGTGTTTTAGTCAACTATCTTACCAGTTCTATTAGGTCCTAATTGTCATCCACATACCTTGGGAGTATGTAAAAAAAATCACAACCATAAATTCTTAGGTAGGTGAAAGTTGGGAACTGTGTGAACCAAACCACCCATCTGTAAATCTTTGTATAGGTTTGAATTAATATCTTTAGATTATATGTTTTTGGTTCAAACATTTGAATCACATATTATAAAAATGCATAACTTATTCTTTGGAAAATTATTTGCACTTTCCTTCAATGAGAGATAAAGATAGAAACCACATATTTTTGTTGTTTTCATATTGCCTACTATATTCAAACCATTGTAGAATCTTCCTCTGGTAATAGCATAATCAAGATAAGAGGTTATATATAATTTAGAAGTAGTTTTGACCTCTATGAGATATTTATGAATAGAATCACTAATCAATTACCCCTAATTGATGTATTATTTATTTTGATTAATGATCCACACACACACACATACATTTTTGTAAATTTCTCACGCCCAGACTCCCCACTACTCTATGTAAGAGTGTGATCATATCATTGATTTCATTCATAAATTTTAATATGGAATGATTATTAGGAAGCCTTGTTGATGTATGCCTTGATTTTGTCAACCATTGCTTGTTGACCCACTTAGAACAAGAACTAGTCTTGGAATCCCAAAATTATTGAGTAGATGTAGGAGTCAAACTAAAAAATTCTTAATTTTTAGGTAGCTATAGTAGATGATCAATATGCTTTGGACTTAAACATAAGATATACTCACCATTTGGATTCATGAATTCTCTTTTTTATAAATCATAGTGTTTAGCTATTGTTAGCACTAGTTCTGGACATTGTACTAAAATGGGAAATGTAGCTACTTGAGCCAATCCATTATCATGAATACTTTATCCATAATCTATCTTATAGACCCCACTAACTCTATTCCATAATTCTTCCATGTTTATGTGGCATAAATCAATATCTATTATGTTCTCAACATTGGAATCTAGGTGTGAGGATGGAACAAACCCTTGAAATTGATACTTCTTATATGTGTCCTCTTCTAATCAGATACTCTTTTTCAAAGGGGTTTTATTCAGAGTGATTTTATTAGGAGTATACTTGATTAGGGTGTCAAATGTTGACATCATATGAAATAACATGTCTGTGAGAAAAACTAGAACTTGAATAATCCTAGTGAAGAAACATGGAAATTTGGTCTTTTTCATGCAAAAGTAGATTACAAGGTGTACATAGTAGAAGGTGGATTTTGATAGTGTACCTGACAATTTATCAGGTTTTCATAGGTGCACAAATAGGCATTAAAATTTGATGGGGTGTTTAGCAAGGTATTAAATATTGATAGTTGTTTTTGTAGTCTTTAGAATCCAATGGCATGCTTAGTAGGTTTCTAAAGTCTGATGATGGTTTAATCAACCTCTTGGGATATAATGATATGTAGAATAGAGGGTTAAAATTTGGATAGTGTTTAGAGTAGAATTAGATCTTAACAAGCCACACTATGAAAAAATCAAACTATACAAATTGGTTTGGATATGTTTTAGAATAAATCTTCAAAAATTGATGAAACACTAACAAAAAATTGTGAAAATATGAAAACCCTAGCTCTTGTTTGTTTGAAAATAAGCTGATTTAATGAACCCCTGTAATATAAATGACCATGGAAATGCCAAATTTTCAAGTGAGAGTAATGAGGGATGAAAGATGTAAGAGGTGAGGATCAAATGATGAGAAAAATGGAAGGGATGAAGGGATACATTATAGGATCCAAAAGATCCATGCGTGTGAGGACCAAAGGTGGAGTAATGACATGCAATTTATGATGTATTATAAAATGTTAGGATCCAAGGGTATGTTTAGCAGCATGTCAGGTTCTAAAATATGTTCTAGTAAGGATCAGGCTCTGACAAGAGTGCTTACAAAGGTATTGTATCTCGATATGTGTGTTGGCACATGTCAAATTCTATGAGTGTGTTTGGTAGGTAATTGGATCTTGAAACTTGTTTGGGATTTTATCAATTTTTGACATGTATTTAGACAC
Organism: Torreya grandis; assembly: GCA_037957365.1. NCBI lineage: Eukaryota > Viridiplantae > Streptophyta > Pinopsida > Cupressales > Taxaceae > Torreya > Torreya grandis. The sequence continues at coordinate 971,969 of JARHVA010001721.1, read as the reverse complement.
ATGTTAAGTTTCAACATCCTACTAGGTAATAGTCATAAATTTGAAGATTGTTTGGTAGGCTTCAAAAATATGACAAGACTAAAAATACTTGGTTAATTATTACATTTTTTTCTTCATGTTTTTAAATATTTGACCAATTATTGAATTTTGACAATGAATTCTTTAAATAAGACATTTTAACTTAGAAATGATGACTTTAACCATATTTGACTTAAATTGACCATTTGAGGTCAAAGGACTTAAGACCTTTAGTTTTTTGACCTTCGCTCAAAAACTAGATTAACAACTAGATCTGATTGGAGATCTCTAACTATAAGGGATGAGATAACAACTCCAGATCTATTTTTATAGATTAGTGTATTTCTATTGGATTATAGAGTCATTTGACTTTTGATATAAAAACTTAGGATAAATTAGGAGATTACAAATATAAGAGAACCAACTCACAAGAAGAAAGACATTAAATAAAATGAAGCAACACATGACAAGACAAAAGGAATAACAGAAAGGATAACCATATTTGTTATATACATACTTACATGTATGGGACTACCTAATTTCACTTGAAGTAATAGTTGAAATATTTCCCACTGTATGGCAATGGTAAATGTGTGCCATAATAATAGGCCAAGAATAAAGTGTTTTCTCTACAAAAGTGACTGATATTGAAGGGTCCCATTCATAAGGAGTCAAATTTTCCATGACTTAATTTTGGTTCCCTACACTTATCCCACATAATAAAAAGATCTCTTATCTAAAAAACCCTTCACTTTTATTTTTTATCAAAAAGGACTTTGACTTGGGCCTGCTATTTGCCAATTATATCAATTACTCAATGGGACTTTGTCTTCTTCAAGCTTATTCAAATAGAGTATTCTTTTACCCAAGTGACTTTCAAATTTTTTGATTCTCAAAGGCTCTAACTAGTTAAAGTGTAGATAATTCAAGTGTTATTAGAATTAACTCATCAATCCCATTGATTAAATAGAATGGGGACATGCCTATGTATTTATTTAGTGTTATATGATCCACCCACAATGCATCATACAACTTCTTGTGCTAGTTTTTGTATTCTTATCAACAGCTTATGAATGATGATGACCAAGTTTTTATTGTTTGACTTAACTTGACCATTTACCTATGGGTAATAGTCTAAAGAGTAGGATAATGAGATTTTGTATCTATAGCAGAATTCAAACAACTCTGAATAATAAAAAATTGATGCATCATTTGTTACAATCTTTTGTGGAACACCATTTCTTACCAATATATTTTCCTTGATGAAATTATAAATGAATTCTAAAATTATCTACTTGACTAAGATGGATTCTACCCATTTGGTGAAGTAGTCTGTAACATTGAGAATTTGTGTATGTCTTGCACTTGAATGAGGATTCCTAGTTTCTACAAAATCCAATGCCCATTGTTGAAAAGTCTTTTTTATCACCATTGGCCTGAGTGGGAATGTTGTAATTTTTGGTCATCTAATGAGCTATTGATAGGATTCACATTTCCTTACCCAATCATATGAGTCTTTGAATAATGTTGTCTAATAGTAACAAGATATTAAGATCCTGTAGACTATCATTGGAGTAGATAAGTCTCCACCATAGGATTGATCATGAAAATCTTGTAGGAGCTTCTTTTGTTGTTCATTCTCAACACATATTAAGAAAAAACCATCAATACCCTTTTTGAACAGCATACCATCCCATATTAAATACCTTTTGGATCTCAACTTGAGTGTTATACATTGTTTAGTATCAAGATGAGATGGACATTCTCCATATGTCAACATTAAATCAATGTCTACAACATATTCATTAGTATAATCTATAAAAGGGATAAAGGGAAGATCTTCTTTGTTTTGATCTTCAAAATCTATTAAAGATTTTATCTAATAATTTGTATGTTTTGATATGAGATGATATAATCATTTTCCTCAAACCAATTTTGTGGGCTTGATTTCAAGATTTTATTTCTAAACTTTAGTTATCCAATTACCTATCTTAGATCCCAGCTCATGTTGAGTCACAATAGACTTGACTTCTATACTTAATACTATCACAATAGAGTGTGAATGAAAAATATAATACCTAAACTATTCAATAGATTTTAAAACTACATATGCATGTTTCTATTCTGGATAATATTTCAATTCATAGTCTTTCAAGTTACAACTCATGAATGCAATGGGAGATTCAATACCTTATCATTTTTTTGAACCAATATGGTTGAAAGAGTATGTTATGTGGTATAACAATAAATAATGAATTCATTTTTGAAATATGGATAAACTAAAGTTGGTGCATGAGTAATAGTAAATTTTATTTGAATGCCTTTTTTACATCACTATTCCATTTGAATGAGGGTCTCCCTTTCACCATCTCAACAATATGCCTAGTGAGTTCTGCAAAATCTAGAATAAATCTTCTTAAGAAATTCACTTTCTCAAAGAATGAATGTACACCTCTAGTTAGTAAAGACAATTTTTGAATTACTTAGACTCTTTTTGGATCAATATTGATTATTTATTTAGAGACAATGTGTCTAATAAGTTTCCCTTTAGTCACTCCAAAAATAGGCATTTTAGGGTTAAGAGAAATTCCATGTAGTTGACAATTTTCAAAAAAAATCTCAAGTTATTCATAGTGATCTTCTCTCTTTTTTGAAATCACCATTAGATCATTTAAGTATTCCATAATTATCTTGTTATTCATATCATTCAATTTAATAGTCATGGCCCTCTGGAATGTAACTCCTGCATTGATCAAGCCAAATGACATTCATTGATATGCAAAAGTACACTATGAAGTCGTAAAAGTTGTCTTGTGTTGATCTTATTTATCAACCTCAATTTGATTATAACTTAAGAAACCATCCAATATTGAGAGAATTTTTTAACCTATAACTACATAAATAACTTAATCCATTATGGCTAATGGATAATTATCTTTGAGAGATTCTTGATTTATATTCCATAAATCTATACAGATCTTGATTTATTCACTCTTTTTATGAAATGAAACTATATTATCAATCTAAGTTGAGTGATGAATGGAGAAAACAATCCTTCAATTAAACATTTTCCAAAAAATTTATAAAATTATTCCTGTAATTTTTTAGTTATATTGTCTTTGCTTCTACTTGAATGGTTTAACATTGGGTTTAAGAAAAATTATGTGTTGCATTTCCTTCAAATGAAAAGACTTGAGATATTCATATGAATATGTAATAATGTCACTGTATTTTTGATTAAGTTGATGAATTTTATCTTTTATTTTTGTGAATAACAATTTCTAATGTAAACTATCCTGGTTTGCTCTTTTGAACCAATGTTCATTTTTTCATAGTATGTTAAACTAAGAGAATCTTTCTGCATCTTCTTTTTGATGAACCTATCATGTTTGTCAAAAATTCATTCTAATGAGACTAAGACTTTAGGAATCTTATTCAATTTTATTTTCATTACCCTTTCTTCATCTTGTTCTCAAGCAATACCTTACTTCTGAGCTTAAGAAGAAGATTCTTTATATGGTGAATCACTGCCTGTGAAATATTGATTTCTAAAAAATTTAGTTTTTTCAAGGAAGGAGATGATTTGTTGATCATCATTAAATACCTTCCAATTATTAGAATTGTCTATTACATTAGGTTGATACATGAGTTTAATTATGTATTTGTCCTTACCAACTTCTAAGTGTGGAATCAATAATGAAGCTAACACTACAACATGTTGGCTTTCGAAGTATTTTCTCTTGGGATACCATGAATAGAGAATGCATCAAAATTTTCTATAATATCCCAAACTTTGTTCCTATAGTGATTTAAGAGATACTTTTTCACCTGATATTGGGCTTTGATCTATTTTACAATGAGCTCTACATCACCCAATACTTTTAGGGTTTTAATTCCCATCTCTTTTGCAACTTGTAGCCCTATAAAGAGTTTTTCACATTATGTGATATTGTTAGTACATTCAACTTACAATTTTTAAGAAAATGAAATATTTTATTATTTAAGGATGTCAGAATAATTATTGCAATTGATCATGTTGAAGAGCAACTGTCACCAAATTCTAATGTCTAGAATTCATTAGGATTGATTTCCATTATTTATAGCATATCCATATATTTTTCTGACATCAACAAATAATTACCTATACCTACAACTTAATACAAGATATCAACCCTAGGCTCATCCATTTTTTACACTATATGCTTTGTTTTCAATTCTAGTTTAAGGCATTTTTTTAGTCCTTGGATTAGAATCATTACATGTGACAAGTCTAACTGAATTTCATCTCCAATTTATTTATAAAATTTTCTTCCTAAGAGGATACCATAAGCTACTAAGATATCAGCTACTAGGATGTTGATATTAATCCTTTTTTGAGGAAAAGATGCAAGGGTAACTAGATTATATTTGATTTATACAGCAATTGGAACTTGTTTTGCTTCCATTAAATAACAATGACCAAAAAATTTTGTATAGATCAAGCCAAGGGCATGTTCAACTTTGGCCGGCACTTTTTTATCTAAACTCTTATGTCAATTATTTAGTTATTGACTTTATATTTGTTAAGGAATAAGTAAATGTAAATAGGATCAACCTTATTAGATTTGGAATTTATTGCATCCATGGAGTTTACTAGATTGGAAGAAGGTGGGGTGGTTAATATCCCTTTGCAATTGGCCTTATTTTGAGTAAGATTCTTGCTTTTGATAAACTCTACTAGTCTATCTAGTTAATTTAGATATGCTCTCAAATATTCAAATTGTAAGATCTAAATTTTAGTTTTGTTAACATGTTCAATGATATAAATAGTGGGTATACTAGTATGATAAGAACATTCTATAGGTTAAGACACATTAGCATTACTATTGATAAGAGAAGTGTTTTTTGGATAACCAATAGTATTAGTTGGGAAAGACTCACCTATTTTAGCCATTGGTTATTTTCCTTTCGTTTCTATAAGAGGTATTGATCCTCATGGAAGAATAAATTTTGTAGATTCTTTTTGTGCATCACTTTATTTGTTTTTTTCTGATTCTGAGCTCTTGTGAAGACTGTGACTAACTGACTATTCTTCTCTCTAATAGTATCCTTATAATCATCTTTATCTGAATTATATTCCAACAACACATTTGTGGAGTCGCCACTAGGTTATTTAATTTCACATTCTTGAAAATTTGGGTTTTCTTATTTATTTTCTTCTTCAATCTCTTCATACCCAAATATTTCTTCTGTTTCTAAAATGGCATTCATAGGTGTATTTGTATTCTATTGTGGAAGAGCTTCCAATGCAAGATTTTATTGAGGATATTACAATCAAGGATGATTCCCTTGAAAAGACACATAGTTTCTTATTGGGATGTCTTGATAAGGAGTAGTTATAGTTTTCTGAGGTAGTTGCTTGTTTAAAGTTGTTATATCATTAGCCATTTTTTGTAAAAGCTATTTGGTTGAAGATTGTATTGAATTTTGTCCTTTACCTTTTGATGGTTCCTTCTTTAATTTTTTGGCCACTATCATATCATATTAAACATAAATAACTATTGTTTGGATGCATTCAAATTAACTACTTTAGCTCTTCTCAATTGATAACTCGCTTATGGCAATTGAGAATTGATAAAGAAGCACTTTTGATTCTCATCTATGGGCTTGGTAATTACTAGTATTTTTTGCAGTAGCTTGTTGAATTTAGATATAAAATCTCTCATAGGTTTTTATTCTTCTTTATTCACTTGGGTGAGTTGAGCCAATAATGCATGTGTATCTTCTACTGATTTGAATCTATTTTCAAACTTGGTTTTCATATCATTCTAATTAGTTATTGCCCTTGGAGGAAGATGATAGAACCAATTTACTACTCCATTCTAGAGAGTTTCAACAAATATGCTCACTATAATATCCTCATGTTCAACACCCTAAATTCCACATTGTACAAAGAAAACAACAATATGTTCATCTTGATGTTGTTTACCATCACCTAAAAGTTTTGGAAAATTCTTTCATGGTCTTTTTAGAAGTTCATGCAATTGTACCAAAGAAAACATGCCAATTATGTTACCTTGAGGTAAATCCATGGTTGAAAAAACTACCTATAGTGGTATAAAAACACCTGGTAAGACAAGATCTTGATTGATAATTATTGCTCCTTGTAATTGTTAATTTTTGTTAGGAGTTATGGGAAGACTGTCTAGTCTTTTGAGTTAACCTTTTTGTTCAAGATTTAATTTGAAATTTGAAGATTCTGGTAACTAATAAAAAGGATCAATTTTGCCTTTTGATTTACTAGCTCTGGTGAAACTACCAATTTTTATTATTAATAAGGGACAGGTTCAAATTGAAAAATTATTTGAGTTAGCCTTATTTTTTGAATTATGTGTGCAGCTAATGATTCAATTCTCTATGCTAAAATAACTCAATCTTATTCTTCTTCTAAAAATTCAACAACTCTATGAAAATGGACTGAAATAGTTCTATTATCCCATATAAATGCTCTCAAATATGACAAAATATCTTCTTATGTCTAACTTAACCAATATACATTCGGTTGAAGAAATAGTGTTTGGATTGTTCGAATGGTCATTAGAATAAATTCTTATTGTGGAAAGGCTTTGAGTAGTTAAATGAATTGCTCTTTGTGCTTGTCTTCTTGATTTATTTATTGAAGCAATTTCAATGTTTCTTCAAATAATGATGGCATGATCTTATTCTATGTTTATCACTACAGAGATAATGTTGAATTAAATGTAACTTGTTTTATTTTTCCAAGCTAGTTGTCGAAGACTTGAAGTAATGTCTTCTTCTACACCTTCTATCTAATTAAAACTAGGTTGATGATCAAGATTTTGAATAGCTAATATGGTCATGAATAGAAATCTACTAATTTCAAGCTAATTATCAAGCTCTATGGGCTTATCTACATAAATAATTCTTTCTATCCTTTTTGCATGATCTAATTCTTGATTCAAAATTACCCAGATAATTTGAAATTGAGCTATAAAAAATCATTTGAATCCTAAGCAAGTTTACTAATATTTGAAATGATATTCAATTATGTAGACTACTCTAAATCTAGTTCATGTTGATAGAGTGGTCCTTGATTTGATGGCAAAATCATATGGATCAAAATCTCAAAATGTGGGTTGCACAAATGTTGTAGAAATGTTCCCCATAGTGATTGCCAAAAATATTGGAATGAAAATTTTTTAGGAGGATAAATGGATGTTTCTCATCAACATTCATGGGACAAAGTCCCTCTCCTATTAGCAGGTACTGCTACCTTTATTAAAAATTAAAATGGATGCAGTAAGAAAAAGTATTTACAATAAAAATGGATTTCAGCAAAGTACTTTTAACTAAAAAGTATGAAAAGGATATAGAAAGGAAGATATGAAAGAGAATGATATGGGGAAATAAGTAATAACAAATCTAGTGAGCCAAACTTAGAGACTTATTAAAAATGTTAAGAAGATGCATTATTTAAATATAAGGAAACCTCTCTCATTCAATGGATAGGAAATAAATATGTGTCCATAAGAACACATAACATACACCAAAATAATTACTTATAATTGATGACATAATATGATAATCAATTTGTATTTCCTTACAAAAATGAATAGAATTATTGTTTTTACTCCACTGATATTTCACTAAGATGGAAATAACAAATGTAGGTTTGAAAAATAAACACTACAATAGAATTTTTAAATTTTGACTAGTTTATAACAATTTTAATAACATTTTGAAAGCAAAGATTTGAATACATGTAGATATACAAACATAATCCATGAATAAATATTGAACACAAAGTTTGTAAAATCTCGTTGTATTGATCTTTTTTGGGTCACAAATACAATCTCCTTTTTCAAAAAGTATGCCAAAAGTATTACTATCAAAACTACCTTTGAATGAGCTAAAAAATCCTATTTATAGTTTTAAGTGGGTGGTTACAGTGCATGACCACCTTTTTTCATTTACAATAAATTATAAAAGCACATTAGTTAATTTTCACAACTTAAGAACTTGAAAAAACACATTAAGTAATTTGCACAAATTGTAAAAATGTGTTGGTATTTTGGCACGACCTGTAAAACTATAATGATAAATTTGAACAACTTGAAAAAATACATTGGCAAATTTGCACAACTCAAATTGCAAAAATAACTTAGTATAATTGCATGACATACAATGTGTGAATTAGTTATTCATAAAATTATGCAATGAAGGATTGCAAGAATGATTTAAAAGATATAGACTTATGAGAAAATATCAAAATCTAATGTGGAACTATTCTTTATCATAGTCACTAAGGAGGATATGAATCTATTTTTCCTTGAGTTGCAGATTCTTTTATTTAAATGCATCAATTTCTTCATGATCTCTAGCACTTTATCTTCATCTGGTCTATCTGAATATGTGTAAGATATATCTAAATCAAAATATAAATCTAACATATTTTGTGATGTTCCCTATAGTATTTTAAGCACAGTATTAAGATTATCCAAATTGTTTTGATACTTTATCAACATCTAAATTAACACATAATTATATGGAGACTTGGGAGTTACAATCTCCTAAATTTTCTTAGTTTGATCAATAATAGTTTCCTTAAGAAGCAGTTTCTAATTATCATCAATGAGTCTAAATTGAATCTTCATACTCTTCCCATTATTTCAAAGAGATCTTCACTTCCCATTCATTAGGATTAATTTAATTTATCGAGACTTTATTTGATAATACAAACTCTAAATTTGGTAGCTCCTAAGAACTCAGTGAGGTACACAACTTCCTCTTTTTGAATAACCTTTTCTTTAATAAGGTCATCTAGACAAGTGTAGGAAAAATATTCCAACTTGGGAAATAATTCATTCCATTTTTTTACCTCTTCATCATATTTTATATCACTTTGGTTACTTGATCATATTCTAATTGAATCTCAAAACACATGGTAATCGTTGTTTGAATGGTAGTGATGCCTTGCTACATAATTTTCTCTGACCATTCTTTTGTTGTATTAACCATATCACCAATTTCTTCCAAAACATTTAGTATCTTTGTATCAAAAATTTGATGAATAACTGATTGGGATGATTGAACAGGTCTTACTAGTTTTTGAACCACAGATGTTAATTGTTCCACTTTTTCTTTGAGTTATTCCTTGGTTACTTTATTCTGATCCATTTTCTCAAATAATGTGCCAATTGTAGATTGGACATTTTATTTCACTCCTTATCTTGTAGATTTTCCCAAATAGACCTTCATGATTTAATAATCAAAGGCTTCAATAGTGTATTTATCTTTTTCAATTGGAGGAACTACAATTTTTGCATATTTGTCTCGTTTCTAATATGAGACTATTCTAAAAAATATTTTGGTCTTCTTGGCCACATGAGGATGAACAATTATCAAGATGATTAAATTATTTTTTTATGGTTGTAAAATCTTCTTTCTTTTCTTTAATATCTCCTTAAGCCAATCAAGAACTTCTACAATGGGATATTGTTACACAAGAAAAATCTCATATTCCTTTTGAGTCCAAGAAGAAGGAAGAGGAATTTTTGATACTTGAGACTTTTCCAATACTATTTAACATTCATATTTTCTTAATGTATCAATTGGGGGTTTAGGATAAGATTTTATAATAAATTCAATAATTTGAGCAAGAGGTAATTGTATTGAAGTATCAGGCTTATAAGGAATAAAAGACTCAAATAACAAAGATGTATCAAAAGCTAGAAACTATTGTGTGGTATTAGTTACCAGAGTTTGAGGTTAGGAAAGACTATCAAGAGGAGCTTCTTCTAAAATAGAAACACTTGGATTAGTTAATAGCTTTTTGCCTAGTCTTCTTATTTTCAAATTAAGTGGATTTTTAACTAGTATAAATTTTGTGATAGCTTCAACTTCTTTTTATGCTTCAATTTCATCTAAATTCTTACTAGTTTCTATTACTGAAGATGCCCCTATTTCTATTTGATGTTGTAGATGAGTAGTTCCTAATTCAGTCTCCTTCATGGGAGGAGGAATCATTGTTTTATCAACATTGACACCTTTACTTTTCATCCATTTGAGAGTTCTATTTAGTACACCCTAGGTTCTATCAATGAACGAAGTAGGTTCTTTCTTATGCCAATCTACTTTTGAAAGAGGTTTTGATTCAATCCCTTCTTATTCATTTATAGGGTCCAATGCATCTTCATCAACAACTAAATTTTTATTAATATTCTCTATGTCAAACATAATTACCTGTTCCAAAGTGAAACATGAGTAATCATAGATTCTCACATCTTTTTCATCATCACAGCCCATCCAATAGTATTCAAAGTGGTGCATATGTTGATATGAAGAACCAAGAATATTTTGAATTAAGCCCCTAGAATAAAATGAATGTCAAATTTAAAATAACTAAATAGTCACTTGAGTCATTTCCTCATCAATCAATTTTTCTTTAGATAAAGAATCACAAGTGACTGACTAATAGAAATAGGCAACTTTATTCCAAATTTTTGTTTATAAGATAGACGATTGTGTGTTTTCATCAACTTTATTACTAGTTTCATTAGGGCCCACTTGTCATCCATATACCTCGGGAGATTGTATAAAGAAATTTCATGACCACAAATTCTTAGGTAAGTGAAAGTTGGGAACTGTATGAACCAAGCTCCCTATCTAGGAATCTCTATGAAGGTTTGAATTGATATCCTTAGATTTTATGATTTTATTTTGAACATGTGAATCACATATTGTAAAAATGCATCATTTACTCTTTATAAATGATTTTAACTCTCATTCAATGAGAGTTGAGGATAGAAATCATGTTTTTTTGTTAATTTCATATCACCTATTGTATTCAAACCATTGTATAATCTTCTTATGTAAATAACATTAACAAGATAAGAGGTCATATATTGGAAACAGTATTGACCTCTATGAGCTTCTTGTGAATAGAATCACTAATCAACTACCCCCAATTGATGTATTGTTTATTTTGTTGAATGATCCATATATATGTGCATCCATGTTTTAAAATTTCTCAAAACCAAACTCCCCACTACTCTATGCAAGAGTGTGATCATATCATTTATTTCATTCATTAATTTGAATCTGGAAAGATTCTTAGGAATATTTATTGATGTATGCCTTGGTTTTCTCAACCATTGCTTGTTGACCCATTTAAAACAAGAAATAGTGTTGGAATCCAAAAATTGTTGAGCAGATGTAGGAGTCAAATTGACAAATGCTTGTTTGTTAGTTAGCTATAGTAGATTATCAATATAATCTAGACTTAAGATAAGATATACTTACCACTTGTATTCATGAATTCTATTTTTTTTGGATTATAGTGTGTAGCCATTATTAGTACTAGTTATGTACATTTCACTAAAATAAGAAATGTAACTACTTAGGCCAATCCACTATCTTGAGTGATTTATCCATAATCTATATTATGGACCCCACTAACTCTATTCAAGAATAATTCCATGTTTATATGGCCTCTATTAAAAAATAATTATTTCTTCAACATTGGAATTTAGGTGTGAGGGTGGAACAAGCCCTTGAAATTGATACTTCATATTTGTGTCCTCTTTTAATTGGAGACTATTTTTAGAAGGGGTCTTCTTCATAGTGATTTTCTTAGGAGTCTCCTTTATTGGGGTACCAAATGTTGGAATTTGGTGAAAATCACACACCTATGATAAAAACCATAACCTAAATTATCCTAGTGAAGAAAGATGGAAATTTGGCCTTGTTCAAGTAAAAATGGACTCCAGGGTGTGCACAGATAGAAGGAAGAGTATGATAGTGTGATAGATAGGTAATAAGGTTCTAAGAGGTGAATAGATAGGTGTTAAAATCTAATGGGGCATTCATCAAGGTATCATAGTCTGATATTTGTTTATGTAGGCTTCAAAATCTAATGGTGTGCTCTATACATGGCTAAACTCTGATGATGGTTCAATCAACCTCTCGAGGTATGATGATGTGTAGAATAAAGGGTAAGAAAAAAGATAGTGTTTGGAGTAGAAGCACATCTTAACAAGCCACACCATGAAAAAATTAAACTCCACAAAGTGTTTTGGAGACATTTTGGAAGAAAAGCTTCAAATATTGATCAAACAATAACAAAAAATTGTGAAAATATCAAAACCTTAACTCCTATTTGTTTGAAAATAACCTAAGTTGATGAACCCCTGTAATGTAAATGACCACATAAATGCCAAATTCACAAATGAGATAAATGAGGGATGAAAAATGAAAGACGTAAGGAGTAAATAATGGGTAAAATGGAAGGGATAAAGGGATATATTGCAAGATCTAAAATATTTGTGTGTGTGAGGACCAAAGGTGAAGTAATAGTGGGAAATTTAGGATGAATTATAAAATGTCAAGATCCATGGGTATGTTTAATAACATGTCAAGTTCTTGAATATGTTGGAGTAAGGATCAGGTTTTATCAAGAGTGAGGTAGCAGATCCATGTAGGTTTTTTGGCACATGTCAAAGTCTGTGAGTGTTCTTGGTAAATAATCATATCCTAAAGCTTATTTGGGAAATTTTTAGGTTCTAACATGTGTTCAAACATGCATTAGGTGGTGATGTGTGTTCAGACACATGTCATGTTCCAACATGTGTTCAAACACACGTTGGGTTTTGACAACTTGCTAGGCAATAGGCAAAATTTTGATGATTGTTTAGTAGGCTTCCAAAATCTATTAAGACTAAAAAGACAGTCAATTTTTGACATTTTCTCTTCATTTTTTCAAACATTTGACCAATTATTTAATTTTGAAAAGGAATTCATCAAATAAGACATTTTGACTTAGAAATGATGAATTTGAAAATATTTGACTTAAATTGACTATTTGTGGTGAAAGGACTTAAGACCTTTAGCATTTTGACCTTCACTAAAAAACTAGAATAATAGGTATATGATATTCTCCCTTGCTTATATCATAAGAAAAGGTTTCATTCTAAAATAAATGCCCATGCATATTTTGGGGAGGTTGAATCCTCACAAGGAAAATATGTCCTATTAAATGGTCCTAATACTATCTCTAATCACTAAAATTAATATTTAATGATAAAATAATGCACTTGTGACCACTCCCTATACACACTTAGCTCATGCTTAGTTCCATAATTCTAAACTATTATTCCTCTATTTTTGTGTAAATGATCTCCATCTTTAAGTAATTATGATACTTGATATTCCTATTCCTCATTCCAAACAACCTAAACTTATCCCTTAATTAATACACACTTCTATTTTAGTTGTCTCTACTCCTCAAATAAGGCCACTTCTTCATGACTATCCTAATCATCAATAGTGTTTGAATCTTCTAGTTTCATCCTTCCACCAAATAATGCCTAATTGATTGAATTTAAATTCACTTAATAGGTTATCTTACCCATTTTAAAAATCCCATTTAAATAATTTCCCAAAACACCATTATAAAAAAAAAAATCCATTCATTTTTCACTGGTTGGAAAGAGGCTCATATGATTTAAAAACACTAGAATATCCAACTACACATTAAGAGGAAAGCACCCATTAATCCCAATTCTAAGTCTACATAACGCAAGTTACCCTGAGTTAAGTCTAAATACACCTCTAAGGTCATAAGCCATTTTTGAATCACATAATTACACCATATAAAATTACACTATAATTCCACATGCACCATAATAGCATGGGAAAACTACATGGAATGTGATCCCTCTTCAAAGTATTGCTATGTAGGCAATGATCAACACAAGGGGTGGTGAGTTCAAGAAAAACTTCAACCACTAACCCATTTTTCCCATTTATCATGTTTATTATTCATTGTCTATTGAGATAAGGATCCAATGGAATAATAAGGTATACGAAAACTACCACATAGTCATATAAGACCTATAAACAAAGGCACACTAGTTATATTTCACATAGAACGAATTAAACCCTACTAAACACTAGTACACTCTAAAGATGATAGCATAGGCTAATCTTATCTAAATATCATGACCTTATCTGAGGAAAATGTGAAGTTGTGTTCTTGATTCACAATGACCTCACATAACCCCATATAAAATTTACATTATTACATTGCACAAAATTTGTCATTATTGACTCACTTACTTTAACCTTATTATCTTACTAAATACCTAAGTTGTTGATATAATAATGTTATATATTGCTTATTTATGTCAATTTCACTTATAGATTCATGCTTACCATGTTTACTTCTTTGTTTCATGCTTTGTGTGTACTATTTTCTCTAGATTATGGACATTTGAACATGCCTTTGTTTACATCTCTAAGCCTTATTGTGTGTTTTTATGTGTGTGAGTGAAATTTGAACATGTCCCTTGTATGCACCCCCTTGACCTCTTTACTTGTTTTGTGTGCCCTTTATGTATGAATCATGGACTTGACTCTTGGTTGGTATGTTTTTCTTAATTTTTATGCTATGATAGATATCATACATCTCCCTAGTTTATTGATGTCATTATACACATCATGCATCTTCCCCAAATAGTTCCATTAAATTTCATATACTTAGTACTAATCATTCATTCACTACATGCCTAATGGCTAGTAATTATTTAGACATGACACTATGTATGCTTAATTTTACATGTACCATACATTGATATTTTGCTTAAATTATCAATATGATGCCCTAATATTTAATGTTATCATTATTACTCTAGATTTTAATATTCTATATAAAATCATTTTCATAAATTTTTGTTTTGAATTAAGTTATTACATAGACTTCAAAACTCATGTCAAAATAGGGGGCATACATAGCAGCTTATCTTAGAGACTAGGCTAAAAATTTCACTGTACAGTTAGTAAAAGACAAAATTTACTCAATTGATCACAATTCATACTTAGTTTCTACCCATAAAGCATATTTAGACAATAGCATAGGCCATAGCTATCTAGGACAACACACTTTCATCCAAAGAATCAACAACAGTGTTTGTAAAAAATTTATAAATTATGTTTAGTATACAGAATAATTTTCAACATTACTCGAAAAGTGATTTGAGATTTATCCATAGGTTATCAAAAAAAATTGCTCAGATTGGGGGTATCATGCATGATATGTGTTATATAATAATACATAGGTTTTTACTCATAAGTTTAGTTGATTTTAATTATTTATTAGGGTTAATATACTCAGATATTATATGGGGCCATGTGCATGGTGCATGACCACTTTATTACTCAATTTTTGCACTAGTTTGTGTAGAAACAATGGAAATTCATGACATTATATATTTTATATATAGTAAACTTAGATCATGCTATTTTTTCACCATAAAGGAATCTTATTCCATCTATAGTGGTTGATTCACCTTTTTTCACTAGTTTTTACATCAAAATTATGTATTAAAATTCATATAAATATTCCAAGCCACCTTACTACCTTGAGTTATGCGATGATGGAGTTCAACACATATTAATTTCTTAAGCACACTATCTTAATAATGAGGATTGGGGCATGCACAATCCAATCTAAAATTTTCATTGAAAATAAATCTCCAAGGGTCCTACCTCTCCAATCACTAGTTTTACACCAAAAAACACAATAGTTTGTGTACATGAAATAGGTGTATTAGTTCCTTGTTATTTGATTTATAAGTTTCTTATCTTTACTTTCATATTTCCATCATAAGTAATGACCAATTTATACATGTTTCATTATAGGTTTGTATGAAACACTATTAAGTGTTTGGTTTTCATCCAAGATTACTCAACATAGGTAAGCTCAAGTATAATTCTATTTCCATTACTATATCACTTTTGCTTTTTTGCAGTAATAGAATAAATGTAGGTAAATATAGTCACTAAAATTAGCATTCAATTCTAAACCAATGCACTTGTGACCACTCATTATATACACTTAGCTCATAATCAATTTCACAGTTCTAAATTGTTATTCCTCTACTTCTATGTCGATGATCCCTATCTTTAAGCAATCATGATACTTAATATTCTTATTATTCATTCCAAATATCCCAAGCTCATCCCTTGAT
The DNA here is from genome assembly GCA_037957365.1 of Torreya grandis. Lineage (NCBI taxonomy): Eukaryota > Viridiplantae > Streptophyta > Pinopsida > Cupressales > Taxaceae > Torreya > Torreya grandis. Next base: position 955,926 of record JARHVA010001721.1, on the reverse strand, counting down.
TAATACACACTTCCATTTTATCTATCTCTGCTTCTCAAACAAGGCCACTCCTTTAGGATTATCCTACTTTCCATTAGTGTATAATTCCACTAGTTACATCCTCCTACCAAACAATAGCTAATTTATCAAATTAAATTGACCTAATTGGTCATCTCACATGTTTTAAAAGTCCCATCTAAGGAATTACCAAAAAAACTTTATAAAAAAATATTTTCCATTCATTTTTTCATTGGTTAGAAAAAGGCTCCCATGATTGAAAATCACCAGAATATCTAACTACACATTGAGAGGAAAACACATGTTCTTCCAAATTTTGAGTCCACATAGCCCTAATAGCCCTAAGCTAATTTTGAATACACCTCTAAGGTCACAAGCTATTATTGAATCACATAATTATAACAAGATTTAAATATCATATATCATTACACCAATATTTAACACACACCATTGTATCATGAGAGAACTACATGGATTTTGATCCTTCTTCAAAGTATTGGTATGTAGGTAGCACTTATCACAAGGGGTGTTGTGATTAAGTACAACTTCAACCACTAACCCATTTTTCCCATTTATGCCATTTATTCATTATTGTTTATTGATATAAGGTTCCAAGTAAATAAGAAAGTACACAATAACTACCAAAACATATCAAAATATTTTACATAGTCATACATGACCTATAGGTAGAGGTGTAGCAATTAAATTTCAAACATATTGAAAAAGCCTATGAGATGTTGACATGCCCTATAAACACTAGTGCATGCCAACCTTGTCCAAATAACATGGCGTTGTCCTAGGTAGATCCTGATTCATAGTGACCTCATAGAACCCCACAATAGGTTTGCATAGTCCATATCATATTCTATTATATCCAAGTTCTATCTAAGTTGTTTGTCTAGTTCTTTCCCCTTTTAGCACCTTTCTATAAATAGTAAGTTCTGAATTAGTCTCATATGATTTATTGCATATTTTATACATTCTAATTTTATTTATATTTTATTCATAATTATATTAGTGCATGTTTTCAATTCCCTAATTTTGATAAAACACTGTCCCTACAACACCATATTTGAAAAATCACTCATCAATGTTAAATGAATAAACTGAATTTAATCATGGCACCATTAAAGAACTAAGACATGTCCTCTTCAAATTAATGGTGAGGACCAAAGATGACAAATCATTAAGATATATGTTACATGATTGTCCTAAAATATTTATAATGTATTATGCTAATATGCTAGGCATTGATCCTTTAGTAGCATGGCACGATATATTTCTCCACCATGATACCAAATTGATTAAGAAAAAAAAATAGAAAAATTCATCCTATAGTATCATTGCTAGTCAAAGATGAGCTTAAATGTTGTTTGATGTTAGGTTTAACAAACCCATCAATTTCTCATCTTGGATTTATAATATTATTTTATTCAATACACCTGATAGATTAATTAGGATTTGTATGGAATTTTTGGATTTAAATAATATTTTCCTAAGGATGAATTTTTATTATCTAACATCGATATGATTATTGAATCCATATATGGTTATGAAATTCTCTCATTTATGGATGGATTTGTGGGATACAATCAAATAAAGATTAACCCTACTGACCTAAGAGAAATTACCTTTGAAATATCATGGGGGACATTTGTTTACCTAGTCATGCCCTTTAGATTAAATAATGTTGGATCCACCTATCAAAGGGCCATGACACACATATTTTTTACCTCATACATAAAAGGATGGAAGATTATTCTAATGACTTGAAATATACAAATATCGATAATATCATGCCAAGGATCTATGAAAAATATTTGAATGATTAAAAAAACATAATGTGCGCTTAAATTTTAAAAAATGTGTATTTAGAGTGTCTTTTGGAAAGATGTTGAGCTATATCATATCCTAATCGGGCATAAAGGTCAATCCAAAAGTAGATAATGTTTTATCTTTTTTTTTTTTATGTGAATATAATAAGCATAAAATATTGAATAAATTAGAGTCTTAGAGATGTAGAATTAACCAATAATTTTGATTGTAACTTAATAAATATATTAATATGTTATTTTTGGAAAATACTAAGAATAATATAAATTAGACTAGATTTAGGTTTTTAGTTGATTATTTTTTATGTCGGATGGTGAAAATAGGGTAAGAAAGGACTGTGATTTCTCACAATTAGGAATAGAATATTTGACTATGTTTAAATAGGTCCACACTCCCTAGATAGTAATGTAGGCTAGTCGTGTTTGTTGACTACAAACTTGTCTGCGTTGATTGTGACTAATGTTTGATTGTTAAAAGTAGAGTAAGAAAAAACTAGGATGACTCATAATCAAGAATAAAATCAAAATATATTCATGGACATGTCTTTTCCTTTTGGATAAAAATACAGGATGACCATGTTTGTCAACTATGGCCTTGTTTACATTGATTGTGATATAAATCTGAGTGTTTCACTAATTTCACCTATGTGGATTGAGATTGTTGGTGTACTTATAGATCTAAAATATCAGTCAAAGATACCTATAATGTAAAAAAAATAGTTTTAGCATAAAAACCAAATTGATATAAAATAGTGGTTTTAGGTAAAAGGGATTGAGTTGGACTAACCTTACTCAAATTGTGTTGAATTACTAAGAGTTTCACTAAATTATTGATACTTCAAAGAGTGTTCAAACTTGAATGTAGCTATCCCACTAATGTGTTTGTGTGAAATTGTGAATACAAGTATAGAATTTCCTTATCCTATTTTACCCTTGGCACAAGCATGAAAATATTCATTTCAACCCTTATAAACTTTAAATCAAGATCCATAAATTATATACATAAAACATGTAATCTTTGTATAGCTCTTGATAGTGTGGAATGTCTTCCTTAATGACTTAGAACACCTTTGAATTTATATATTTTTTTCTCTTCAAATTATACGACCTATTAGCATGAAAAAAATGACCCAAAAAGACTCAAATGGATAAAAATAGGATTCAAACAAAATATGACCCGAAAGAAAATTTACAAATTACACCTAGCTAAGTATGCACTTCACAGACAAGTCCACAGGTTGGGTCTTGTCTAGAAAGCACATAAATAGATAATAGAAATGAATTGGAGATCCCCTTAACAACAAATGGAAACAAAGAGAAGACCTAAACAAATATGCCAATAAATACTTCATTCATCATCAATAGTCTATATGTGTAATATTTTCACAAAGGACATTAAATATGGCATTTTACCAAACTTGGATTTTACACTCCCCCCCCAATTATAGTATTAAAATTTATATAGTAAAGAAGATAAATATAATTGAGTGTGTACAACACAATTTGTGTTTGCTTAAAAATTTGGTTATGCAGGGAACTTAATAGTGAAAACTAAAATAACATAGTGATTATAACAATGTCCATATATGAAATAAAAAAATCTAAAATAGAGATTTACAAGATAAAGAGTAAGGAAAGAGTATATCTATATGTATGTGATATTTTGCCACTTATGGAGAATTCTCAAGCTATGAAGAGTGGAGAAAGGTTGATTTCAATCCTACTCATTTCTTGTCCAAGTAAATGAACAATATTTCAAATGGTAAAGGGAGAGTATCAAGTGATTAGGTGTCCCGAAACCCATAATCCATTAACTTAAATAACTAATCTATCTCTAATATTGTATCCCAAGATAAGAGGTAGGAGAAAAATGAGACCCCTTGCTAAGGCACTTGGAGAGAATGGTTCATTATGTTAAATTGTTGATGCATTGAGAGTGACCAAGTCTTATTTTTTAATATCTAATAAAACCTATGAGTTGTAAATATATATAATTTAACTCTCATAAATGAGGAGAAGTAGCCAATTTATTAATCCAAAAGAAGGTGGAACTATGATGGGTTTTCTAGAAATGATGCCAAGGCCATTGAGTGTCACTAGACTTGAATGTACATCACCTGTAATAGATTATGAAACCACACAATGGGTTTACTAAAAGTAATGCCAAGGCCATTGAGTGTTTTTAGACTTGAACATACATTACCTATAGTAGAATGAATCACAACATTGCAGACAAATCTATATTCTTTTTGCATTATCAAAAGAGAATGAATAATATCCATTCCCCCATCATGATCATAGTCCAATATATTTGAATTGAAATAACAAACATTTTGTTGAATTTATAAATTTGTATTACATTGTATGTTTGCATGAATCAATATCATGCTTATTTGAACTTTGAAAAAATGACCTTTTTCAATTTGAAAAATGTATATATATGTATGAACCAATATCATACCCCTTGAATATTTTTAGAAGCACAATGACTAAGAGGGGGGCAGGGTCGGGGGGAGTGAATCAATCATCAAAACAATCATTCAATCCCACTTAACATTCATGAGCCATTCATACAAACATATAGATCAATCGAATCACAAGTAACCATACATATGAACATGAAATACAAGAACACACCACATATGCAAGAAACCCTCAAAGAGAAGAAAACCCACTAATATCTGCAAAAGGACTAAATTCATATAAGACAAAAACCAAATTTAGTGAAGCACCAACTCCACATAGAGCACCAACCCTAACTAGCCAAACACCCACTTGACTAAGCTTTAGAAAACACCTACTTTCAAGGAGGCACCAACCCCCTCAATGAATTAGCATTAACTCAACCACATGATTTCTTTTATAACCTTTGGAACACTATGTTTCTCACACAACAAATGATGATCACCTTTTTTAGTTCTTCACACTCTTATCCCTTTCAAACTGCCTTGTAGGCCTCTTTGCTCAACTAGGCCTCTTCAAGACTGATTGGTCATATGATCTTGAACTTCATACATAGACCTCCTATTAGATATTCATGATAGTCCCTCAACTTTCTTATGATGGTCTATAATATCTCCTTCCACTCAAGGATATTATATCTCATTTGCTCCTCAATCAAATCCTTTAACATACCAATTACGCCTAAAAATACTTGTTCTTATACAAGCCTCTTGCTCATACTTTCTCACAAGGTCTCTGTTGACCAAATTTTGATCTTTCAAATCAAAATTAGCCACCCATATTGAAAAAACTAGTTGTTTGTTCATATGTTTGGTTGAGTCCAGTGTGTGTCTTTGTCCAAAAAAAATATTTATGCAAAGTTCATGGTGAAGGTTCAAATATTTCCTTTTAGAAAGCTTTCTTTGGGTTCTTGTTCAAGTGTTTTTCCTTTCAAACATTGTTCCAAGCATAAGTGGGTTCTTTTAGGTTTTGTTTTCGTTCAATTTTTATAGAAGACTATTTATTTCAAGTTTTTTGCCTGAAATAATTCTTTCAGAAGTTTTGCCTTAGCCTCAAGTAAATTATTGTGGACTTTTTGTCTGAGACTTTATTTCTGAAGGTCCTTTTCAATTTCTCTGAAGGATATCTTCCAAGCTGAAGGGTACTTTGCAACTTTCTTAAAGGGCTCTTTTCAAGCTAAGTGGACCTTTTCAATTCTTCCAAAGGGTCATTTATTATGGGAAAGTCATTTACATTTCTTCCAAAGGGCACTTTCACTTTTCCTAAAGGTGATTTCAAATTTTCTGAGGAACATTTTTCAAGCCAAAGGTACAAGACAACTTTTTTGAAAGGCACATGGACATTTGCAAAAAGTTCGAAGGGATCATTTTAATTTCTCTAAAAGGTATTTTTTAATAAATCTAAAGGGTAGGAGTACCTTTTCAAAAAAATTAAAGGGTCGTTTCTAAATGGATCAAGTGAAAGAGAAAGGATTTTTTGTGGGTAAATTGTCTAGGATAATTTCCCCACAAACAAAAGACAAAGAATTCTTTCGAACAAATAGTTTGAAGGAATTCCCTCAAATGAAAAGTCTGAAAGAAGACCAAGATAGAGACAAAGACAAAAATGATTTCTTTCAAGAAAATTTTTTGAAAGAAATGAACAAGACATTTTTCTTGAAAGAAATAATAAAGATGTGAACAAAGAATCCAAGAGAATCCTTGTAGACAAATTGTTCGCAATAATGTCAAAAAACAAAAAAATTTTGAAAGATGATGGCCTGTATAACATCAAGTTCAAATTACAAGGAATAGTCGTTAAAGTTTAGAGTGAGAACCTGAATACAAACAAGAGAATGATAAATGTGCATAACAAACGATGAGCCAACAAAGAGCAACCAATGCCAAAGCAAGATGGACTCAATAATAGCAAAGTTCATTCTTGTAACTATCAATGGAAACTATTCCTATTCTTAATTGACACATGTCCAATTGATCTTATGATCTCAAATGTTCAATCTCCCTTCAAAAAACTATATATATGTATTTAGCCTATTCTCAAAGAAGATTCTGCAAGTTAATGACAAAACTCTGACCAAATTTGTATTGAAAACTCTTGAAGAAAGTAAGATAAATTATGCCACTCACACAATACATTTTTATGTATCGGTTTAACATCATGTTATTCTTGTTCAATAAAAGTTATCTTTCTTAATTTATATCCTTGATTTCATTCTGAACGTGCAAACAAATATTTATTATAAGTCCTCATTAGTATTCTCTAATAAGAGTATAGACATTTTTGAAGTGGTTCAAAGTCATATTCTTTTCTTGAAGTATATGTTTCCCTCTTGAATGTTGAATACCTTTTGAATCTAACAAGTGAAACACTGATGTAACAATACATAAAGGGTCATGAGTCTTGTGTAAGGAAACCTTATCATTCTTTAAGTAGTGATTATAGTTGAAGTGAGAGGACAATACATAATGGTGCATCACTGTTTGTTTCTTTTTGTTGTTTATTTTCTCTCTTTTCATACACAATCGATAGATTAGGATAAATAAAGCTTCACATGTGCATCAAGGGAGCTAACCCTTAAATCTAGAGATTCATCTCAAAGAAATTGTCACCCACAGTAAAAGAGATGATTCCATTGTGCAACTTGGACGAAGAAGACTGAGTTTTTCTTCAAGGGTACAAATCCAAGCGTCAAAAAAATTTGGCACACCAAGTGGGACCTTTATCCTACAAGATTTTTCAAGATTGGTACTGGTCTTGACATTATTGAAGAAAAGATACATTCATACTCAATACCTGGTGACTCCATTGAAGAATCTAGATTCTTGGTTGATGATCAGTTCTATTTTTTATGCCAAAGGTGATAACCGTATCCACTGCTACTCATCTACCTTTAACATTTGAAGAATTGCCTCCATATTCTACTAAAAGGTCTAGGTTTGGTAACACTCATCTTTATAAAAGATATTTTGTGTTAAATCTTCCAAGTCTATATTACATTCCTTTCCTAATACTCATAAAGATCCCAATATGGCCAAAAGACAACCTTTTGTGCCTTTCACAGGGGCATCTCCCTTATGTCTTGCCTAATATGATCAAATTCTAGGATTTGCCCTCAAAAGTGTCCCATCTTTTCGTATAGATGGTCCAATTACTACCATTAAACACATTAGAAATATAGAAAATCTTTGTAATATTCATAATATTACCCAAGAAAATGTGGCTATTAGGTTAATAGCCTTGTCCTTCAAAGGAAAAGTTTTGGACTGGTATGGGACCCTACCTGTAAATTCTATTGGCTCATAGGATGAGTTGGGGACCCTATTGACTGATAGATAAAGAGAAAAGAGTGATCACTTGTCTCTAGCTGAGTAATTGACCACAATAAAGATGGCACCTCAAGAATTCATGCAGGATTTCAATACTAGATTTCAAAAAACATGGGATATGATTCTAATTCTTGTAAGGCTAACTACAAATTATGTCTTTTTGTACTATTTAAAAGCATTGAATAGTGACCTTGCTATGATGATCCAATCTATGGGGGGAAACACATTGCCTTTTGCATATGAAATAGACATAAATGTTGAGAATTATCTTATACATGTAGGAAAGATAGCTCCTAGACCTCCAATGCCACTTTTCCTTGATTTGCCTTATCCTAGTCAAAGTGCATTACCTATTATATCCCCTTTACCTACTCAAGAGAGATATATTGTTTCTCCTTCAAATGAGATTCATGAATTCAAAATTTTGCTTGAAAGTGTTACCAATGAATTGGTTTCTCTCAAAAGGCAACAAGCTCAAGGTTATAGGCCATATTAGTCATATAATCAATTTGGTGGGAAAACAAGTAGGCCACGCTTCCAAAACAATAATCAAGAATAAGGTCAATTCACCCATGTCAAGCCTTACCAAAATTATAATCCCAATGCTCCCTCATCCTCCAAATTCTTAGTTCCCACTCAAAATAATTTGGTTCAAGAGCATCCCAACTATCCATCCTTTGAACATGGCCAAGAATAGGTGGCTTATGCTAATGAAATGCAAAATCAAGGTATGTCTACACAAGGTGATCAAACATCTCGCTTTTCAAATTTTGAGATTCCAATGCAATTTGGTATGGATAGAAGATAGCCTCAGTCTGATTCTACCCTCATAAATCATTTAGAGGGTGAATTTCGTGTAATCAAATTTTATAGGGAATGCAAGCAATCAGCATACTAGTGTTGCTTCCTACACTAGGTCTAAGAGGAGAGATGTTGATGAAGTTCAGGGATCCAGTCAAAGAATAAATCAAGGAACTAGTTAAGGACCTGTTGTGACCCCTGTAGTAGTTTAGATGAGAGGTGGGCCTATTTCAACTCCTAAACCATAATAAAATCAAAAAAATCCAAGTTTTAGACCAACTTCTACATCTTTGCCTCCACCCATTAATGTTGTAGATCAGATGAAAAAGATTCATATGAACATTTCATTATGGGATTCTCTAGCACTTCCAGGATAAAAAGATATGTTTCAAAAGGAATTGCATGGATTGGGTAAACAAGCTGACTCACTACAAAGTAAAAATGTAGTTTTGGTTAATGAAACTCAATCTACAGATAATCAAGTAAAGAAGGATGAGAAGACTCCTCCTTTATACTTATCTCTAATAATTGGTGAATTCTTGGTTCATAATTGTGTAATATATAGTGAAGCAAGCACCTCAATTATGCCCAAATGCATAGCAGACAAACTGGGTCTCAAATATGAGCCAATGACTAAAGGATTTTTGCAATTGGATGGATCACCAGCCAAAAATTTGGGGATTGTGAAAGGTTTGAATTTGACCCTTCATGCTTCTCCTACTTTTTTAATCCCTCATGATGTGGTGGTAGTAGATTTACCTCCTTATTTTTAACTTTGTCTATCAAGGGATTTCACTTCTAAGATAGGTGGATATCTGGTAGCCAATTGGTCATACATGGTGTTTAGAACAAAATATGGTACCAAAGTGAAGATTGATTTAGAACCCATTCATAGAGATCATTTGGAGCCATATTCACCTAAGGTAGTAAATGTCAACTATGCTATCATTGATGAAGAAGAGTTTCACATTGAGCAATCCCCATCATCTTCCCTTCAAGGAGTTTCTGACTTGTTCCTAGATGAGTGGGGAGGTAACAACTATGAACATGATCCATACAAATTTATTGAAGAATCTAGTCTAGGAGTCTACTATATGCATGAGAAAGACTCTTTTATGCCTAATTTGATGAAATCAAGTGAGGATGTGAATTGCATTTGGTAACTTTTTTTTTAGGGATCTAGAAGCAAGATTGGTGTAGGTGGTGGAGCTATGTTGGTTTCACCTTCAAAGGAAAGCTATTTTTTAACTTTTAGATTTTAGTTATATTGTACTTGCAATGTAGCTAAATATGAAGCCCTCATTCCTGGTTTGGAATGGGCAAGGAAAAGAGGTGTCAAATAATTGCAAGTATTTGGTGATAGTGAATTAGTTGTCAATCAAGTAAGAGGGCAAATTTTGACTAAAAACTCCTTGCTCAAGTCTTACAAACATAGAGTTTGGGATCTTATAGAAGACGTTATGGCATTTAACATTACCTCTATTCCAAGAGAAGATAATAAGCATGTTGATAGGTTGGCATCTATTCGTGCTCAATTTGATGTTCTAAAGGGCATAAGAGAAGGCAAAAACCATCCCCATCTGAAGTTGATTGTGAGACCTTATATACTAGACAATGTCACCAATTGGTAGGTTTTTGATAGTGATCAGCAAATAGTACTTTTTCTACAAGAAGAAGTTGAGTTCTCTACCAAAAATTAGTCTAAGGTATAGCAGTAATATGGCAATGAGATTATCCAACTAAAGTCTAATAAGCTTCCTAAAGGTTTAGTGACTCTTGAGAGTATTTTTAATGAAGATGACCAGCTCAAGAAGGAAAAGGTATACATGTCCACTAAGTAGGAAAACTATGAAAGAATATAGATCTTTAAGGATAAGCTACTTGCACTTGGGAAAGTATGTACTAGTCAAGAAAAACATAACTTCATTGAATTATGCAAGGAGTTTAGTGATATTTTTGCATGGGAGTATAGTGATTTTGACCCAAGCTTGGCTCAACACATAATAGATTTGGATGAAAATTCTAAACCCATAAAACAAAGGCAAAGGCCAATCAATACCAAGATTGAACCTCTCATGAGGAAAGAGTTGACTAAATTGATTGAGTCTAGAATCATTTTTCCTATCAATCATTCTTCTTGGTTGGCCAATTTAGTCCCTGTTAGAAAGAAAAATGGAGAAATTAGGTTGTGTGTTGACTTTAGGGACTTAAACAAAGTATATTTGAGGGATCATTATCTTCTCCCTTCTATGGAGCAAATTCTACAGGTTATAGCTGGTACTGAAAGATTTTCTCTCTATGATGGCTATTATGGCTATAATCAGATTCTGGTCAATGAAAGTGATCAATATAAGACAGCATTTACCACCAAATTGGGCACATATTCCTATAGTAAGATGGCATTTGAATTATCAAATGTTGGAACCACTTTCTAACATGTAATGGATATGGCTTTCCAAGGACTGATCAATGACATTGTGTTGGTTTATCTAGATGATGTGACAGTTTTTTCCAAAGATGCAAATGACCATTTGAAGCACCTAATACAGATATTTGAGAGGTGTAGAGAGTTTGAAATCTCTATAAACCCAAATAAGTGTGTATTTGTTGTTCATGAGGGCAAGCTCTTGGGCCACATTGTTTCAAAGAAAGGTCTATCCATTGATTTAGAAAGGGTAGGTGTTATTTTAGCATTGCCTTTGCCTAAACACAAAAAAGGTGTACAAAGTTTCTTTGGCAGGATTAATTTCATTAGGTCTATGTTGAGAAAATATGAGACATTAACCTGAATAGGAAAGAAAAAAGAAAGTTTTGAGGAGATCAAGCAAGCCATTGCTAAAGTTCCTACTCTTGCAAGTCCTAACTTCTCTAAGGACTTCAATATGTACACTTTTGGGAATGAAGAGGTAAATTTTTCCATGCTGACCCAAGAAAATGATGAAAATTTGGAACAACCTATTGCCTTCTTTAGTCAAAGTTTAGAAGGCTATGAGTTAAAGTACACATACATTGAAAAACAAGTGTTTGTTGTAATCAAAAGTTTAAAGAAATTTAGGCACATGTTGTCTAGTAATAAAATTCACATTTTTGTGCCTCATCCTAGTGTGAAAGATTTTTTGTTGAGCAGAGACTTGAATGAGAAAAGGGTAGGATGGATCACCAAAGTAATGGAATATAATGTAGAGATCAAGACAACCAAGCTGGTGAAAGGGAAAGGACTATGCGAGCATCTTGCCTTAAATTTGAAAGAATAAAAAAAGGTTGTTTTGACATTTCATGATGATCCTATAAAAATTGCACCTTTAATCATGAGAAGTTAGACACAGGACATGATCCACTTCCTTCAAACTGGTGAGTGTCTATAAGGTCTTAATAGAGCCAAAAGAAGGTATTATAGACTGGAATCTATTCCCTATGTACTTGTGGATGGAGTAATTTTTAGAAAATATTTTTTAGGTGTACTTTTGAGATGTATTGAGTTGGAACAAATTGACAAGGTATTGCATGAGTTTCATGATGGCCCAACTGGTGGTCACTTTGCTCCTAGAACCACCACTTTTAAGATCATGAGGGTTGGTTATTTTTGGCCTAGTTTGTTCAAAGACACCCATGCTTGGGTGAGAAAATGCTATAAATGTACCCTATTTGATGGTAAATAGAAATTATCTACTTTGCCTCTTCATCTAATCCAAGTTGAACAACCTTTCATGCAATGGGGTTTGGATTTCATAGGTATGATCAATCCTCCTTCTAGTGTTAGTCACATGTGGGTGTTAATAGCCACTAATTATTTCACTAGATGGGTTGAAGATATAGATTTTAAAGAGGCCAATGAAAATTCAGTCCTATATTTCTATGAGAACATAATAATAAGGTTTGGATCTCCCTCAACTATCATCTCAGATAATGCATTGGCCTTTTTAGGAGCAAGGACAAGTGAATGGGCCCTGAAGCGTGACATTTACCTCTGCACTTCCTCTAACTACTATCCCTAGGGAAATGGACTAAAAGAGTCCATAAATAAGAATTTGATTAGGATCATCAAGAGGACAATCTAGGAAAATAAATGAACATGGCACACTGAGTTGAAAATAGCCCTTTGGGCTGACGGAATCACTCCAAAGAGGGCAATTAGAAACTCCCCATATACACTTGTGTATAGAAGGGAAGATAGACTTACTAATTCACTCAAATTGCTAGCTTTAGATCTCACTCATCAATTGTAGTTGATGGAAAATGATAGCATGGGAGTCAAATTGTGTGAACTGATGGAGCTTGAGGAGGTAAGAGATCAGGCAATGCATACCTTGACTACTCACCAGTAGCAAACAAAGAAGCATTTTCATAAGAAGTCTATGCCAAGGATATTTATAGGAGACATTATTCTTAAGTGGGATGAAGATAGAGCCAAGCCTAGGAGATACACAAAGTTTGATGCTTTGTGGAGTGGCTCATACATGATCACATAGTGTAAACAACACAATGCTTTCCAACTTTCAAAGTTGGATGGAGAGGAGTTATATATCCCAATCAATGGGATATATCTAGAGCATTGTTACTAAAGTTTTTCCTTCTATTGTACATAGTTGTTCTATTTTTCTTTGTGTTCCCTAAGTGTTTATGCACATGTGTGTGTTTGGAAGTGTCTTGTTTTGTTCTGTTGGGTCTTGTTATTTTCATCTATGTTTTCTTTGTGTTTGAGAATTCATTGACTCCATTATCGCTTGAGTGGATAAGGCTACCTAGTTTGATTAGTATAGCAAGCATACTTCCCCTGTAAGTCACCATTTTATTGACCAAATTTTGATCTTTCAAATCAAAATTGGCCACCCATATTGAAAAAATTATTTATTTGCTCATATGTTTGATTGAGTCTAATGTGTATCTTTGTCCAAAAAAAATATTTGTGTAAATTTCATGGAGAAGGTTCAAATATTTCCTTTTAGAAAGCTTTCTTCAGGTTCTTGTTCAAGTGTTTTTCCTTTCAAACTTTGTTCCAAGCATAAGTGAGTTCTTTTGGGTTTTGTTTTCCTTCGAGTTTTGTACAAGACTATTTCTTTCAGGATTTTTGCCCGAAATAATTCTTTCAGAAGTTTTGCCTTAGCCTCAAGTGAATTCTTGTGGACTTTTTGTCTAAGACTTTGATCCTGAAGGTGCTTTTCAATTTCTCTGAAGGATATATTCCAAGCTGAAGGGTACTTTGCAACTTTCCTGAAGGGCTCTTTTCAAGCTAAGTGGACCTTTTCAATTCTTCCAAAGGGTCATTTCTTATGAGAAAGTCATTTACATTTCTTTCGAAGGGCACTTTCACTTTTCTTAAAGGTGCTTTCAAATTTTTTGAAGGACATTTTTGAAGCCAAAGGTACAAGACAACTTTTTTGAAGGGCACATGGACATTTGCAAAAAGTCCAAAGGGATCATTTTAATTTCTCTAAAGGGTATTTTTCAATAAATCCAAAGGGTAAGAGTGCCTTTTCATGATTTTCAAAGGATTATTTCTAAAGGGATCAAGTGAAAGAGAAAGGATTTCTTGTGGGAAAATTATCGGAGACAATTTCCCTACAAACAAAAGACATAAAGAATTATTTTAGACAAATTGTTTGAAGGAATTCCCTCAAACAAAAAGTCTGAAAGAAGACCAAGACAAAGACAAAGACAAAAATGATTTATTTTAGGAAAAAAAATTGAAAGAAATGAGCAAGACATTTTTCTTGAAAGAAATAATAAATATGTGAATAAAGATTCCAAGAAAATCCTTATAGACAAATTGTCCACAAGAATGTCAAAAAACAAAAAAAATGAAAGATGATGGCCCACAAAATGTCAAATTCAAATTATAATGAATAGTCATTAAAGTTTAGAGAGGGAACCTAAATACAAACAAGAGAATGACAAATGTGCATAACAAATGATGAGCCATTAGGGAGCAACCAATGCCAAAACAAGATGGACTCAGTAATAGTAAAGGTCATTCTTGTAACTATTGATGGAAACTATTCCTGTTCCTGATTGACACATGTCTAATTGATCTTGTGATCTCAATCATTCAATCTCCCTTCAAAAAATTATATATATATATTTAACCTATTATCAAAGAAGCCTCCACTAGTTAATGACAAAACTCTAACCGAATTTGTATTGAAAACTATTGAAGAAATTAAGACAAATTCTACCACTCACACACTGCATTTTTGTGTATCAGTTTAACTTCATGTTATTCTCATTCAGTGAAAGTTGTCTTTCCTAACTTGTATCCTTGATTACCCACCAAATATGTAGACAAATATTTGTTATAGGTCCCCGTTAGTATTATCTAATAAGTATAAAGACATTTTAGAAGTGGTTCAAAGTCATATTCTTTTCTTGAATTATTTGTTTCCCTCTTGAATGTTTAATACCTTTTGAATCTAACAAGCGAAAAATTGATGTAATAATGCATAAAGGGTTATAATTCTTGTGAAAATAAACCTTGTCATTCTTTAAGTAGTGATTATAGTCAAAGTGAGAGGACAATACATATTGGTGCATCACCGTTTGTTTCTTTCTATTGTTTATTTTCTCTCTTTTCATACACAGTTGATAGATTAAGATAGATAGAGCTTCACAGGTGCATCAAGGGAGCTAGCCCTTAAATCTAGAGATTCATCTCAAAGAAATTATCACCCACAGCAAAAGATATTATTCCATTATGCCACTTGGATGAAAAATACTGAGTTTTTCTTCAAGGGTGCAAATCTAAGTGTCAATAGTCTCTTCATGTCATGACTAGGCTTAGGCTACTTAAGCACTTGACCTCAAAGACCTACTACCTATGCATTTTTCAACAAGGGAAAAAATACAATAACACTCGTAACCACTACAATACTCTATTTCACATTGCATACCTTTAATGCTCATAATCTTGTCACAACACACACTGCCAACTGGCCTTGATTGTAACAACACTCTTACAGACCTATTTATCATCATACCTTCACAACAATATTTAATGACAACATTGACAACTTCAATCTGACATGAGCCTTGACATCAACCACTTCAAGATAACCTAAGCCTTGACATCAACCAATATAAAAGATAATTCTCAATGATATCATATTATCATATCATGCACATACCTCAATGACCACTCACCATGCACCTTCACTAAATGCACCTTGACATCAATGACATCAACCTTGACATCAATGATAACAACATGCCAACAAGCTCCCCTTTTGTCATTGATGGTAAACACACTACAACCTAATCATTCTCATCTCCCCATTCTAGTCTTTCTCCCCTTGAACATTAATGACAAAGGGTCTTCTACAAACTGCCATCTGATCCTTGGACCTCAAGAAAACATGCTTCTTATGACTTCTACCTCACTGTCTTGACACTTCATAAAATAAAGATACAAATTTCCCCCTAATTATATGCTTTTCCTCATAGACACTAGATGACAACCACTCTTAGAAGTTGAACATTCTCTAAAAAATACACATCTCCCTCTGGTATTCATTCTCCTAGATCTAGTTGTTTTCTCAAATAAACATGATCACACCTACAACATCTGAAATCACACCTTATTGCAACAAAATCTCAACACAAAAAATATGAAGAAGTATAGGAACATGTTCCCCCTTACTCCATGCATACCTATTTCAAATGAACTCAGATCACAAGACCACTCACCTTGTCCTTGACATGACTGATATGACTCAAACCTTTGATCACACACTAGGCCTCCATATTCTTGACATCAACTAAAGAATTAAGGACTCCCCCTTTGTCTTCACATATTGAGCTCACCACATGAGTCATTAGGACTCTTGGACCATCCTCATATTCCTTTAAACATATTGATACCAATACCACTTCTCAACATAGATCAAGCTCAACTACCAACTTCTAGAAATAAAGAACAACTTTTTTCTTACCTCTCATATACCAATAACACTTCCAATTTTGTCAAAAGTCTTCAACATGTCTTCATGATAGCTACCAAGATTCCACTAGCTGATGAGTGTCTCCATGAAGCCTAATGGATTCATCCCTTACCATAGGTCACTAGAATAACACAAACTCAGGATATTCCCAGATCTCCATGCTCTCACAAGAATAATGATCCTTTAGGATCCTTTTTGGCTTGATTAGCATCTTTGGATTGGCCTCTTCATCATCCATGTGGGTAATAATATGAGATAATAATGAAAAATCTTGATACTCTTCAATATCTGGCCTATGTTCTACCATAGCAAATAGTCCACTTTGGCTTGTAGACTGATCAGGACTAAACTTGACTATCTTTGGCTTCCAAAATTTGGTTTATTTTCTTTCTTGAACTCTAGGAGCTTGAATCTTCTTGTTGTCTTGGTGATTCATGATGACATAATCTTGAAATATGACCAATGTTATGACAATTCTAGTAAAAAACATCACTCATACATCTTGACTGATGTGGACTATGACTCCTTCCATAGTCCCATGAGTACTCATTCTTGGAGGCTCTTCTACATTCTCTTGCTCTATGACCAAATTGACTAAATGAGAAACAATAACCATTGAATGAATTTGCATACCTTATGGCATTAGGATGTCTTACAATATTTGTCTTCATAGTGTTCTTGAGGTTGACCTTCTTGTTCACATTAGCATTCTCCTTATTCTCCTTTTGATCTACTTTGAAACCAACACCTACCTTATCATTAGTAGACTTCTGACTACTCAAAATGGCATTTAGAGCCTCTGTGCTCTTATCAAAATTCTCATAGGTCTTCATCTTGCTAGTTTCTTTATCTAATTATGAATTTAAGGACTCCATTTCTGATTCATACTTGGTGCATTCTTCTTCCTTAGCCTTTAGGCTAGCAGTTACTATCTCCATTTGATTTTTAACCTGATTGATGATCTCATCATGCTCCTTAGATGTGTTACTCAGACTCTCCTCAAACAAACCATTCTACTCTTCATATTCCTTAACTAATGACTTCAATTTATGATTCTTATTCTTTACAAGTTTTAATTATTTTAAGGCACTTATCAGTTCTACCTCAAATTTTACATCAACTTCTTCTTCATTTGATTCATCAACCATATCTCCAAAAATTGTGAATCTTCTTCTTGGAAGCAACCTGCTTCTTTGGCCATGAAAAGAAATTCATTGTTAACCTAATCAACACCTTCATCTACACTTTCAAAATCATTCCTGTCACTCTCATCAAAGGAATTACTATCTTCTTTGGTATACAATCTTTTGTTATTCTTGAAAGACTTCTTCTTGCCTTCATACTTTTTGAAACTCTTTTTGCTCTTATCAGACCTATAGGACTTGTTGTCCTCATCATGAGGTTCATCAACTTCTTCATCATCCTCAACCTTATGCTTGTGAAGACATTTGTTATCAAAATGTCTAATCTCACCACAATTGAAACATTTAAAGGCAACTTACCCTTATACTTACCAGATCCAGTCTTCAATTTCCTAGCAAACATGGCTATCAATTTATCATCATCAATATCTGAACGTACCTTATCCTTGACCTTCTTGGCTTTTGAATTCTTCTTAGCTATGAATGTTTATTCCTTCTTAGGAGGTCTTCCTTCATTTGTTTTCATCTCATATATAGTCAAGATACCATGAAGCCCATCCATTTGAAGTGTGTCTAGATCTTTCATTTATCTATTGAAAACACCTTTGAATCAAATTTAGAAGTTAGGGATCTCAATATCTTTTATACAATTATAGACTCTTTCACTTCTTCTTCGAGACCTCTGATGACATCGACAAATTCATCAACCCTTAATAGGTAAGATTTAATGCTCTCATATTCTTTCATACTCAAACTTTCAAACTACCTTTTATGGGTCTACAATTTAGCCATTGTCACCTTAGTGTCTCCTTCATATATAGTCTTCAAATTATCCCATATCACCTTGGCTGACTCACAGTGCATCACCTTCACAAACTCTACCTCTGATAGGCCACATAGAATGGCATTCATTGCCTTGGAATTGATCTCTCTTACCTTATTTCCTATTGTATCATTTTGTGGTGTAGGTATTGGTAAGTGTTCTCATTGATGTCAAAGATTGATGCCATGTGTGCATTGATGTCAAAGGTAATGACAAAGTGGTGATGGCATGATGATGATGAGTTTGAGCCTAAAGTTGTGTAAGGTAGGATTTGGATGCATATGAGTTGAGGTAAGTATTATTTGAGGCTTATTATATTATATCTAGAATGTTGATGTGGTTTTAGGTCAAGGAGAGAAGATAAACATTTAAACAGTGTGTTGGCATAGAGCATGTGAATAATGTGTTGGCATAGGCTTGGTAGCCAAGTATATAAGCATGGATCTTCAGTATATTTTTGCATGGGATGTTTATGAATGTTGTGTATGATGAGATCATGTTGTAGAGGTCCTATGGGGTGTCAAGAGTGCTTGAAGTGCTTATGAGAATGCACCATGTTCATTAGGTTCTTTCTTGTGGTCATCTAGACCTAGTTGGTCTTGTGGTAAATCATATTGAGTGAACAAATTGATAACATCATATTTCACATGCATGAAGGTTCCAAGATCATTTTGATATATGGATGGATTCATCTATGTGAGGAGATCATATGGTTCAAAGTTTAGGTCATGAGGTTGAGCGTAGCTAAAGATATGTAGGTGAAAAATTGGTCGCTCAGATAAAAGTTCACTAAGGTTCTATACTTAGCCAGGCTATCACTGCATGTCATGCAGATATGAATGAACCAACAAGTTTGTGTATTTATTTTTGGTACTCAAAAAGTCAACCAAGGTTAAATGATTTCATGGAGTTGTCTATAGTGCCAAGAAGGTACCCTAAAGATTTAGAGTCCTAAAGTGTTTTCTAGCTCAAGATATAAATCTTCAAAGTTTCCCTTGCAAACTGTGATGGGCCAGAGACTGTCAAGTTAAACTAAGTTGAAGTCTAAGGTCATCTAGTCAGTAGATCTAATAATGTGTGTTAAATCATAAATCTTGATCTAACAGTGCACATAAAAGTTAATATGTCAAAGAATGAATGCACTAGTGACATATGTCATATTCACAGAGCTTGGATAAAAGATTAAAAAAAACTAGCATATGATCGTGCAGTCAAAGATTAATGGTGTGTATTAAATTTAATGAGTTAAATGTGCATAAAGCATGTAGGACTGCTAAGTGGTACAATCATGGTTGCTCAGAGCTTAGATCAATGGTGAGCATTGCAAGGTAAGGACCAAACTAATCCACAAAAATTGATGGTATGTATTTGGTCAATATTTCTAGGTTGCATGAGATGAGGTCAACATGATTGATATTTAAAATCTACTCAGTGGTCGTTGGAATTTGAATATTCATATTTGTGAGGGAGAACCAATCTTTGGTTTTTGAGCTATAACTTTTGATATATGCATAATTCGATCATGGTGTATCAGGAAAAGTTATAGACGACTTAAATACACATCCATAAAACCTAGTTATAAGGTTTGAATGTTTATAAGACAAAGTTATGGACCTTTAAAGTAGATTGTGTGTTTGACTGTGTTTTGCAAGTGACCTGAGAAGGATATTTGAAGTGTTCTTGATAGTGTCTTAATGTTTTAAGATGAAATAAATATTGGAGAGTGATGTAGACTCCATGAGGACAATTTGTGTGTATTTTGGAGGTTTGATTAATATATTTTTAGTGTGAACAATTACTTAGAAGTTGACTGTGTTTGTTGAATACACTAGCAATTTGAGTGACCATCTTGCAGAGGCAAGTTGAAGGTGTTATGAGTAAAATTAAAGAAGAAAATGAGCATGAAAATGTTGTATTAGTATCAACATATTTTGATAAGGTATTTTTTGTCATATTTTTCCCCTGATCAATTATGGAGAGTCAAAATAAGTATAACTATATTTTGATTGTTTGTGATCAGTCTGAGTGGTCATTCTCAGAGAGTTGAATTGAGTGCTTATAGCCTATGTTTAAGTGTATAAATAACATGGAGGTGTAGCATAGGTCCTAAAATATTCATCCATATGATTTAATCATATGTCTATATGAAACACTTAATTAGTCATTTCAAAAGTATGAGACTATGTTTTTTGTGTATGAAGACCTAAAGAGTAAGGAGACCTAATTTGTAGGTTTGAGTGTTGTGTTGGTGTTCTAGGTGGAATGGAACCATGAGGGAGTGAGCAAGGGTATGCTAGAGATAGTTTTGATGTGTTTGAATCATTGGTAAATGATGAAGGTGGTCTAATTAGTCTCACATGTAACATGTGAGTATGAAGTCTTAATTGTTTTAGGTATCACCAAGACCTAATGGTGGTTTGGGGATAATGAGGTATTGGATGACCTATGCAGAGTGTGGTTATTACATGTAACATGTGTATGTACCTATGTTAAGTGTGGAAAGTATCTTGGCTGATCAAGATGGGTTATACTAATAGAGTGGTATAAATACAAGGCATAATTGGACTAATTATGCTAGTTGTGTGTGTGCAAATTCAATCAAAGAAGAGAACCTTTGAAAGAGAAGGTGCAGGTTAGTTAGGACCTTCAATGTGTGAGAAATATCAAACATGTTTATCTAATCAATTTTATGTAGGAAGACACATAGGTCATTAGACCTAATAATTCTATAAGAGGCAGTTTGAGCAAGTTAGCCCCAGAGGTAGCTTGAGAGAGATCAAAGGTGAAGAGTGCAGACATGGGTGATCATCATCAGTTGAAGAGTAGAAATAGGTGTTCAAGGTGATCTATTCAGGTAGTTGAGTGGGTCTTTGGTTTCCTAAGGGTTTGGTTTGTCCTTGTAAGGTAAATCTTGTTAAAGGTCTAGTTGTAGTGGGTGCTCAACTAGACAGGGTAAGTAACTCCTTATGGGATTGGTGTCTCACTAAACTAAGGGATGGGTGTTCCTTGATCAGTGGGTGGTAGTCTAAATGTTGGATCTTATTTTTATAAGACTATATTCCATCTTCGAAGGCTCAGTGTTTTTTATCCCCCAAGAGGGTTTTCCACATATATGATGTTTTCATGTCATATATGCTCTTATGTATGCTTTAGATGTATGTGATTTCATGTTTATACTACTTGATCAAGATTGATGTATGTTGAATGTTTAAGAGTTGGGAATTAAATTAGATTATCTTGCATGATTGATTCATCCCCCCAAGCTCTCAATGATTGTATCTCTAATGATTGGTATCAAATCAGGTCTTTTGGAGGAAGATTAATAACTTGAAGGAGAAATTAAGTAGCACTAGATGGCTAAGCAATTGAAGAAAGAGAGTCAACAGTGGAAGTTTGTGATCAAGGAACTTGAAGAATAGATATTTACTTTAAAGAAAGATGACAAAGAGGATAAGAATGTTATCAATGATCTCAAAAATTAGTTGGAAGATGCTAAGGTAAATTTGAGTTCAAAATATGAAAGTTGTTAAAAAGAAAAGGACATCATGTATGATGAATAAGTTTGCCATGATAGTGGAGAAGAAGTGGATCTAGGAGTTGGGCTCATAAAGAGCAATCACAAGATGAGGTATGTGATAAAAGGTCTTGAAGAACAAGTCATTTCTCTTGAGGGAAGTTTGTTAGGCAAGACCAAGAGAGATGAGAAGAAGTATCAAGAGCTGTTCAAGTATCTTGAAGATCAAGTTTGTAGATTGAAGAATGATTTGGCTAAAAAAGCTAAGGAGGATAAAGAGACCATCAAAGATCTCAAATTTCAGTTAGAGGATACAAGTTCTAGTTTGAGAACTAAAGGTGATGAGTGTACATAGTTGAAGATTGAAATGGATTCATTAAAGAGTGAGCATGAGCTTGTTGTAGTCAAGTTGGATAAGCTTGAAAACAAGCATGAGAAGCCTGAGCAAGCTAAGAAGAATGTAAGCTTTAAAAGCAATGCAATAAGGTCTGTTAGACAACCAAATGTTTCAAGGTATGCTAGTTTATTCCATGATCAATGTTATACATGTAATAAATATAGTCATAAAGCTAAGGATTGTATAAGGAAGTTAGTCAAGTATGGACATTCATGGGGCTTTGATAAAAGGAGTTTTTGGCCAAAGATTGATCACAGTTAAAATCTATCAAAATGTACAAATGATGTTATTTGTTTTAATTGTCATAAGAGTGGTCATATTGCAATTTTATGCCCTAGTGGAATTAATATATCCTCGAGGTATCTCAAAGTACATAAAGCTTCCATTGTGCATAAGAAATGTCATTATTGGTTATGGAGACCAAAGATTATCAATGCTAGTCACATTAGTCAAAAGGTTGATAAGAAAGTTGCTTTAGAAGAATGTATTGTAGACTAGTTTAAGCTCAAAGGTCAAAAAAGTAAAATGACTATAGAGAAGAAGAAGCAGATAGATAATAAATCTTCTAGGAGTGATTCAGGTGAGTCTACAGGTCTAATTAATCTATTTTCTATGATGGAGAATGCCATAGAAGTTAGAGAGTGCCAAGGGCTATCATTATCTAATCATGTTGTGAATGAAGAGGCCAAGCTCAAGGAAAATATTATAGTGGATAAGCATTTTGCTTCTCTTAAGCCTAAGAAGAATAAGAAGAACTATTAGTATCAGATGACCAAGGAAGAGAAGGAATATGAGGAGTTGTGGGTAATTCCTAGTAGCACTTTTTTCGAGGACATTATGAGTAAAGGGTATCTCTATCTAGGCTTCAAGGAGACACTTGACAAGTAAGAGGAAGCATGGTGGATGCTAGTTAAGCTTTGGTTGATGTTGTAGGACAAGAAAGGTCATGAGAAGATGTGTTTGGTTAAGGGGGAGCAACAAGTTCATAAGCCTACTTCAGATGTTGTGAATTGTGTGTTCCAGGTGTATTCAAGGACTTTGGTCCTAAATGTAAGTTCTTGTTAAATTTTGATGGATGGATTAGAAGATCAAATGGTAGAGAATGAAGACTAGAATGTTATGGTGTATAAGAAGAATGATTTCAAGTTGATTCAAAGTGGTTTTAGATGTTTTTTTTGTCAAATAAAGTGTTGTATAGCCATTTTGTCTAAGTTTGCCATTTTGATCAATGGTCTCTACCTAGAATAAGCTTGAAGTGTGAATTTGATGTTTTCAAGGTCTAAGAAGGCAAGAGTTGGGTGTTTTCAGTTGGATCGGGTATGTCTAGATGGAAGATATGTTGTGGTGGTCTCAGATTGATGTCATGATATGTATTTTCCCTTTTGGCATGTTGATAGTTGTGTATGCTCAGTTTATAGGGTCAGATTGAAGGTTTTCAAGTGGCAAAGGAGGATTTGTGAGTTGTCAAGATAATATTTTTGCATAAAATGTTCTATTTACCTTATTATAGCATGATTTATGTGATTTTGTGGGTTGAACGTATGTTGAAGTCAAATTGGAGATTTTTTAGTGTTCTTGGTTTTCTCAGTTTTGGCTTAAGGAAAAGCAGGCCTAAAATGGAATATAGGATGTATGGGTTCCCAAAATAATGGAGGGTTAATTATTGGTCCATAAGTGTGTAATGGTTTTCTCTAGGTGTGAAAGAAGTTTTAACAGTGGGCATTGACCAGAAGGAGGTTGTTGACCTTGTTTGTTTTAAGATTCTAGAGTTTTGGGCTATTCTAGAAAAGTGGTTTGCCTTATGAGTTGAGGTCTAAGGATTCTTAATAGGTTAAATGGTATAAATGGGTTGTCAAATTAAGCTTCATATATATTTTAATGTTTTTGGTTTTTAAATTATTCAAGTTTTTGTCAAGATGGAGGCCTAATTGGCTAGAAAGTTTGTGAAGGAAGTATGTTGCAGAAGATGATCTAGGTAATGCAAATTGATCTTCTTGAGGGAGAATATGAGAGTGATCCAAATATGAATTTATAGGTCTTGAAGGTATGTCTACTAAAACTTGTAGTCTTTGCAAGTTCCAAGTTGGGCTACAAGGAGTATAGACAGGCCTAGTGTGAAGAAAAGTGATTTTTGATCAGTTTCTCCAAAAGAAAAAGGCATGAATGTTTCAAGGTGAGTTCTCAAGTTGGTTTAGAGCATGTTTACTATTTTATGAGTTTCAAGAATTTTTGTTGGTATTCCTTGAGGTGGATTGAGAGATAAGGCTAGTAAGTTTGTGTGGTTGTTCTTCATGGTGTGTGGAGATCTGAAGATGCTCAAGATGTGCAATGGCTTAGAGATCTTAGTGGGGGTCCCTCTAAGATGTTTTTGAGTTAGGGGGAGATAACTTATATATATTAAGTGGTTTGAAGAGTTATGCATGTTGTGATGGGAAGCATATGTGAGATGCTTCAATCATATTAAAGATGTGGTGATATTTGCTATAAATGAGAATTCAAGAAGGTTGATATGATGACTTGATCAAACCTAGTCATAATTGTGAAAATATGTTGAATCATCGTACATAAACAAATGGATCATGATGTTAGGGGGAGATTTCTAAGTTTTATGAGTAGTTTTTTAGGTCCAAGGATCAGAGTTGTCCAAGTTTAGTTTGATGCATGTCAAAGGGGGAGCAATTGTTTCATATGAGGTATGTAAGTATCCTAAGCACCTAAAAGTCAATTTGAATACATTCATGATGTTAAGAGGAGATTGGTGGATATTTAGTCCACTTTGTCATTTATGGAAAAGGGGGAGAAGGAAAAGAAGAGGTTGTCATCAATGACAAAGGGGGAGATTATTAACAATTGTTGTCATTGATGTCAAAGATTAATGTCATGTGTGCATTGATGTCAAAGGTAATGACAAAGTGGTAAAGTGATGATGAGTTTAAGCCTGAAGTTGTGCAAGGTAGGATTTGGATGCATATGAGCTGAGGTAAGTATTGTTTGAGGCTTATCATATTGTATCTAGCATGTTGATGTGGTTTTAGGTTAAGGAGAGAATATAAGCGTGTGAACAATGTGTTGGCATAGAGCATGTGAATAGTGTGTTGGCACAGGCTTGGTAGCCTAGTATGTAAGCATGGATATTTAGTATATGCTTGGATAGGATGTTGATGAATGTTATGGATGATGAGATCATGTTTCAAAGGAACTACAAGGTGTCAAGAGTGCTTGACGTGCTTATGGGAATGCATGGTGTTCATTAGGTTCTTTCTTGTGGTCATTTAAGCCTAGTTGGTCTTGTGGCAAATCAAACTAAGTGAATAGATTTATAATGTTATATTTCACATGTGTGAAGCTTCCAAGAACATCTTGATATATTGATGAATTCCCCTATATGATGAAATCATATGGTTCAAATTTTAGGTCATGAGGTTGAGCGTAGCTAAAGATATGCAAGTACAAAGTTGGTCTCTCAAATAGAAGTTCACTAAGGTTCTATTATTATCTAGACCATCACTACACATCATGTAGATATGAATAGCCAATAAGTTTGTGCATTTATTTTTGGTACTTAAGAAGTCAACCAAAGTCAAAGGATTTTATGGAGTTATTATCTATAGTGCCAAGAAGGTACCTGAAGATTTGGAGTCCTGAAGTGTTTTCTAGATCAAAATATAAATCTTCAAAGTTGCTCTTGTAGACTGTGATGAGCTAGAGAGCATCAAGTTAAACTACACTGAAGTTTGAGGTCATTTAGTCAATAGATCTAATGGTGCATGTTAAATCATAGATCTTGATTCAACAGTGCATGTAAAAGTCAATATGTCAAAGAATGAATGCACTAGTGACATGTCTCACATTCATGAAGCTTAGACAAAATATCAATGGTGAGTGTATGATCATATGGTCAAAATATCAACAACACATGTTAAAGTTAATGTGTCAAATGTATAGAAGGCATGTAGGACTACCAAATGGCACAATCATGGGAGCTCAGAGCTTAGATCAATGGTGAGCATTGTAAAGTAAGGACTAGGCTAATGCATAGAGATTGATAGTTCATATTTGGTCAATATTTATAGGGTGCATGAGATGAATTCAACATGACTGATGTTTAACAGCTACTTAGTGACCATTGGAATTTGAATATTTGAATTTGTGAGGGAGAACCAATCTACAATGTTTGAGCTATAACTTTTGATATATGTAGAATTTGATGATGGTGTAAAAGGCAAAGTTGTAGAGGACTTAAATTTGCATACATATAATATGGTTAGAAGGTATGAATGTTTATATAGATAAATTCATGGAGATTTAAAGTTGATTATATGTTTGACTATGATTTGCAAATAACCCGAAAATGATATTTGAAGTGTTCTTGATAGTGTCTTCCTGTTTTAATATGAAATAACTATTGAAGAGTGATATAGACTCAACAAGGATGATTTTTGTGTATTTTTGAGGTTTGATTAATCCATCTTCAGTGTTAACAATTACTTAGAAGTTGACTATGTTTCTTGAATACACTGGTAGTTTAAGTGACCATTTTGCATAGGCAAGTTGAAGGTGTTCTGAGTAGAATTGAAAGAGAAAATGAGTATGAAGATGCTGTATAAGTCTCAATAGATTATGAGAACTAATTGGTTTTCATATTTTTCCCCTAATTAGTTGTGGAGAGTCAAAATAAATATAATTGTATTTTGATTATTTGTGATCAATTTGAGTGGTCATTATGAGAGAGTTGAATTGAGTGATTATAGCATATATTGAAGTGTCTAGAGCATATGGAGGTGTAGAAGAGGTCCTAAAGGATTCACCTATATTATCTACTCAGATGTATATGTGAAATACTTGAGTAGTCACTTCAGAAGTTTGAGACTATGTTTTCTATGTATGAAGACCTGAAGAACAATGAGACCTAATTGGTAGGTTTGAGTGTTCAGTTGGTGTTCCAGGTGGCATGGAAAAATGAGGGAGTGATAAATGGTATAATAGAGATATTTTTTATGTGTTTGAAGCATTTTTAAATGATGAAGGTGGTCCAAGTAGTGTCACATGTAATGTGTGAGTATGAAGGCCTAAGTGTTTTAGGTCTCACCAAGACCTAATGGTGGTTTGGGGCTAATGATGTATTATTCGACCTATGAAGAGTGTGGTTCTCACATGTAACATGTGTATGGACCTATGTTAAGTATTACAATCATTTTGGTTGACCAAAATGGGTTATACTAAGAGAGTGGTATAAATACAAGGCATAATTGGACTAATTGTGTTAGTTGTGTGTGTGTGATTTAAGTGAAGAAGATAACCTTTGAAAGAGAAGGTATAGGTCAATTAGGACCATCAGTATGTGAGAAATATTAGACATGTTTATCTGATCAAGTTGATGTAGGAGGACACACAATTCATTGGACCTAATAAGTCTAGAAGAGGTAGTTTGAGCAAGTTAGCCCTAGAGGCAGCTTGAGAGAGATTGAAGGTGAAGAGTGCAGACATAGGTGATCATCATCAGTTGAAGAGTAGAATCAGGTGTTCAAAGTGATCTATTCAGGTATCTAAGTGGGTGCTTGGTTTCCTAGGGGTTTGGTTACTCTTTTCAAGGTAAAGCTTGCTAAAGGTCTAGTTGTAGTGGTGCTCAACTAGATAGGGGCAGTAGCTCTTTATGAGATTGGTGTCTCATTAAACTAAGGGATGGGTGTTCCTTGATCATTAGGTGATAGTATAAATTTTGGATCTTATTTTTATAGGACTGTAGTCCATCTTGCAAGGTTCAGTGGGTTTTATCCCCCAAGAGGGTTTCCCACATATATGATATGTTCATGTGATATATGCTCTTATGTATGCTTTAGATGTATGTGCTTTCATGTTTATGCTACTTGATCAATATTGATGTATGCTAAATGTTTAATATTTGGTAATTAAATTGGATTATTTTGCATCACTGATTCATCCCACCTCTTAGTGATTGTACCTTCAATAGTAGGAGGTGGAGTGTACCCATCCACAACTGACTACCATTTATCATGGCCCATTGACATTAGATATGTCCTCATTCTAATGCTCCAAAATTCATAATTATTCCCATTAAATAATGGATACTTATTGGTAGAGAAACCTCCTTGAACTTAAGTACTAGCCATCCTTGCTTCTAGGATCTCCTTTAGGCTGTTAGGCCTGCTTTAAAGGACCCACTCTGATACCAATTATTTGAATCACAATGACTGAGAAGGGGGAGGGTGAATCAATATTCAAAACATTAATTCAGTTGCACTTAACATTCAAGATCCATTTATATAAACATATAGATAAATCAAAGCACAAGTAACCATAAATATAAACATGAAATACAAGAACACATCACATATGTGGGAAACCCTGAAGTGGAAGAAAACCCACTGATCTATGCAAATAGACTATAGTCCTATAAGACAAAAACTAAATTTAGTGAAGCACCAACTCCACATGGATCATCAACCCCCTAGATGACTCAGCACCAACTCAGCCACTTGATTACTTGATTACATTTAGAGCACTATGTTACTCACACAATAGATGATGATCACCTTCTTTAACTCTTCACACTATTATTCCTCTCAAACTACCTTTTATGCCTCTTCGCTCAACTAGGTCTCTTAAAGATTGATTAGGTCATATGACCTTGATCTTCATACTTAGACCTCATATTAGATATTGAAACAGACCCTCTACTATATTCTTATGATCTATAATACCTATTTTCACTCAAAGATATTCTATTTCATTCACTCCTTAATCAAATCATCTAACATTATAATTGTTAAAGAGTTCTAAGTAATGCCATAGAGGTGTCCGGGCGAGTGGATGAAGTGTCTTGATAATCTAAGAGTCAATGAGAAAGTATGTAGTAAGCTTGTTCTAGTATGTTTGAAGTAGGCTTGGTTGATCTTCAATTTTGGCATGGTTATGGATATTTAGGGATGAGTATGGTGATTTAAGGTTGTGCAATAGGTCCCATGAGAGGTTGTATATGCTCTGAATGCTTGTGGTGGATTTCATCTGGTAGTTCATAGTTTTCATCTAGACATTTTAGGTCTAGTGGTAGAAAAATTTGAGTAGGTAGTTTGTTAATGTTACCATTGCCATTTATGGATGAGTCAGGAGAAGTTGGTCATATGGGTGTGATCACATTAGTCCCAAGTTGTTATTTTCCAAGTTTTAGGTTGTGAGTTTATGCATAGAAAAAGATATAACTATGCAAAGTTGGATTCTCAGGTAGATTGTAATGTTTTCCCATACTTAGCCAAATTTGCAAGGGGAGATCTAATGGTACACATTTAATCACATCATAGATCTACGATGAAAAATTAATCTGAGCTTAACTATGTTGAATGTCTAAGTTCAATTAGAGCTGACTAAGTAGTTTAATGGCATCATATTTCACAAGCGTAAAGGTTCTAGGAGCATATTGATATATGGATGGATTCCCTTATGAAAGAAGATCATATGGTTTAAATTTTAGGACATGAGATTGAGCATAACAAAATTAATTAAGGTTTAAAGTTGGCCTTCTAGGTAGATTACAATGGTTCCCATACTTAGCCAAATTTAATGAAGTTAAATACCAAGGCCAGATAAGGATCTAATGGTGAGTGGGTGTTCATACAGATGCAAATCAATGATGCATATTAAGTCAAATAGGTCAAAGTGTCTGATGTTTAGCAGGTTAAAGTCTAAGCTAGTCTCAAAGAGATTGATGGAGTAAATTTATTCCAAATTATCAAGAAGCATTGAGATGATGACATGTGTTTGATGTTTAATAGTGAATAAAGATAAAGACTGATCTACTTCTAAGAAGATCAATAATGTGTATTTTTCTAAAGTTGCTAGAAAGCATGAGATGAGGTCAAAGTGATAGATGTTTAACATAGTTAAAGATTAGGCTAATATCAAAGATATCGATGGTGCATATTTGATCAAATATGTGAGGACACGAGATCATGGTAAAGTGTTTGATGTTTAACAATGACCATTGGCATTTGAATTATCAAAGGGAAAAAATAATCTACAGTGTTTGAGCCATAACTTTTGATCTAAGATGAATTCGAAGGTGATGTAAAAGGCAAAGTTGTAAAGGACTCCAAGGTGCATCTAAAAAAATTGATTAGAAGGTTTTAATATCTATATAGTTGTAGATATTGAGCTCTAAAATTGACTATGTGTTTGACCATGGTCTATAAGTTACCTAAGAAGGATAATTGAGTTTACTCTGATGGTATTTGGATGTTTCAAGGTGACTTAGATAGTGCAAAGTATTAGACTCCTTAAGAATGATCTGTATGGATTTTGAAGGTTTGACCAATCTATATTCAGTATGAACAAATACTTAGAAGTTAATTGTTTATTTTTTCATGGTGTTCTTGTATACAAAGCTAATGTTTTAGTAGATTGAGCATACACAAAGGTGTGTAATGATGACTGTAATCATTTGAGGATGTCTAAGAGGTCATGTGGAGTGGAACTATGCATTTGGAAGCAGTCTTGTGTTTCTAATTTGCTCATTGAAGTGCTAAATGGGCGAATAGGTCTCCATGAGACCTATAAGGGCTACTATGGCCTCCTTGAAAGGTGTAGCTGCTTATGTGTGACCCATAGTTGTTATGGTCAACCTGTGAGGATGGTATTGAGATATGTAATATGTCCTAAGGGTTAAGGGAAGTCTAAAGGCCGACCAAGAAGATAATAATCATGAAGGCTCTATAAATGGTGAAATCAAAGGTGATGACTTATAGAGTTGAAGAAGGGGGGTGTGTGAGCATGTGGATCAAAGGAAAGAAGAAAGGGAGTGTGCCTAGTGGATGTGTTATAGAGTATTAAAGTTTGATGATTGTGTGTATGACTTGTAGGTATGAGTATGTATATTAGGGTAGTTGTGAGTGTGGTGTGAAGTGAAGAAGATAACCTTTGAAAGAGAAGGTATAGGTTAGTGAGGACCATTATAGAGTGAAGAGGATTATTCATGCTTGTCTGATCAATTTGATGTAGGTGGATACATAGGTCATTAGACCTAATGAGCCTAGAAGAGGCAGATTGAGTGAGTGAGCTCTTGAGAATGTTTGGGTGAAAGAGTGAAGGTGAAGAAAGTAGACAAAGGTGGTCATCATCAATTTAAGAGCAATAATAGGTGTTTAATATGATCTATTCAAGGTAGTTGAGGGTGGACTTAGTTTCATAGGGGGTTGGTTCCTCCTTGCAAAGTGAAACTTGCGAAAAGGTCTGGTTGTTGTGGGTGCTCAGCTAGACATGGGTAATAGCTCCTTGTGGGTCTAGTTTCTCACTAAATTAAGGGACAAGTATTCTTTGATCAGTTGGTTCTAGTCTAAATTAGATCTTATAAGTATAGGACTATAGTCCATCTTGTAGGGTTTAGTGGGTTTTATCCCCCAAGAGGGTTTCACACATATATCATGTGTTATGTGCTTGATCTTGCTATATCTTTCTTGTTCATTACAATGGTTAATTTGTATGCATCGTGATTGTATATGTTGAATTTTTAAGGGCTAAGAATTGAATTGGATTATTTGGAATCACTTATTCACCCCATCCCTCTTAGTGATTGTACCTCTAATAATTGGTATCCAAGTAGGTCCTTTAGAGGAAGCTTAACAACTTGAAGGAGATCGTAAGTAGCATAAGATGGCTAAGCAGTTGAAGAAAAAGAATCAATAGTGAAAGGATGTGATCAAGGAATTTGAAGAGTAGATATGTACTTTGAGGAAAGATGCCAAAGAGGATGAGAAAGTTATCAATAATCTCAAGGTTCAACTAGAAGATGCCAAGGCAAGTTTGAGTTTAAAAGAAGAAAGTTGTTCAAAATAAAAGGATGTCATGTATAATGAAGAATTTTTCCATGATACTGGAGAAGAAGAAGTGTTCTATGATAGTGAGGAAGAATAAGTGGATCGAGAAGTTGAGCTCATAAATAGGAATCACAAGATGAGGTATGTGATCAAAGGTCTTGAAGCACAAGTCAGTTTTCTTGAGGGATGTTTGTTAGGCAAGACCAAGAGAGATGAGAAGAAGAATCAAGAGATGATCAAGTCTTTTGAAGAGCAAGTTTGCAGATTGAAGAATGATTTAGATAAACAAGCCAAGGAGGATAAAGAGACAATCAAATATCTCATATTTTAGTTAGAGGCTACAAGTTATAGGTTGAGAACTAAAGGAGATGAGTGTGTTCAACTGAAGACTAATCTTGTATTCCTAAAATCTAAGCATGAAAAGGTTACAATAAAGATGGGAAAGCTTGAAGAAGATCATAAAAATAATAATAGGCTAAAGAAGATGAGTGTACTTGGTTGAAGGTTAAAATGGAGTCATTAAAAAGTGAGCATGAGCTTGTTGTAGTCAAATTGGATAAGTTGGAAAATAAGCATGGAAAGCCTAAGTATGTCAAGGAGAATGCAAGGTTTGAAAGCAATACAAGAAGGTATCTTAGATAACCAAATGCTTCAAGGTATTTTAGTTTATTCCATGGTCATTTTTATACATGTAATAAGTATGGTCATAGAGCTAAGGACTGTAGAAGGAAGTTAGTCAAGTATGGACATTCATGGAGCTATAATAGAAGGAGTTTTTGGTCAAAGATTGATCATAATTCAAATCTATCAAAAGGTACGAATGATGTTGTTTGTTTCATTTGTGATAAGAAAGGTCATATTGTTAGACTTTGTCCTAGTAAATTTGATAAGCCTTCAAGTCATCTGAAGAAGGGAGAGACTCCTAGAAATCATATCAAAAGTCAAAACATGATGTGGAGACCTAAGGAAATGAAGGTTAGTCCTGCTAAGCTCAAGGATAAAAATTCCGATACTATAGAAAAGGAATCAGTTTTAGATGTGTCTCAAGAGTGCTAAGGAAGCTTGATATCAGTCCAAATGGAGAAGGTGTTAGTTGAAGAGATATGCCAAGAACCTATGTTTTAAACATGCATTATCAAGGAAGCCAAAGAAGAGATGGATGCCAAGTAATTTGTTTCAATCAAGAAAAGGAAGAAGAAGAAGAAGAAGGTTCCATGAGGACTAGTATGCTCCTCTGTTTCAGGTCCTTGTGAAGTAGAGATGTCTTTATTGTGCTTCATAAAGACATTTCTCAGTTTGAATAATCAGTGGTATTGCAAGGGTTTTCAGTTGGATTAGGTATGTATAGGTGGAAGATATGTTGTGGTGGTTTCAGAGTGATGTCATGGTATGTTTTTGCCCTTTTGGCATGTTGATAGTTGTGTATGCTTAGTTTATAGGGTCAAATTAAAGGTTTTTAGGTGGAAAAGGAGGATTTTTTGAGTTGTAAAGATGATATTTTTGCATAAATAGGTTTTTTGACCTTATTATAGCATGTTCCAGGTGGTTTTGTGGTTTGAAGGTATGTTGAAGTCAAATTGGAGATTTTTTAGTGCTCTTGGTTTTCTCAAATTTAGCTTAAAGGCAAGCAAACCTAAAATGGGTTATAGGATGTATGGATTCCCAAAGGTTTGAAAGCTCAAAAATTGGTACAGAAGTATGTGGTATAACCTACAAGTGTGAATGAAGTTTCAGAAGTGTGCATTGACTGGAAGGTGCTAGGTTGACCAATCTTATTTTAAAGATCTAATGATTTGGGCTAGTTGAGAAAAGAGACTTCCCTAAGGATTTAGAGGATAAGGATTATTAATATGTTAGTTTGGTTAAATGGGTTTTAAAATCATGGTTCACAATGATTTGAAGGTAAGTTATGTTCAAATTATTCAAGTTTTTGTCAAATAGGAGGCCTAATTGGCTAGTAGGTTTGTAAAGGAAGTGTGTGGCAGAGGATGAACTAGCTGATAAAAATTGGTGTGGTTGAGGGAGAATATAAGAGTTATCTAAACATGAATATTCAAGTCTTGAAGGTGCGTCTACTAAAATTTGTGGCCTCTATAAGTTCCAAGTAGGGCTATAGGGAGTCTAGACAGGCCTAGTGTGAAGAAGAGTGCTTTTTGATCAATTTATCCAAAAGATAATGATGTGAGTGTTTCCATGTAAGTTTAATGGTTGATTTTAAATATATTTTATATTTAGTGTGTGGATTTAATATCTATTGGTACTCTTAGAGGTGGCTTGCAAGTGAGAGTATGAAAGTAGAGTGGTGTTATTTGAAGACCCAATGCAGTATAATGTTCTGAGTTTGATGTTTTCATGATGTCAAGGCCATGAAGGTGTTCTTAGAATATCTATAGGTGATATTTGGCTATGAATTTCAAGGTGATTTCTCAGGTTGGTTTAGAGCATGTTTTTTATTTGGTGAGTGGCATAAAGTTTTGTTCGTGGTCCTTGAGGTGGCTTGAGAAGAGAATGCTAGTAAGCATATGTGGTGGTTATTCATGGTGTGTGGAGATTTGAAGATACTCAAGAGGTAAAATAGATTATATATCTTAGGGGGATTCCCTCTTAGATTTTTCTTAGTGATTTTCATCAGATTTTAGTGCTTTTGTGTGTTCTTTCTTCATTGGTTGTAGTGCTTGGTTGAAGAGAGTGTTGGCATGTAGCAAGAGGAAGTTTTCAAGGATAGAAGAGGTATGATCAAGGTAAGGGGGAGTTTTTATAATTTTTATAAAGTTTTCCTCTCATGTTGGTAGTTTTTTTGGGTCCTCAAGATCAGTTTGTGCCCACTTTGTCAATGTGTCAAAAGAGGAGAACGTTCCTAATGTGAGAGTGCTTGAAGAGAGAGAAGGAAGGTAAATTGTATGATGGGTGTTGATATTGATGACAAAGGGGAAGATTATTCAAGATTTTTCAATGATGTCATGAAGGTGTTAGGTGAATGTATGAAGTTTCTTGATAATCTAAGTGTTAATGCCAAAGTGTGCAGTGTGTTTATTCTAGTATACTTTAGGTAGGCTTGGTTAATCTTGAGTTTTGGCATGGTTAGGGATTTTTAGGGATGATTATGGTGATTTGAGTTTATGAAAGAGGTCCCATAAGAGGTCTTATATGATTTTAATTCTTGTGTGCATGAGTGGATTTCATCTAGTAGTTCATAGTTTACATCTAAACATTTTCAGTCTAGTGGCAAAAAAATCTGAGTAGGCAATTTGCTAACATCACCATTGCCACATATGGATGAGTCAGGAGGATTTGGTCATATGGGTGTGATAAAATTAGTCTCAAGTTATTATATTCCAAGTTTTAGGTTGTGAGGTTGTGTTTAAAAAAATATATAATTGTGCAAAGCTGGTTTCCCAGGCAGATTACAATGTTTTCCCATACTTAGCCAAATTTACAAAGGGAGATCTAACGATGCACATTTAATCGCATCATAGCTTAACTATGTTTAATGTATAAGTTAAATTAGATCTAATTAATCAATTTAATGGCATCATATTTCACAAGAGTGAAGGTTTTAGGAGTATCTTGATATATGCATGGATTTCTCTATGAAAGATCATATGGTTTAAATTTTCGGACATGAGATTGAGTGTATAAAAAGTTATTAAGGTTCAAAGCTCGTAGTCTAGGTAGATTGTAGTGCTTCCCATACTTAGCCAAAGTTAATGAACTTAAAGACCAGGACCAAATAAGAATATAATAGTGAGTGGTTGTTTACACAGATGTAGATCAATGATGTGTATTGAGTCAAATAGGTCAAAGTGTCTGATGTTTAGGAGGTTAAAGTCCAGTATACTTTGAAAGAGTTCAATGCAGTGAATTTGTTCTAAATTATTAGGAATTATCAAGATGATGACAATATTTCAATGTTTAATAGTGAGTAAAGGTAAAGATCGAGCTACTTCTAAGAAGATTGACAGTGCATATTTTTTCAAAGTTGTCAAGAAGCATGAGATGAGGTCAAAGTGACAGATGTTTAGCATAGTTATAGATTAAGATACTCTCAAATATATTTATGTTATGTATTTGATAAAAGATGTGAGGACATGAGATGATGGCAAAGTGCTCGATGTTTAACAGTGACAGTTGGCATTTGAATTAGTAAATGGAAAACTAGTTTGTAGTGTTTGAGCTATAACTTTTGATCTAAGACAAATTTGAAGGTGATGTAAAAGGAAAAGTTGTAAAGGAATCCAAGGTACATTCAAAAAAAATAGTTATAAGGTTTGAATATCCATAAAACTATAGATATTGAGTTCCAAAGTTGACTGTGTGTTTAACCATGGTTATAAGTGACCCAAGAAGGATAATTGAGTTTGTTCTAATGGTATTTGGATGTTTTAAGGTGACTTAGCTATTGGAGAGTGTTTTAGACTCAATAAAAATGATTTATATAGATTTTTTTGGTTTGACCAATCCATATTCAGTATGAAAAAATGCTTAGAAGTTGATTATTTATTTGGTCATGGTGTTCTTGTGTACAAAGTTAATGTTTGAGTAGATTGAGCATACACAAAGGTGTGTAATGATTACTATAATAATTTGAGGATGTATAAGAGGTCATGTGTAGTGGACCTGTACATTTGGAAGTGGGCTTATGTTTCTAATTTGCTCGTTAAAGTGCTAAATGAGGGATAGGTCTCCATGAGACTTATAAGGGCTAGTATGGCCTAATTGAAAGGCGTAATTGCTTATGTGTGACCCAAAGTTGTTATGGAAGACCTATAAGGATGTTATTGAGCTATTTAAGATATAATAAGGGTTAAGGCAAGTCTAAAGGCCAACCAAGAAGATAATAATCATGAAGTCTTTATAAATGGTGAAATCAAAGGTGATGATTTATAGAGTTGAAGAAAGGGGGTGTGTGAGCATTTAGTGTGAAGGAAAGAAGAAAGGGAGTGTGCCTAGTGGATGGGTTATAGAGAAGATCATGATTGTCTGTATGACATCTTAGTCATAGTTTTGATGTCAAAAATAGTGCTCTTGCAAGTTTGAAGATTGAGGATGAGCGAAGAGGTCTAGAGTGATCTAAAAGGATGTTTTGGATGCCTTGAGTGTGATAAAAGGATAGATGATGTCTATGCAATCTTGGTGGTTGATTTGAGAGGTATATCAGAGTGTGTACTATGTGTATGACCATTTGTTCATGTTGTTGATGTTGTGATAATGTTTGTTGCAGGTCTGAGTGTGTATATGAGGGTAGTTGTGAGTGTTATGTGAAGTGAAGAAGAGAACCTTTAAAAGAAAAGGTACAGGTTAATGAGGACCATCATAGAGCAAAGAATGTCAATCATGCTTATTTTATCAAGTTGATGCAAGTGGATACATAGGTCATTAGACCTAATGAACCTAAAAGAGGTAGATTGAGCAAGTGAGCTCTTGAGACTGTTTGGGCGAAAGAGTGAAGATGAAGAGTACAAACAAAGGTGGTAATCATCAATTGAAGAGTAAAAATAGGTGTTTAAGATGATCTATTCAAGGTAGTTAAGGGTGTATTATTTGCCTATGGGATTGGTTCCTCCTTGCAAGGTGAAACTTGCTAAAAGGTCTAGTTATTATGGGTGATCAGTTAGACAGGGGTAGTGGCTCCTTATGGGGCTGGTGTCTCACTAAATTAAGGGATAGGTGTTATTTAATTGGTTGGTTCTGGTCTAAATTATATATAGTCATTATAGGACTATAGTCCATCTTGTAAGGTTCAGTGGGTTTTATCCCTGAAGAGGATTTCCCACATATATCATGTGTTATGTGCTTGATCTTGCTATATCTTTCTTGTTCATTGCAATGGTTAATTTGAATGCATAATGATTGTATGTGCTAAATGTTTAAGGGTTAGAAATTGAATTGGACTATCTAGCATCACTAAGTCACCCCCACCCCTCTCAGTGATTGTACCTCTAACACTAATAAGGCCTAAAAATCCTTTTTATTATACAAGCCTCTTGATCATACACCTCTTGGTCAGTGACACACACTTGCCCACTTAGATTGGCCACATAATAGGCTTTAGGAGATGTTACAAGTAATAATAAATCATTACATTAGGTTGGCCATGACTCAAATAGACCAAATCCTTCTTTAGGTCTCATAGAGACCTCATTCCATTAGGCTTACTTTAAGACACATTACCTTATGACCCCTTGGAACACTTGACACCTCTATACATGACACAAAGTTTTAATACACAATCATATGGGTGTGATCACATTAGTCCCGAGTTGTTATTTTCCAATTTTTAGGTCATAAGGTTTTGTATTGCAAAAGATATAACTATGCAAAGTTAGCTTCCCAAGCAAATTACAGTATTTTCCCATACTTAGCCAAATTTACAAAGGGAGATCTAATGGTGCGTATTTAATCGCATCATAGATCTATGATGTGAAATTAATCTGAGCTTAACTATGCTAAATGTCTAAGTTCAATTAGAGCCAAGTAATCAATTTGATGGCATCATATTCACAAGCATAAAGGCTCCAGGAGAATCTTGATATATGGATGGATTCCCCAATGAAAGAAGATCATATGGTTTAAATTTTAGAACATGATATTAAGCATAGAAAAAGTTATTAAGTTTTAAAGTTGGCCTTCTAGGTCGATTACAGTGGTTCCCATACTTAGCCAAATTTAATGAAGCTAAAGACCAAGACCATATAAGGATCTAATGATAAGAGGGTGTTCATACAGATGCAGATCAATGATGCATATTGAGTCAACTAGGTCAAAGTGTATGATGTTTAGCAGGTTAAAGTCTAGGCTATTCTAGAAGAGATTGACACAGTGTGTTTATTCCAAATTTTTAGGAAGCAATGAGATGATGATAAGTGTTCAATGTTTAACAGTGAGCAAAGGTAAAGACTGAGCTACTTCTAAGAAGATCAACAATGCATATTTTTTCAAAGTTGCTTAAAAGCATGAGATGAAGTCAAAGTGACAAATGTTTAACATAGTTAAATATTAAGCTACTCTCAAAGAGATCAATGGTATGCATTTGATCAAAGATATAAGGACACAAGATGATGGCAAAGTGTTTGATGTTTAATAGTGATCATTGGTATTTGAATTAGCTAAGGGAAAAACTAGTTTGTAGTGTTTAAGCCATAACTTTTGATCTAGGATGAATTCGAAGGTGATGTAAAAGGTAAAGTTACAAATTGTAGTCATATAAAATACAAAAATTGGTAACTTAAGCATGGTTAATGACACCCAACCCATAGGTCCCTCTTGCTTACTCTGATGACCTCATAGGTTTGTTCTCATTGATTCTTAGTCATATGTAGCCTTTCAAACTTGATTCTAGCTGAGCCAAGACCCTATCTTCATGACCAATAGATCTCTATAAAAGCACATTCAAAGATCATTTGGAAAGGGTTAGAAAATATTAACAAGCAAGCAAGAATATAAGTGAAACCACTTAGGCAATTTTTCCTATTATCTGCATACAGCCATCTAGTACAGTCCTAAGCACATCTAAATCCCTACATCAGTCCTTAGCCATCCTCAAGTACATCCAATCTAGAATTTTTTGTACTCTCATATCATAATTTCACCAAGCACTTTCAAAGGGAGAATTACATATGGCTTGATCCCTCTTCAGAGTATTGGTATGTAGGCAATGTGCCCACATACAGGGTGTGAAGTATGTCCAATGCATCTTACACACACTAACCCCTTTTCCCTATTTTTCAAATTTTTGTTCAAGTGTAATAAAGGTATATAAATGGAAAAAAATAGATCTATAGGGATCACTATTGATAGCAAGGCTTAAAAAATTCATAGATAATTTCACACAGACCTATTAAACAAAACCCAAAAAGCTTATCTCCTCAGGACAATAGCATCGATTAAGGACTACAGCACTAGTGCCATTCCTGTCTAATTTTGATGGTCCTATCTAATCAGAAAATGAAAGCCAAAATCATATTTTTGATAGTGTCCCAGGCCTACATAGTGAATATCAAAACTTGTCTTAATCGGATCAATACAAAATAAGATAAGTTTAATTTCTCTCTCTCACTACTATTTTTAGAAAAGGTCAAATTGTAATTAAATTTCACAAATTAGTATCTTATTTATTGCATATTATTTATTGATTTATCAATCTAGATCCTTTAACTAAATTAGGAATAAAACCCCAATATTCCCAAAATTGTTAAAACATAAAGGAGTCCAAGGTGCATCCAACAAAATTGATTAGAAGGTTTGACTATCCACAGAGTTTTAGATATTGAGATCCAAATTTGATTGTGTGTTTGACCATGGTCTATAAGTGACCCAAGAAGGATAATTGAGTTTGTTCTGATGGTATCTAGATGTTTCAAGGTGACTTAGCTATTGGAGAGTGTTATAGACTCCTTAAGAATGATTTGTATGGATTTTAGAGGTTTGACCAATCCATATTAAGTATGAACAAATGCTTAAAAGTTGATTGTTTATTTGTTCATGGTGTTTTTGTGTACAAGGCTAATGTTTGAGTAGATTGAGCATATGTAGAGGTGTGTAATGATGACTATAATCAGTTGGGGATGTCTAATAGGTCATGTGGAGTGGACCTATGCATTTAGAAGTGGTCCTATGTTTCTAATTTGCTCCTTGAAGTTATAAATGAGGGAAGAAGTCTTCATGAGACCTATAAGGGCTATTATGGCCTAATTGAAAGGCATAGCTACTTATGTATGACCCATAGTTGCTATAGCTGACCTATGAGGATGTTATTGAGATATGTAAGATTTATTAAGGGTTAAGGCAAGAATAAAGGCCGACCAAGAAGATAATAATCATAAAGGCTTTATAAATGGTAAAATCAAAGGTGATGATTTCTGGAGTTGAAGAAGGGGGGGTGTAAGCATTATGGAGTGAAGGAAAGAAGAAAAGGAGTGTGCCCAGTAGATGGGTTATAGAGTAGAGCAGGTTGATGATTGTGTGTATGACATGTAGGTCATATTTATGATGTCAGAAATAATGCTCTTGTAGGTTTGAAGATTGAGGATGAGCAAAGAGGTCTAGAGTGATCCAAAAGGATGTTTTGGATGGCTTGAGTGTGAGTGAAGGATAGATGATGTATGTGTAAGCTTGGTGGTTTATTTGAGAGGAAAATCAGAGTGTGTGTTATGTGTATGACTATTTGGTCATGTTTTTGATGTTGTGATAGTTTTTGTTGTAGGTCTAAGTGTGTACATGAGGGTAGTTATGAGTGTGGTGTGAAGTGAAGAAGATAACCTTTGAAATAGAATTTATAGGTCAGTGAGGACCATCAGAGAGCAAAGAGGATCAATCATGTTAATATCATTTTTTGGATAACTATGTGAATTTTTCCTTCTCTATGTTTTAGATCACTCTCACGATCTTTCATGTTTGTCTGATCAAGTTGATGCTGGTGGATACATTGGTCATTGGACCTAATGAGCCTAGAAGAGGTAGATTGAGTGAGTGAGATCTTAAGACTATTTGGGAGAAAGAGTGAAGGTGAAGAGCATAGACAAAGGTGGTCATCATCAGTTAAAGAGTAACAACATGTGTTTAAGATGATCTATTTAAGGTATTTGTTGGTGTACTTAGTTGTTTAGTGGTTGTTTCCTCCTTACAAGGTAAAACTTATTAAAAGGTCTAGTTTTTGTGGGTGCTCAGCTAAACAGGTGTAGTAGCTCCTTATGGGACTAGTGTCTCACTAAATTAAGGGATAGGTGTTCATTGATCATTTGGTTTTGCTCTAAATTGGATCTTGTCATTATAAGATTATAGTCCATCTTGTACAGTTCAGTGGGTTTTATACCCCAAGAGGGTTTCTCACATATATCATGTGTTATGTGATTGATATTGCTATATCTTTCTTGTTCATTGCAATGGTTAATTTGTTGCATCATGATTGGATGTGATAAATTTTTAAGGGTTGGAAATTGAATTGGATAATCCAACATCACTGATTCACCTCCCTCTCAGTGATTGTACCTCTAACACCAATTAGGCCTAAATTTTTGTATTCTTATATAAGCCTCTTACTCATACACCTCTTGGTCAGCCACACATACTTGACCACTTAGATTAGCCACATAATAAGCCTTAAGACACATTATAAGTAATAATAAATCATTGCATTTGGTTGGCCATAACTCAAATAGACCAAATCCTTCTCTAGGTCTTATAGAGACTTGATTCCATTAGGTGTACCTTAAGACACATTACCCTATGACCCCTTGGAACACTTAAAACCTCTATACGTGACATAAATTTTTCATACAAAATCATATGGGTGAGATCACATTAGTCCCAAGTTGTTATTTTCCAAGTTTCAGGTCGTCAGGTTGTGTATAGCAAAAGATATAATTGTGCAAAGTTGGATTCCTAAGCAGATAGCAATGTTTTCCCATACTTAGACAAATTTACAAAGGGAGATCTAATAGTGTGAATTTAATCAAATCATAGATCTACGATGTGAAATTAATCTGAGATTAACCTCATTGAATGTTTAAGTTTAAGTAGATCTAAGTAAACAATTTGATGGCATCATATTTCACACACGTGAAGGTTCCAAGAGCATCTTGATATATGGATGGATTCCCCTATGAAAGAAGATCATATGGTTTAAACTTCAAGACATGAGATTCATATAAAAATTTATTAAGGTTCAAATTTAGCCTTCCATGTAGATTGTAGTAGTTCCCATACTTAGCCAAATTTAATGAACTTAAAGACCAGGAACAAATAAGGATCTAACAGTGAGTGGGTATTCATATAGATATAGATCAATGATGTGTATTGAGCCAAATAGGTCAAAGTATCTAATGTTTAGCAGGTTAAAGTCTAGGCTACTCTTAAAGAGATCGACGGAGTGTGTTTATTCTAAATTGTTAGGAAGCAACGAGATGATGACAAGTGTTCAATGTTTAATAGTGAGCAAAGTTAAAGACCAAGCTACTTCTAAGAAGATCGACAATGTGTATTTTTTCAAAGTTGTCAGGAAGCACAAGATGAGGTCAAAGTGATAGATGTTTATCATAGTTAAAGATCACGATACTCTCAAAGAGATTGATGGTACATATTTGATCAAAGATACAAGTTGATGGCAAAGTGTTTGATGTTTAACAATGACCACTGGCATTTCAATTAGCAAAGGGAAAATGTAGTCTATAGTGTTTGAGCCATAACTTTTGATCTAGGATGAATTTGAAAGTGATGTAAAGGGCAAAGTTGTAAAGGACTCCAAGATGCATCTTGAAAAAATGATTATAAGGTTTGAATATCCATATAGTTGTAGATATTGAGCTCCAAAGTTGATAGTGTGTTTGACTGATCCAAAATTTAGAAGTTCTAGTTGATAAATATTTCAAGAACACAAAAATAACACTATAAC
This sequence comes from Torreya grandis, assembly GCA_037957365.1. Lineage (NCBI taxonomy): Eukaryota > Viridiplantae > Streptophyta > Pinopsida > Cupressales > Taxaceae > Torreya > Torreya grandis. Next base: position 912,484 of record JARHVA010001721.1, on the reverse strand, counting down.
AATGAATTCTCTGAGAAGAGATGTTTTATTACTCAAGATCGCAATACAACTATATGCGTATCTATGGGAAGAGATATTTGATTTTATATTTCAGGTTACATCTTAATTTATACACATTTTTAAAGTAGGGGGAGGATGTGAAAGGTCACAAATATCAAAGGATATGAAGTGGTTTGACTTCCATGATTCAAAACAATATAGAATTCGAGGAATTACTATTTTTAGAAACTTACTATTTTTAGACTGCACTACTCAAATTAAAATTTAGGGCACTTTCGTTGGGTTTTAAGGGTTAAAAATTAATCCATTAGATATCCATGTCATCTCATAATTTTCTCCTCATTCTTATCTTTCCAATGGTTCAAACGGTGAGTCAATTGGAGCTACGGTGCAAAAGTTATGGCTCCCGAAAGTTCTGTCATCAATTGGGGTAGAACTGTCACCCGAATTATCGCCTAAATTGTTACTCGGATCATTGACCGTGGTCTATAAGTGACCCAAGAAGAATAATTGAGTTTTTTTTAAAGGTATTTAGATTTTTTAAGGTGAATAGCTATTAGAGAGTGTTTTAGACTCCCTAAGAATGATCTATATGGATTTTGGAGGTTTGAATAGTTTATATTCAGTATGAACAAATGCTTAGAATTTGATTTTTTGTTTGTTCATGGTGTTTTTGTGTACAAGGATAATGTTTGAGTAGATTGAGAATATTTATATGTGTGTAATGATGACTATAATCATTTGAGGATGTCTAGGAGGTCATGTGGAGTGGACCTATGCATTTAGAAGTGGTCCTGTGTTTCTAATTTGCTAGTTGAAGTGTTAAATGGGGGAATAGGTCTCCATGAGACCTATAAGGGCTAGTATGACCTAATTGAAAGGTGTAGTTGCTTATGTGTGACCCATAGTTTCTATGGTAGACCTATGAGGATGTTATTGAGATATGTAATATTTCTTAAGGGTTAAGGAAAGTCTGAAGGCCAACTAAGAAGATAATAATCATGAAGGCTCTATAAATGGTGAAATCAAAGGTGATTATTTCTAGAGATGAAGGGGGATGTGTGAGCATTGAAGAGCAAAGGAAAGAAGAAAGGGAGTGTGCCCAATGGATGGGTTATAGAGAAGAGTATGTTTATGATTGTGTGTATGACATGTAGGTCATATTTTTTATGTTAGAAACAGTGCTCTTACAGATTTGAAGATTGAGGATGAGCAAAGAGGTCTAGAGTGATCCAAAAGGATGTTTTGGATGCCTTGAGTGTGAAAGAAGGATAGATGATGTCTGTGTAAGCTTGGTGGTTGATTTGAGAGGTTGATCAGATTGTGTGTTATGTGTATGACCATTAGTCATGTTGTTTATGTTGTGACAGTGTTTGTTGCAGGTCTGAGTGTGTATATGAAGGTAGTTATGAGTGTGGCATGAAGTGAAGAAGAGAACCTTTGAAAGAGAAGGTAAAAATCAGTGAGGACCATCAGAGAGAAAAGAGGGTTAGTCATGCTTGTCTAATCAAGTTGATGTAGGTGGATACATAGGTCATTTGACCTAATGATCCTAGAAGAGGTAGATTGAGCGAGTGAGCTCTTGAGATTGTTTGGGTGAAAGAGTGAAGGTGAAGAGTGCAAATAAAAGTGGTCATCATCAGTTGAAAAGTAACAAGTGTTTAAGATGATTTATTCAAGGTAGTTAAGGGTGTGCTTATTTACCTAGGGGGTTGGTTCCTCCTTACAAGGTGAAATTTGCTAAAAGGTCTAGTTGTTATAGTTGTTCAGCTAGACAGCGGTAGTAGCTCCTTGTGGGACTGGTGTCTCACTAAATTAAGGGATAGGTGTTCCTTGATTAGTTGGTTCTAGTCTAAATTGGATCTTTTCCTTATAGGACTATAGTCCATCTTTCAAGGTTCAGTGGGTTTTATCCCCCAAGAGGGTTTCTCACATATAATATGTGTTTGATCTTGTTATATCTTTCTTGTTCATTGCAATGGTTAATGTGTATGAATCATGATTGTATGTGATCTAAAAAGATGTTTTGGATGCCTTGAGTGTGAGTAAAGGATAGATGATGTCTATATAAGCTTGGTGGTTGATTTGAGAGGTATATCAGAGTGTGTACTATGTGTATGACCATTTGGTCATGTTGTTGATGTTGTGATAATTTTTGTCGCAGGTCTGAGTGTGTATATGATGGGAGTATGAGTGTGGTGTGAAGTGAAGAAGAGAACCTTTGAAAGAAAAGGTACAAGCTAGTCAGGACCATCATAGATTGAAGAGAATTAGTCATGCTTGTTTGATCAAGTTGATGTAGGTAGATGCATAGGTCATTAGACCTAATGAGCTCAGAAGAGGCAAATTGAGCGAGTGAGCTCTTGAGACTATTTGGGTGAAAGAGTGAAGGTGAAGAGTGAATACAAAGGTGTTAATCATCAGTTGAAGAGTAAAAATAGGTGTTTAAGATGATCTATTCAAGGTATTTGAGGGTGTACTTAGTTTTCTAGGGGGTTGGTTCCTCTTTGTAAGGTGAAACTTGCTAAAAGGTCTAGCTGTTATGGGTACTCAAATAGACAAGGGTAATAGCTCCTTGTGGGACTGGTGTCTCACTAAATTAAGGGATAGGTGTTCCTTAATCAATGGGTTCTAGTCTAAATTGGATCTTGTCATTATAGGACCATAATCCATCTTGCAGGGTTTAGTGGGTTTCATCCCCCAAGAGGGTTTCCCACATATATCATGTGTTATGTGCTTGATCTTGTTATATCTTTCTTTTTCATTACAATGGTTAATTTGTATGCATCATGATTATATGTGTTGAATGTTTAAGTTTTGATAATTGAATTGGATTATTTGGCATCACTAATTCACCCCTCCTTCTCAATGATTATACCTCTAACACCAATTAGGCCCAAAAAGCCTTGTTCTTATACAAGCCTCTTGCTCATACACCTCTTGGTCAACCACACACACTTGCCCACTTATATTTTACACATAATAGTCCTTAGGACATGTTAAAATTAATAATAAATCATTACATTAGGTTGGTCATAACTCAAATAGACCAAATCCTTCTTTAGGTCTAATGGAGACCTGATTCTATTAGGCCTACTTTAGGATACATTACCTTATGACCCCTTGGAACACTCAAAACCTCTATACATGACACAAAATTTTCATAAAATAATCAAATAGGCCTTATCTAACATCATTCAAGCACCATGACACCTTTTAGGTCCAACCTCCACTTGAAACACTCCTTTAACACTATTCACATTAGGCCTTTGAACACACATAAAAGTCTATCTTGAACAACTAAAGATAACACATCATTTATCCACACAACCATGATAATAAATCACTTATACATAACCTACATGACCTCAAAAATATCACTATATGAATTAGACACTTCCACTCAGGACACAGAACCTCAAACTCATCATTGTAACTTGTTTACTCAGAACTGCCAAGACTATCAAAAACATAGTCATGAAACATTGACCTTCTAACCCCTACTTACGTACTTTCAAAACATTAAAATTCATGAACATGATCCTATGACACCTCTATACCTTATTCAAATATCAACATCATATGGTATAATGTCAATGATTGGTCTTATAGACCAATTTATTGACATCACTACATACAGACCTCACTAAGCTAGACAAGCCATGATGGCTTCATCATTTTTCACTACTTAAACTATCTTTAAACATCCCCCAATACATGTACATGACTTATAATTCATGTAAAATAAATCCATGCACTTGAATCCATCAATCTACCTTGAAAACACACTTAGAACCAACTTCTCATTACTGCTTGGGTTTTGCACAATTTACTTTATTAGACCTATTAGTGACTAGCCTACTTGGATCACCAATGAGACACTTAAGGACTAGAACCAATCCAAAAACCACCATGTACATCAAATAAAATTATATACCTTCTTCCTTCATCTATTTACTTACTATGTCCATGTTGGGGGATCACAAGAACAACACCTGTTCTGATCCCACTTTGTTAGGATCTTGCTCCTCAGAAAGAGCACAGTATGATTACCAAATATAAGCAATTATAAATGCGGAAATAACCAAAAACACAAGTAACTAGAATTCACCAATAGCACAGAATATGAGAGACAATACACTATCTTGTATTAACACTTTACAGAAAAGAATACAATAAAGAGCCGCCACACTCTTCCACCTTACAGAGGCTTCCCACACCTCAAGTGTATAGTAATTCTTCTACAACACTCTCCTACACAAAAAATGGTCCCAACAACCAACTCACACATAGAATTGGTGTTCACCTCTCCAACTAGTCAGTAATAACCCTGCCAGTTCACCAAGCACTCAATAGTACTTCAAGTTGATCTCCCATGAACCTGCAACCTGCAATTCAACAGACCATACTCACACATGTAGATCTCCTATGAGCTTGCAACAACCTGCAACTCAATGATCTTACACATAGAAGGAACTTCCTTGCCTTCCTTATCTTATTCTAATTACAATACATGCCAATGGGTCTATAAATAGATCCCTAACTTAAACAATAACTTAGACTCTTAATTTAGACAATTATCTTCGCAGCCAAAGACTCTAACTGGCCTTTACATGCAAACACTTCGTTCACTTAACTAACTGTCTGTGTAATGAGCAGTTCCGAAACACACAGGCGACTGACGTCGGTCCCTGCTTGTCTGGTTCTGCCGACGTCGGCTGACTCCCTGCCGTTGCCGGTGGCCTTCTGCACTGGTCACGACCGACATCAGTCCTGCTGCCGACGTCGATGCTCCTGGATCTCAGCAACCTTCTTGTTCCTTCAGTTTGCAAAGAGTTGAAGCTTTTAGCTCCACAACTCAACAATCTCTCACTTAGAGATAAATAGCTGCAACCTGTACCTGTACCTGTACTCCATCTAGTTTGTTCCCTTGGCTTTGTATCCCTCCTCAAGATCACTCTTGAAGACCAACCACCACAAACTTGTAGTGCAAAACCTATCATCCAAATCACCAGCCACATCCACATCTACAAACCATGTAGAAAATAACCTGAACCTGCATAGCATGTGCACCTACTGCTAGTCCCTGTAATAATCCACTGAACTGTCCTCCAATGGTTCTCTCCCAGATTGGCTCCAACTTGTGACAACTCCCACTGCTTGGGAAAACTCAGGTTTAGTACATACCATGCACTCAACCTCATTATGTGAATCAAGACCCTGTTCTATGAATTGTCCAACCATCGGCGTGCTAACCGGTATCACACAATCGTCTTGAAACATAGTCAATATGTGACCTCCCATGTCTCTAGAACACACTCATGCCAAAGAATCTTGCTGCTCCCAGATTCTCCATGACAAACACCTGAACTAGCTTTACCTTTAGTTTAGCAATACCCTGTATATGTAACCCTGCAACAAACACATCATACAGTAATAGGATAATGTAGCTAATATTATCCAACCTGGTAAAGAAAAACACAATGATCAAACCTCCATTGCCTTGCAGCTAATACAAGACCATATAACCTGATCTTCCATCTCACGTATCCATTTTCGCTCTTCTTCATCCTAAACATCCATTCGTCTCTCAGTTATCACATCCTCATCCATGCCAAGCTCCCACTATTTCTCGGATCTACCTGTTCTGCTTCTTCAATAACTTCCTGGTCCTATGCCATAAGTGAGCAACAAGTAGTGTAAAGAAGGGAAATGATGAATTTAAGAACTTACTTACACCTTCAGTCCTCCATATGGGCGCTTGAGACTCCATGACAGCTGGCTGTCCACCCAAAATTTGTCTCAGTGACCGATGCCGATCACATCTCAATCTGTAACCGACCGATGTCGGTTCCCTGCGACTACCTCCTTGCTGACATCGTTTTCCCCTAGTTGACGCTGGTCGTTATCTACCCTGAGCCACCGACGTCAGGCTACACATAGCCGACGTTGGTCCCTGTCTGGACGCCGACGCCGATTTTCCTGTCGACGTCGGTCTCTGTGTTTTTCTAGTGAGACCTGAATTTTTTCCCGCAAGCTCTTTTTGGATCAAATCCTTCTCCAAAACACCCTTGCTCTGCTCAGAATTCTTCTGCATCTTGTGCTGAACTCTATCCGTCACCTTCTCCTTGAAAACCAAGGCTTTCCTGTTCTTGTCACTAACATCGGATTCCTCAAGAAACGTCACCTTCTTCTTCTGTATACAGAAACCACGATTCATACCTTCCAAATTCGAAAGCATATCCTTTGACTCAAGAACAAGCATCTCCTTTTTATCTATGTGACCAAGCCTATCAAGCCACATCTCTGAATCTACAGCTGAAGTAGATAACCCAAAAAGAGAATTAGTAGTACAAGTAGATAGATAAAGCGTACCTACTTTCTTACCTCTAGCTACAACAAGTGTACCCTTGGTAACCTTCCAAGAGTCTGCTGTGAGAGTTACTGTGCAACCCTCATCACCCAAACTTCTAACAAAAATTAAATTCCGCTCCAGAACTGGGACATGCATGACCTCTTTTAACACCCATGTGTTACCTATCTGCAGTTTCAGCTTCACTTTCCCTTTGCCAACAATCTGACAAGGCTTACCATCCCCTACATAAATTTCTCCAAAATCTCCCTGGACATACTCATGAAAAAATTCCCTATGTGGGGATGCATGACAAGAGGCACCAGAATCTAAAACCCAAGATTCTACTTTATCCAAAGAACATATCAGAGCATCCCATGCAGCGTAATCTGCAACATCTACTTCTTCTTCATGTCCTTCATGCTGATCTTCACCTAATTTGCAATCTCTCTTTAAGTGCCCTTGCTTTCCACACTTCCAGCAGGTTATTCTACCATACCTGGACTTGGATCTTCTGCCTATCTTGGACCTTGATCTCCCATGCTCTATCTTTTCTCTTTGCCTTCCTCTGCCTTTAACACTCAAAGCATTTCCTGATGATTCACCTGTGCTATTCCTGCGTATCTCTTCATTCAAGATCACACTCACAACATCATCCACTTTTAAGACTTTTGAAGGAGACACAGTACTAGAAACTGCCATTACCAAACCTTCCCAACTTTCAGGTAATGAACACAAGATTAAGAGAGCTCTAATTTCATCATCAAATACAATATTGATTGAACTTAACTGGTTTACCAAACCATGGAAATCACTAAGATGGCTATGAACAGATCCACCTTCCAACATTTGCAAATTAAATAAACGCTTCATAAGAAATACCTTATTAGAAGCTGAGGGTTTTTCATATAAATTTTCCAAAGATTCCATCAACTCCATCATTGTCTTACACTGTGATAAGCTGGAAATCACAGATGATGCAAGACTCAATCTAATAGATCCCAGAGCCTTCTGATCAAGAACCTCCCATTCTTCATCTTTCATATCCGAGGGTTTGCAGTTAACCCCTCCCAATGGTAAGTACAGATCTTTTTGATACAGATAATCCTCAATCTGCATCCTCCACAATTGGTAGTTCTTGCCATTAAACTTTTCCATCCGTAGCTTACTGTCTTCTGTCATTGCTCAACTCCCACTCAAACAGAAAGCCTGTGAGTAACCTGTAATCAAAACACACTAACTAGATCTAATCCAATCTGTTAGTATCCCAACCAACAGCTCTGATACCACTTTGTTGGGGGATCACAAGAACAACACCTATTCTGATCCCACTTTGTTAGGATCTTGCTCCTCAGAAAAAGCACAGTATGATTACCAAATATAAGCAATTATAAATGCGAAAATAACCAGAAACACAAGTAACTAGAATTCACCAATAGCACAAAAGATGAGAGACAATACACTATCTTGTATTAACACTTTACAGAAAAGAATACAATAAAGAGCCGCCACACTCTTCAACCTTACAGAGGCTTCCCACACCTCAAGTGTGTAGTAATTCTTCTACAACACTCTCCTACACAAAAAACGGTCCCAATAACCAACTCACAGACAGAATTGGTGTTCACCTCTCCAACTAGTCAGTAATAACCCTGTCAGTTCACCAAGCACTCAATAGTACTTCAAGTTGATCTCCCATGAACCTGCAACCTGCAATTCAACAGACCATACTCACACATGTAGATCTCCTATGAGCTTGCAACAACCTACAACTCAATGATCTTACACATAGAAGGAACTTCCTTGCCTTCCTTATCTTATTCTAATTACAATACATGCCAATGGGTCTATAAATAGATCCCTAACTTAAACAATAACTTAGACTCTTAATTTAGACAATTTTCCTCGTAGCCAAAGACTCTAACTAGCCTTTACATGTAAACACTTCGTTCACTTAACTAACTGTCTGTGCAATGAGCAGTTTCGAAACACACAGGTGACCGACGTCGGTCCCTGCTTGTCTGGTTCTGCCAACGTCGGTTGACTCCCTACCGTCGCCGGTGGCCTTCTGCACTGGTCACGACCGACGTCGGTCCTGCTGTCGACGTCAGTGCTCCTGGATCTCAGCAACCTTCTTGTTCCTTCAGTTTGCAAAGAGTTGAAGCTTTTAGCTCCACAACTCAACAGTCCAATGCAACTTTTGACTTCTACAATAACTTCTTCAGAAACAAGACTATAACTCAACATTTTATCTATCCTCTCTCTAACCAATACCACCTAGAGGTACCTGGGAGAGTTCACCAAAATATACAATAGATTACCTAAGCAATTTAATCCTCCCTGAGCACTTTTGAGAAATATCTTCAACATCGGGTCTTCATTAGAGTTCTAAGAGGGTTTAAACCAATTTCAACTCTTAATGATCATTCATAAAGCATAGCCCCTCGATCTAAAAAATAATGCTTGGAGTTTTGAGCTGGGACCCTTCCCCATATAATATGAACTGATTAGGGTCCCATGTAGAGGTTTCATGAGCTAATGAACACAATAAAAACCTTCTCAAGTTGAGAACCCTTCATTATGCACACTCAAGAGACCTCCAAATAACTTTTCATGCCTTTTCCTTCACATTATGACCTCAAACTATATGAAAAAACTTGAAACAACATAACTTACATATGAAAATGCTTACATGAGCTCAAATACCTTGAAATTTGATCATGACCCCTCATTAGGCCACACTCTCTCTCTCTTTGATCTTTAGACCTTGACATGCAAACCACATTAGGACTTAAAATTGACCTTCATGCCTCTTTCCATGCACTCTCCACCTCACTCACATACTAGAGCAACCTCATAAAACCACTCATGCTTGTTTGAACTCATCTCACCAAGCCACCATGCTCATATCTTCTCACAAGATCTCTTCATGCCATGACTAGGCTTAGGTTACTTACGCACTTGACCTCAAAGACTTGATACCTGTGTATTTATCAACAATGGAAATAAGAAAATAACACTCATAACCACTACAATACTCTCTTTCACACTACATACCTTCAATTATCATAAGCTTGTCACAACACACACTTCCAACTGGCCTTGATCACAACAACACTCTTGTAGACCTATTTATCATCAAACCTTCACAAGAACCTTCACTAACAACACTAACAACTTCAAGTTGACCTAAACCTTGGCATCAACCAATAAAAAAGATAATGCTCAATGATCTTATGTTGTCATATCATGCACATACTTCAATGGACACTCACCATGCACCTTTACTAGATGCACTTTGACATCAACCTTGACATCAATGATAACAACATGCCAACAAAATCTATGCCAAATGATATGGAATGCCATGCATCTATATTCTTAACTATATATGTATGTGAAACCTATAATTGTTTTTCATATGCCCATGCATATGCATTCAAGTATATATTAATTTGTACTCAAGTTTATGTAAAGTGAGTGCATATACATGGTATGTGTCCCCGTAATATGTATTGATGTGTTGATATCTATCATGTATCTAAGTTTTGAATTACTCTAGTTTATGAAACTTTTATTTTGTAATAACATCTGATTTTTGAATTACCTTGAATATTTGAAACCTGTATTTTGTGTTATGATTTTTCCCAATGGAGTAAACATGTATTCCCACAACATTTTTACCCATGTTAGAACTATATAGTGTGTAGATAATCTAAACAATTCTAGATTATTTATAACATGCTATGATAAAGTATGTGTAGGATTATTTCTATAACAAACCTGATGTATGACCCCATATCGATGTAAGGTATATAAGTTTCAAGTGAATCATGTCCACAGAAATGTAATATTATAATAAATTCAATTATTTGTAATTTTTAGATTTTAATAGATTTTAAATTTTGATCATTTTGACATATTGGTATTTGACCAATCATTGAAATTTATGAATGTCTCATTGTAATTTGGAAAATGTGCTTGATGGGTATCGCATACTGATTTATAAGGGAAATAATTATAGAGAAATAATCTAGAGATAAAAAAAGAATATATAAAAAATGTGTATAGGCAAATACATGCTAAATTTGACATTTTTGAAATGGTTGGTAGGTGTGATAGATATATTACGCAATGTAAGAACACATTACGTGTATTCCAACATATCCAGTAAGGAGTAATTATTGATAAGCATCACTTAAGATATCATGTGCACAAGTTTGGGAGGGATGAGTTGTGAATTTTTGAAAAGAAACGTTAACCCACATAAATAGGTTGGTTGAAAATAAATCTATAATTAATTTCCATATTGCTAAGTTATGATTTTTGAGCTCTAGTTGATAAAAATGCCACATAAAAGATATCTTGGACCGACATGATTCTATGAGATGGAGGTTTCCCTACAATTTGAGGATGCTTTGGCACTAGTATGTTATGAAAACTCCATTTTGATGTATTGTAAAATTTGAATTGTTATGATATTTTGAAGCATTTTATGTTGGTTTTTATCATATCCTATACTTGTTCAGTTTTCCATGTTTCTATCCAAACATTACATAGACTTGTCCAAAACTTTTGTAGACCTATATATGGTCCTGTTCATTTATCCACAAACTTGTCCATTTAGCTATCTATTTGAACACATACTTATCCTGAGTGATTGTTTGGTTTTTAAAAAAATGGTGTTATTTTATTTTGTCATACTTGCATAAGTTTGTTAAGTTTTATTTCATTTTTTTATGATTATAGGATGACATGCAGGCACAAGAGTTTAGATGAAGGCATATGATGTAAACTGTAAAATCATCTCCCTTAAGTGACACATAGAAGACCACTCTTGATGTATTTGGGCTCGATATGTTGGCTAACTAGATGTGATGCTATAAAATATGTATATGATGACAAGATTAATGAAGTGGTGGGATTATGATACTTTTAATTTTTGGCTTCCCATTGGGAAGATGAATGTGACACTTGAGACGTTTGGAGTATTTAAAGACTTTCAGTTGTTGAAACACATGTGACATTGCATAATGGCAATGGGCATGCAAAGATATGATAGTCTGACCAGTATATTAATGGACATGCTAGAGGTGTGCAATATGTTGTCAATGATACCAATATTTATTATTAGAGATTGTATTATTGAATGTTTTAGTGTGTCAAAATTTGTTTATGCATTTTTGGCATCAATTATTGTTGTTAATGATAGTGGTGTATCCATTTCCTATGGGATGCATCACTTTGTTAAGGATGTATAGGAGCATGGTACCATTAACTACTGGGGTCAAGAAATGTTAGCTCACCTATAAATAGATTCACATCAGTTTAAATGAGATGGATTTTGGTGTGGATTGGGATCAGACACATTATTTAATAGTTGGGATTATGATCATATTTTTATTATATGACTTGTAGGTACGCTTCATGGTGGGTGCACACATCCACAAATGTTTTCATAGAGACAGGTTAGTAATTCACATGTTTATTAGAGTGGTACTATAGAGTGTCAATAGATTCTTGACCAACTAGTAGTAAATTATATTGTGTAGAGACCCTAAAAAGGTTTTGTAAGAAGTTTTGAAGATGGATTACTATTGAGGTGAATTCATGTAAGTTTTTGGTTTCATGATTGTTGGCCAGATGTTTATGAGTGATTTTAGTTTTATTACAATACATGTTAGTTTGGGATTGGATAGGACCAAGTATATGGAGCTGATATGTGGGAGCTCTGAGATTTGAGGTTGATTAAGGCCAACCTAGTGCAACCAATTTGGAACCCATTCCTTTGACTCAGGTAGACCTTATTATTTAGATTATTAATATGGACAATGTTGGGTGTGTTATAACATATACATGATGATGGATGGCACATTGGTGGTCCTTATTATGTCCAGTTATGGTAGAGGTTTCCCTCAAGTAACATGGTGGAGGAGGAGATGTAGGTGTAACAAAAACTAATTTGGCCTTATGTTCCTCATAAAATTATGTATATGTATTTTGGAAATATTTTCATTGTAATTAGTTACTTTGATATATTTCACTATATTTTGATAGATTTGACATTGATATTATGTATTATTTATTTTGTAGGAGATGATAAGTATTGGATGCCCATCATAGAGGTGACCCTTTGAGTTTTGACTAGATATGTGATAGGTGAGGCAGTTCTTTATGGTTTAGTGAAACATGCCACATATATCAGTGGTGAGTATGCATTGTTATTTGATCAAGCTACAATAGCCATTACTACATATGTAGTATTTGCATCAGAGTAAGATGATTTAAGAGCTGAACGAGATACGATTATCTTATATAAATAACAAATTAGGGTAGAGTTGATGAGGCAATAAATTCCCCTTTCAACTCTAGATGTGGACTTGGTCAGATCTTAATATCTAAGTATGTTTAGTTATAATGTCAGCATGCAAATTTTTAGGCATGAGTGGCTATGTAAGAGGACCACGAGAGGAGTCACTCTCAATTGTGGTCTTGACAAGATGATAGTGGGGCCTTGTATTCTTGAGCCCCATATTTATTGAGAGGGATGTTGAGAGAGATGTAGATAGAAAAGAGCCAATTATTGAAAGACTCTACATTTATTGTACTTATATTATAGTTATTAACATTTGATTTATATATATAGAATTTTATGTGTTCTTACTTATTTTATGCTTATGTGGAATGGATATTGCATATATTTTAAGAGTTGTTCCATTTGGTAATTGAAATCATGTGATAAAATTAGTATTTTGATAATTTTATTATGATCTTATATACAAAAAAATGTGTGAATGATGAAATGACCACAAAAATCTTTTTGAGCACCCCTTCTTTCAGAGTTCATAGTGAAAAAATCAAAATGATTTATTACATGTAACTTGGTTTTTCATGACCTACCAAAATCCCCATAACCACATTTAAGTACATGCAACCCTTAGCCAAGGTAATTACCCCTAAAATATTCTACGAGGAATATTATTTCCCGAGGGAAACCTTCATGTAGTTCAAGATGTATCCATATGTGATCCATAACAACAAGCTCAAAACTATATGGTGGTAGACACTTTCCTAATAGGACCACTTAGGTGTCCTTATCCTATCTAAGAGATTAACATCTACTCAAGTCTGGGTATAAGTTGGGGTAGATTATTCACCCCCTCATTGTATTTGGGATGCTAGCAAAAGATCATCCTAACATGGAGCCATTTTCGGTTCATACAACATCCTTTTTAAGCCAAGGTTCATAATGACGAAAATGTATTTATTTTAACTAACTTGATTAAGCATATAATTTGAATAAGTTAAATAGTTTAGAGATACACTTATAGCTCATGAAATTGCAATAGGAATTTACATTTAATAAGTTTCATGTAAACGAAGAACCCATTCTAGTATTATCTGTAATTAGGTCATTATACCATGATCTATAGTTTAGGGAATCCTCATACTACGTGCCTTCATTCAACACGTAACCATAGGCTATTTAAATCAATTTAAGTGTTAAAATCTTCATCAAGGTCATAAATAACTATTACGATTTTAATTTTAGTGCTACTTGTTCTTACTAGACCATCCCGTAATTAACCACTTAGAGACTTATTAATCTCAAATGTTGATTATTTATCAATTGGTCATTGCCATAAGAAAAGTATGTCACTCAATCATAGTTTGTATGATTTATTATTAATTTTTGTTTCACCTTAGCTTCCATGATTTGTTCCTTTAGGAACATCAAGCTATTTATACTAGCAATCTAGAACTTCAACAACTATTATCAAGTGTTATTTAAGACGCTAACAGGCTCATTATAATTTAAGCTCAAGCATGGTCTTAGTTTCCATGAGATGATCAATTAATTTTTCATACTCATCTGAATTTCTTTAAGGATAATAATATTATATGAATAGAATAGTTAAATTCTATGAAGCAATAACAACTACTCAATATAATATGAAATAGCTTGAGTGTATGCCAACACTCTAATGTCATTTTATAAGTTTGCATGGATTTATTAAGAATAAGAACAATAGTTATAAAACATATTTAAATATTTAAAAATGATTCATTCCTTACTTAGAAATATAAATAACTTCATTTCAATATGTAGAATGAACTATTCAAGTTAGCATTATTTCAACATATAGAATGGATTATGCAAACTAGCAAGATTTCAAAGTATTCCTACATCCTTATTTTGACAAGTATAAAATAAATTAGATCATCTAACTTCAAGGACAAATTTAATCCAACAATAATTCCTAAAACATACTCAACAAATGGAAATACAATGTGTTTCATTAAAATCTTGTAATGACGAACATTAGAGTAGACAACAATTTATGCAACTCAACGCCTTAACTGATTTTGACAAGGACTATTTTGAAAAATTTGCATGGCTATAGTGTGCCAAAATAATTCAATAACATTAAATTGTTATCAATTTATTAACATTCCATAAGATAAATTTAAAGGTTGTAAAGTACTCATATACATAGTGTATTTTTGGAACTCAAAAGGAACTTAGAATTCATGTTGTAAGAGTGCGGGTATAGCAGTATAAAATTCACATTTTTTCACATATAAAAACTTGGATTTAGTATGAAAGTTTAGCCATTATAAGTATTATACATGCAACTCAAAAAATTTAACAAATAACTCGACCTTATCAATTAATTCTTGAACTATAAAAATCAAATTGTTAACCTCTAATGACTAATATACAAATGAATTGTTAAGACTATAATAAATATATTCATATAAATTTAAATTTTTACATTTATAGCAGTGGTTGTAATATTTTACTACTAGTGGCTGAAATTATGTAATTACTTTTTAGAATATATGCAAAAAATTGAATAATTTAGCATTGTACTTGATTTACTTCTTATGATGATAGTGATTAGTAACGAAATAGATTATTAGATACCTATTTAATGGTTAACATACTTAATGTGTTATTTTTGGATCACTAATTATATTCTCATAGTGAAATCTAATGTATGAATACGTGGATTTAATTTTTATTTTTTTAAAATTATGTTATTCTAGTATATCCCATTGGAGATGTTATACCAGGTCTATATAGTGTATGTTTTTTGGGCCCCATATCTGTGTTGTGTATAATTATGGGGAAGTTGGTTGTTTGGGTCCATTTGGGTACACTCTTATTGTGTGGTCTTGATTTTGTGGCTCCTTTATTTTTTTGGGTGTGGCTTGCGTGCCAACTTGGTCCCAATTTGAATTTAAGAGGTCTATAAATACACATGTACATTAGTGCATTTATGAGATGTTAGAGATATATAATGAATATGTCAAAATAACCAAATGAATTATTTAGATCAGAGATTCAAAAGTCTAAGTAAATATGAAGCATTTTTTATTGCATCAAACATTCATTCTATCATAAAACTTCATATAGCATAGACACTGCATAATCACTAGATTCCCTAGCTGACATGCATTATAATTGGTTTGTTGCTTGTGATATTATGATCTATTGAGGTGTATTATGAGTAGCTGATACTTTAAAATCTTACCAATCTTGAAAATAGACCAAAAAATAACCATGTGTAGACACATAAACTTGGCATAGGACCCTTATTCCTAGTGTTTTATCCCTAATTTACCATATTTTGTAAACTTATACATTTTAACTTGTTTCTAGGAAAAAACCAACCCCACATAGATCTACACTTGGTCTATTGAGCTTAAAAATTACCTCAACACATAAAAAATTGTATTTATTAATATATTTGGACTATTACTTACTTGATATCGAGCCATACCCAAAAAATAAAGAATAACTCATCTATGGGATAGACTCACGTACTTTACGGGTCCATCTAAGAAAATCCCTACATTATGCAGGTTTGTCTGTTTTGCCTTTGTGGGTCTATTTACACTTTATCATCACCTTTAACTTTGTCTTTCTACATTTCTAAAGTCGACTATCATGCATAAGTTATCCTAGATCAACATATATATAAGGTCTTGTCAAACCATTTAAGGAGGAAAGAGAATAAGGGGGGGACTCACATATCACACATCAAAGGTCAATCTTAGAGTCAAGCATCAAATCCTTCATTTTTGCAACAATGTAATTTTATCTTGTCTTTCATTATTTCCCTTGTGCCAAAAGAGGGTATTACATTGTAGTGGTTGCATTATCATTTATAGGTAAGATGAGGTTCAAAACACTTGGTCAATCTATTCCATTTACACACTCACATAACTATGTGGAGGTTTGATTTTATGCATGCAAGGTACATATTTTGTTTGTTTTTGGAGTGTCAAGTTAGGTCAAGGAGGAGATTGTTCTATTTTGCACATTCTACCAAATAAATTTGGGAAACATAGACACATGCATAATAGGATGGTGAAAATGCATGTGAAAAAAAACCTAGTCTGTGAAACCCAAGTAGGACAAACATGACCATAAGAAGTAGACATAACAAAGACAAGACTATCATGACCATGTGTATACAAGACATACTCACACATTGCATGGGTCTATTTAGGAGTAAATTGCATACATTTTGTACACCTAGTTACACTCTCATATTTTCAAAATATAAAATAGGTGTGATCCTTCCTTATTCTCATTTTACTAAAATTTGTTTTTTACAACCCTACTAGGATAGAAACTAGTAAAACAATCTAGATATTAAGATATCACATTCAAACATACATCTAAATGTAAAATACTAAAACTAGCTGCAATGATTTGATAAGTGAAATATGTTAAATATAATAAGAACAAAAAATTTATGAGTACTTAATTTTTCTGGTTGACTATCTAATTGAGACATATTATAGAAGTGAATATCAAACTAAAGTAAGCCTATGATTTGTCTGTTTATACAGGGTTAGTTCCATCAGATCTAGGTCAGTATCAACTATCATTATTAACCTATGCTAGTATGGATTGACATGTATAGAAATGAGGGATTATGACCATACAATCACCTTCTTTTATCCTTGTAAGCTCTGTACATGTGATGTAAAACCCTAATGATGCGCACAACTCCAAAAATAAACCACCTTCACCTTGAAATCCTAAGTATGATTATGAGGGTTAGAAACCTACAAAATTTGGGAAAGTTCAATGGGATGAGCTAACCCCAATCACTCACATTTGATGATTGATTGCTACCTATGTATATGATATTCTAAGGAGGGAAATAAAGCCACATGTAGTTATCCTACCTAGAATCATTATGAAATTATGCTCCCTTGCTATATATATGTAGCTGATGATTTGGATTTGATATTTGATGATGTTTACATTGACTTAGATTTGGCATGCTTCAAACCTGGATTATGATTGCTCTTAGTGATAAATTCTCAATTTATGAAGAATAGGGTAGATCTCACAATGTGAAATAGTGTATAGATGTATGTACCAAATAAGTGCCCAATCCCTTATTTAGTGAGACCTTGATTTGCTTATATATGATTCTAATTGAGTGATTTCTCATGCTACTAGTACACTAGGCAAATGGTTTGACCCTAAGGAAATGTTTGATTTTACAAAGTAGCTATTAATGGGAGAGAATCAGTTTTGACCAAATTAGGTTAATATCGATTGATGATATTAACCAAAATTAATAGAACCAACTTGTGTAAAGATGAACTAAACTAAAGGTTTGGAAATATTTTGGTGGTATCGATATTAAGTACATTTGAAATAGAGATTGAGGTTCCTGTAGACGTGTAACAATATAATAGAAGGGTTAAACTTGTAAGGTATCACGTAACTATGAGAGAATGGTAAGTTATGACCATGTTAATTTACTCAATCCATGTACAGTAAATGTGTGTCAAGTTTGTTATTGTCACGTAATTAATACCAAATTTTAGTATCTAAAAAATGCACCCCTTTATTATAGTAATGGAATTGTTAGAGTAAAATTAAAATATGTAAAGTGTGCATAACACACTTTATCTTCGGTATGAAGTTACAATTGTATAGGTCACTCAATAGCAACACCTACAACTAAAATTTGTAGTCAATGTCCATAGATAGACAATTTTAATTTTATTTTATTTTTTAAGAGCAAATGAGTACACTTGTGTGCTAGTAAAAACCATGCCACTATTGCAGCTTATTGGAGATGATGTTTCCTTGTTGAATCATTAGATAAACTTGTGCTTCCTTATTGAATCACATGGAGAGTCAAGGGTGGGTGTGCCCCAAATTTGTGTAACTATGTAGGCCCTTGAGTTAGGAAGGCGTCATGCACCAACCCTTGTGAATGTGGGAAAATAACTATGCATGAAATAAAAAGACAACCACATGATCAGTTCACTCAAAGAAACTGAATCAACCATTATAGATTACTTATAGATTCAATTATATAGTTTCAATAAAAATTGCTTAGACTCATTCCATGTAAAACAAAATGCATGATTGAAACGCAATGAATAATGTTCATGCCCCCATCATGAACATAATTTTAGTTGTATAGTTTTTCTCGAGTTTGCTCAATGTAGAATAAAATGCATAATCGAAAGAGAATGAAAAATGTTCATACCCCCACCATGAATGTATATTTTAAAAGTTTGAAGTGGAATGACAAACATTGGTCATTCAATTATAAAATGTGATGTTTATGTATGTGCATGAACTAACATCATGGATTATGAATATGAAAGTGTGTATATATACATAAACTAATGTCATGTTTTTAGAATTTGCACCAATCGATTTAGAATGTTATACATCTATATACCGAATTTGATAACCAACATTTCAAATGTATGTATATGTGGAAACCTATAATTCATGTTCCTATAAATTATGTAAATATGCCCATGCATATGCAACCAAGTGTGTATGAACATGTACTCAAGTCTCTATAAAGTGAGTGCATATGGATGTTATGTTCCCCCATAATCTATATTGATGTGCCAATATTTGTCACGTAACTAAACCACTGATATCCAAACCATTCAAACCCTCTAAAATTTGTACTCTAATTTGATTTTTGTTCATGGAGGCTTGTGTTTATATGACAAGCCCTTTACAATGCCCTCCTTTTGAGATGTGAGATGTGTCATGTAAGTCACTCATTTCAAAAGAAGAGTTAATTGTATCATGTCATGTATAAAGATAACATCATGTATAATCATCCAAACACGTGAAGAGTGTATCACCATAATAATGTATATGTCAATCAAGGTATGTATGTAACATATGTAATGCATGGTATATAAGTGTTATGTATAGATAGATGTATGAATAAATTTTGAAATATAAGTATAAATAAATAATAATATGTAACAATAGTGCATGATATGGATAATGGCACCACTTGGTGTTAACAAGCTCAATAAACACAACAATCTCAAGTTTTAGTGTCACACCTAAGGCCAAGGGCCGTATAAGAAGGAAATTAGGATGTCATAACAAAAAGGTCAAGGGCCACATGCAAGGGATATAAATATTTCACAAACAAGGGACACAAAAATATCACATCATATAAGGTTAAGGACCACGCATAATAGACAAGCACAAACTAGCCTATCATGTAAGAGAGTAACAACATGATGGAGCATAGAACCAGTAAGTACTAACATACATCATCCATATGTATCAATGTCACATCACATAATTTCCATGTAGCAATGTGTAAGATGTGAGTTGTAGACACCTAAAACTAGACAAAATTAGCTTCTAACCGGACTTTAGATTGATTCCCACAGATCATTGCAAATTAAGCCTAGGAATCACTAAACATCCCAAATTTTCTTGTGCATCATTCATCAAAGCTTGAAAATGTGTTAAGACATCCCTAATCTGGGTATTCTATCATATATAACAATAACCTCTCATGAATTCATCCATAATCACCTTAAGACATCACAATAGTCAATTTGGCCTATGGACCTATTAAGTGAGGCACTTGCACACTTAAATCAAATCTTGGAAATGTTGAAAGTTTAATCCAAATCAATTAACAAGATAAACCAACTTAAATGCATAGTTGAATTATCCATTTGAAATTAATGACAATATTCAATTTTTTCATCATTGCCTTTATGAGTAGTCAAGCTCTTTGAAAATATCTAAAAATATATATTTTGGAGATCCATGCCTAGTAATTGTAAATCATAATTACTTGACAACTATTAACTCTACTGGAGTTAGATTTGACTCACCTAGGTTTAGTTTGAACCCATTCCAAGCCTTAACTCAACCCTAACTCACCTTGGATGAGAGTTAAATCATAAAGCTATAAATACAAGGCCATGCCTCTTCATTTCTAAGTTCTCGGAAGCCAAAGTTATAATGCAAATTTGGAGAGAGACCAAAGTTATTTTGTTGCAATTAGTGTTATAATGCCAAAATCTAAAGCCAAGCCACATCACAAGCCATGGTGCTAAGAACAGAAGGATCTACACAACCTCTATTGCCAAAGACTTCTTGAAGCACAAGCCAAGTAAGCCACACAACAATGCATTTGGAGCTCCCAAGGAAGGTAAAAGAGTTAGTCTTTTATGTTTTAGTTGTGCTTTCATTTTGGTATTTGTTACTAAGTTCTCCCTAAGTTCTAGGCTAGGAATGTAAGTGTTAGTGTGTTTATTGGAGTTTTTAATGATTTAGTGAACTTTATACTAACCTCCCTTCATGGATTCCTATGATGACAAATGGCATGCCTGGTGGGACCCTATGAAGCATCCCATACAAGTAAGGAGATCAATATTTTACTGTTAATTTTTCTAATGAATGCCTAAGAATCTTCAAATTTTGAGTTTTAACTTATTTTTCATGTATTCTATTTTTTAGTGACACACAATTTACACAAAGCCTGACATCGATCCTACCATAACCAACGTTGATCCTACCAAAACTGATGTTGATCCACTTAGGATCAACATCGACCCCTGTGTGAAGAATAGAGCAAGGCAAAAACATGTTTAATGAGTTTTTCTTGATATTTATAGTTTTTATTTTATTTTTAAAAGCTTGAATATTGTTTGACTGACTATTTGCCTATAAGATCTAGTGTTGTTTATTATTTTTTAAGGTCATTTCGTTAATAGTATTTTTTGTGAAATATGTATTATGTTTTTTTATGTTTTATAAGAAATTGACATTGATCTGTGTCGATCAATGTCGATTACTTTGGATTGGCTAACATCGATCCCTATAAGATGACATCAATCCCTGCATAGATTGATTTCAATCTCTAAGACATAAAAGCAAAGACACCCGAGAGCAAAATCCAAAATCTTATTTTCTCATTCACTTTTGGGCTTCTAAGCAGGCAAAAACCCTCTAACAATTGTAGGTCCTAAGGTGAAAAGGAAAAGTTTAAAAGTGGTTAAATCTTGAACATTTTGTTTGGTTTTTAAAATGAACCTAATGTTTTCATGCTTAGTTATTTTTGAAGTTTTGTGTAAGTTTTTCCAACAAACTAATGCCAAGGAGCTCAATCTTCACAACACCTTTCATTTTGGTGATTAAAATGAATTCTGACACTAGATAAACACTCTCAAGAGTTTCATTTTTATTACTTATTTGTTAAAGTTATTTGTTTTAACAAAATGATTGATGTGTGTATGCTCTCCCTCCATCCCCTTTAGGGAACTTGGGTGACCAAAAGTGCTCTTTCTTTGCCTTGGTTGCTTTTAGTCCAAAAGCATGAAAAGAACATTGTTAAGGCCCTCCCCAAATCCATATGAGTTGGGTGATCCAAATGCAACCCTAAAGTTTTTTCACTTATTTTTTGTTTTCATGCATTTTGGGTTATGAGTAGGAGTTCGTCACCTCCTCATGGTTTATATAGGGAAGTGTTGATGTAATAATTCATCTCTTAGCATCGTTTCAACTCCACTCCATGGTGCGGTATATAAGTTGAGGGTGACCTAAATGGATGCTTGTTTTGAACAGTTAAAAGAAGTTTCATTAGTAGTACTCCAACTCAGATCATAGGGGAAATTTGGATATTTCACTACACTAAACAAGAGACAGATGTAGTGGTTGTGAAAAGGATAAGACCTTTTCATAAAAAGCTATTGACACGAATCTAATTGATGTGATTGCATCTTTAGTGTTATCCACACTTGGGACCATCTGAAAATGCATAAAAATTGATAGTTTAGAATAACCACACTTGTCATGGACATATTGTTGATGCAGGGTGAGTAGCCTGAAGTTCCATGTCATAATACAAACTCTTGGGAGAAGAAGGGGTCTAAAAACCCTACTTTTCATGTGCTTTTATTTTTGGATTAACACTTAAAATCCTCCTAAGAGTGAGTATATCGATGAAATTTGATAGTACTATGCAACCTTGTTATTTTTAGGATCTATGACATTACACTTAGGTGTTTTATGTCATTGTATCCTTTCTTACATGGTTTTGAGTCTAAACTATCAATATTTTGTTTATCATGCCACGTCAAAAATGAGTTTTGTTTATACCTTACTCTATTGTTTGAAGAAGCATTACACTGCCCATTTGACACTATGCCTTTGCTTTAGTCTTTTGAAAAATCTTGTTTGTGTTTCACTTGATTGAAAAGGGTGTCATTACACTACCCAATTTGTGCTATGAAGTCTTGAAACCAAACCATTGATCATATCTTTAGAGTGTGATAATGTCATTACACTACTCAATTTGTTTCAATGACTTGTTTGCTTCATGCCAATTCAAAACCAAAGTCACATGTGCCTTTTGAGATCTATGCCTAGTGTCGTTATGTCATTCAATCTTGTCTAGCTTGATTTTTGTTCAAAGAAGCCTAGTTTTCCTAAGTTGAGTTTTTAACTAACCTTTTCAAGTTCAAATCCAAACATTGATTGATTTTTTTTTTATGCCTCATGTAATTTTGGCCTAGACATCAATCTTTCTCTTTTGGATTGGGCAACTTAGGTTAATTCTTTGCCTAATTTGAAAACTATTGTTTGTGCATGACTTTATTTGGGTGAAACAACCTATCTTCTATATGCCTTTTGTTTCATGCCTTATACCAATTGACCAAGTTCATGTTTAAAGTTAAATGCCTAGTTTATGCCAAAGTGTTTTAGATTTGTTCGATTAAATATCATACTTTGTTTTGTTTAAAGTCTAGTTTTTGTGCCTTTTTCCAAAATACCTAGCATGTGTCTATTTTGAGCCTAGATTTTGTGCCTTGTTTTGCCAAAAGACTTAGCAAATTTTGTTTTTTTTAGATTAGACTTGTTTGGAACACTCTGAACCTAGAATTTGGCATGTCAGTTTTTATTCATCCACTTGACCATTTGTTTAAGACATTGGACATTAGACTATTTTATACCAAGTTTTAGCACAAACTATTTTGGAGACACAGCTCCACCCATAGACCAAGTTAGATCAATTTCGAGCCATTTGTCCTTTGGACATTATTTTTAAGAGTTTTTAGAAATCTAGGCCTTTTATGAAACATTCATCATTGATGTGGATATGTCTTGTTACATTCATAATGGAGCCATGTACAATCCAAGTTATGATAATGTGATCGCATAATTTAATTTTGACCAAGACCCCTATGGTGAAGAGGTGGTTTATGAGATGGATTCTTATCCTCCTTATAATACCCAATATGGGGAATAAAGCCAAGATCCTCAAGAGTAGTATGCAGTCATTCCTTCTTTAGGTTGGTTAACATACAATTTTTTCCATCCTAATTTTCATGGCATCTAATCCACCACCTATACCATTAACCCTACTTTATATTGTGCGAGCTACCAAGCTCCACAATGTCCAAGGATTACCATTTTAGGACCTCATCTTTTGGCTTGTGCAAGCAACCAATCTTCATAATGCCCTATCATTTTTATACAAAGACCTCATCCTTTGGCTTGTGCAAATAATCAAGCTTCATAATTCCCTACCATTTCTATACCAAGACCTCATCCTTTGGCTTGTGCAAGCAACCAAGCTTCACAATGCCCTATCATTTATATACCAAGACCTCATCATTTGGATTGTGCAAGCAATCAAACTTCATAATGCCTTATCATTTCTATACCAAGACCTTATCTTTTGGCTTGTGCAAGAAATCAAGCTTCACAAAACCCTACCATTTCTATTCTAGTACCTCATCCTTTGGCCCACAATAATAACCAAGCTTCACAATGCCTTGCCATTACCATTTCAGGCCCTTCCAAATATAGTAGCTTGTTATCCCAATAAGGTTATGGAATCACAACTTAATGGGTCATAGTTATTGTCTTAAGTCAGCAACCAACCTTTGTTAATCCCATCATCCATAAGCCTATCCTTATTCAACCACCAACCATCCTTGAACCATTTCCAACCTCTCCCCACTTTAGAAAACACATGTCAATCATCCAACCCAAATCGATCCAATCAGTACCTCTGCAACAAAACCAATCATTCAAAGACCAAGATATGTTCAAAAATGGTATTTTACAACTACTTGTAAACCAAGGCCCAAAATACCAACCAATTTGAAATGTTTTTGTTGAAACACCTATTTATGACAAGTCAACCTATGATGAATCACCTTTCGATCCTAA
Source organism: Torreya grandis (assembly GCA_037957365.1). Lineage (NCBI taxonomy): Eukaryota > Viridiplantae > Streptophyta > Pinopsida > Cupressales > Taxaceae > Torreya > Torreya grandis. Next base: position 887,621 of record JARHVA010001721.1, on the reverse strand, counting down.
CCCTATTGTCGAGGAGTCTCACTCTGACAAGCCAATCTTTATTGAGTTACTTATTAATGATTATAACCACCTTTGGACAAAGCATTATCTCAACCATTGTCCTATTTTTAAAGAGCCTTCCTTCGACAAGCTAGTCTTTGTGGAGTTGTCTCTTGGCCTTTTTCCCTTTGTTGAGGAATCTCACTTTGACAAACTAGTCTTTGTAGAGCCCATTATGCCATCATAGGTTGTTACTTGTCCAATACTAAACATTCAACAAAACATCATTGTAGAAACATCCACATTAGATTAAGAATCAACATTAAAGTTAGGTTCTATTTTTGAACTAACATCATATTTAGCATCAAAAGCATAATCAATACCAGTCTCAACAATAGATTTAGAGTCCCTTGCATTAAAATCAAAGTACATTCATGGTTATTATGGCATTGGTTACACATGCCTTAAAAATAAATTTGAATACATTTGTGATCTTTTTACAATTTTTGAGGATGAGTACTTCAACTTTGACACAAGTTCTCCTAGTATCTTCTACAAGGATTGTACGACTTCTACCCATGCCATTACCATTCCACATGCCATTACCACCAATCAACCTAGCCATTATATTGACATTTCACCTCCCACAAGTGTCGATTGGGACTGATAGAATCAAACCTTATTGAATTATAGCTATGGTGACATATCAGTTGTAGAATATCAGGGGGACCAAGAATTCATCCATGCAGAAGAAGAACAATCTCCTAGTGAAACCTTTTTGGAGGCACTAGGGGACAATCAGAGTTCAAACTCAACATCTTCTAATGAAACCTTTTCAAATCCACTAGAAGATATTCAAATTCAATAGTCAATGTTCCTTTGTGAAACCTTTCCAAAGGTGTTATGGGATAATTAAGATAACTTCATTGGTGAAAATCTCTTTGAGGCACCAATAGCTGAGCACAATAATTCTTCACTATTTGATGAAGACATTCTTAAAGATAACATCAATATAGCTTCTAATCTAAAGCTTAATCAGATGGTAGCTACTCTTAAGCCCAAACAACAAAAAAATATGATGGTCTTATTGAGAGCATATTCAAAAGCCTTCAACCCCACCACATCTAAAGTTATGTTGATTTTGGAATCAACAACATTATGTGTGCCTAAAAATCTCAATATTCATTTGTCTCCCAAGCACTATACATTCTATTATCACCCACATTTACATTACCATATCAAACCTATCATCCATTATTTATCCTTATTTACCAGCCCTGGCCATACTTTCCTTTAAAGAGGCTACAAAGACATCTTGTTTCGACATTTGAAGGAAATAGAATAAATGACCAATGAAGATAACAATAACGATATTGAAATCCAAATCTAAAGTAGGTTATTGACAAAGTAGCTATTCAAAAGAGGTGTGGGCTAGAAATTTACATGATTGACTATTTTAATTTTATCATACACTGATCAGGACTGCATCTCCACATCAACAGGAACAACAGAACCACATACCTAACCAAAAACATTTACCTAGCCAAAAACCATATCTTTACTTGGATAGAAACATATACCTTTCCATTTACCTTTAAATTTTCCATTTACCATACCTTTCTATTTGACATTTACCTTGTCATTTTCATTTGCCATTCCTCTTGTCATTATTTCATACCCTGTCATTTGTCTTACCTTACCACTTGAGGGCAACCCTCTTACCATTATATCCAATTACCATACCAACATTATTCTCTATTCCATACCATATACCTTTTTACCATACCTTTACTATTGACCAAAGTATTTTTAGCTTCCCTACCTAGCTTGTTTTGATCTTGGTTCCTTTAGTTCAATAATTTTATAATTTCATGTTTAAATGATAGTCTATGAAAGTAATGTGATAGTGGATCTGGAAAGTTATATTTCATTTATTTTTGATTTGTGCCACTAATTATAACTACCTCTGGGAAAATTAGTATCCCACTGTGTGTTACTAATTATAACTACCCATGGGAAGATTAGTATCATTGACCTATGGTGTTGTTTCCTAATTATAACTGCCTATGGGCAAATTAGGAATAACACTTTTACTATATATTGTCGCATCACTTTATCATTACTATTATCATTTACCTTAATTTGTGAACTTGTTGTGACCTCATCGGTTCTCATCACCTTTTGTTTGGGTAGAACTACTGTGACTTGAGGTCCTAATGAGACTATATAGGTCGTGATTGATTCACGTTGAGGTCACCTCAGTCCCCCTTTTACATACACTTTCATCATTTTACGAGCAACTTAAGCCAATGTTCTCACCATTTTTGAGTGGTATTTTGTCAATCTCTAATGAGTTAAGATACCTCAAAATTCTAAAAATATTAAAAAATTTCAAAATCCCAAAACATGTGTCCTATTTCAACCTAGTCAGTCATCCTTGATCTACCCTATTAGGGCAAATCTATTGATTGTTTTAAACCATTCCACTACCATTGGGATGCGACCTTTCCCTTTACATGTATCCTTTCTTGGGGGAACCACCCATTTATCATTCCATTGAACCTTCACACGTAGATACTGACTTGGTTGATGACATGATGTTTTTTGTTGCTTTTACTTTCAAGTTTTATGTGTGTTGGTTTGCTTAGTTATTTATTTGTTTGTATGTTTGCTTTCCTTGTTGTGCCTCAACTCAGTATATATGCATTCGTTGGGTGATTCCTTTTGCATTACTCTTGAGTCTATCCATATTCATATGTCAACATTGTCATCATGGTTTTTATCATTGGTACATTGTTTTCAATTATTATTGGATTAGGAGTCAATCCTTATGCATATTTTGGCTAAGTTATCAGGGTGTTCTATCATGATGTATATCGTCACGTGCTACAATAGAAATTAGCTCAAGAAACTTGACAAGCAATGAAACCTCAAAATTTTCTCCTTGGTAACCTTAGCAAATCCTCCCACCCTCTTTGATCAAATCAACCTTTTGACCATTTTAGTTATATCAATGTTAATAAGGATGAACATCTCTGCATTGGTAGATACAACTAAATCATTCACATTGATCAAATTCTTATTCTTCTAATCATATCTTTCATCACTTTACACATCTTCGTATGCCTGGTTATTTGTGGCTTCTTTAGTTATTAGACCATTGCATCTACGTTTGTGCCCACTCATCTCTAATCTATGCAACCTATTATATGTTTGAGTTGTGCTTGCCAATCTGCCCTACTAGGGCATAATCAAATATCATTATTCAATCCAAGTCATCTTAATGATTATAACTGCCTATGGGTAAATCATTATTTTGACTCATCCACCCTAATTATGGAATATGCCCATGCTACTAATTATAACTACCTTTGGGAAAATTAGTTTCTCAACCTTTGTTACTGATTATAACCACTTTTGGGCAAATCAGTACTTCTTTTTCAATCAATGCATGAGAGAATTTTATCAATTGGATTAATCTCACTCATGGGTTAATTTTCTTCTCATGTTATCCTCTTTATGTTGTTGATTATAACCACCGATGGGAAAATTAATCTCTTCCACCCATTTTAACTTTTTGGTCCCATCTTTCCTCCTTTCGAGGGATCAATCACTAAACATTTAGCCAATCGCTCCCTCGAGAAGACATCTATAGTTCATCCATTACCATTGAAGCATTAGGCATACATGACCTTTTCATTATTTAAGAAGATGTTACTATGCCTATAACTTACAATGCCTTCCCAAATAAGGGAAAATTATAGAGACTTAAAACTGGCCACAACTGGCTTTCAACCAGACTTTAGACCAATTCCTACCAACCATTAAAAATTAAGCCTAAGAATCATTAAACACCCCAAACTTACTTGTGCATCATTCATAAAAGATTTAAAATGCATTGAGGCATCCCTAATTAGGGTATTCTATCGAATGCAATAATAACCTCTCACAAACTCATCCCTAATCACCTTACGACATCACAACAGTTAGTTTGGCATATTGACTTATTAAGTAGGGCACTTGCACACTTAAATAAAATCTTGGAAATGCTAAAAGGCTAATTAAAATCAATAAACAAGTTAAACCAAACTAAATGCCTAGTTGAATTATCCATTTTAAATTAATGAAAATCTAAAAAAACAAATTCAAAAATTCAAAATATCTTAGCTTTTCATCATTGCCTTTATGAGTTGTCAATCTCTTTGAAAATATCCTAAAATATCTATTTTGGAGATCCATGCCTAGTAATTGCAAATCATAATTACTTGACAACTATTGACTCTACGAGAGTTAGATTTGACTTACCTAGGTTTAGTTTGAACCCATTCCAAGCCTTAACTCAACCCTGAATCATCTTAGGTGAGAGTTAAATCCTAAAGCTATAAATACAAGGCCATGTCTCTTCATTTCTAAGCTCTCATAAGCCAAAGTTCTAATGCCAATTTAGAGATAGACCTAAGCTATTTTGTTGCAAGTAGTGTTATAATGCCAAAATCTTAAGCCAAGCCACATCATAAGCCATGGTGCCAAGGAGAGAAGGAGCTACACAACCTCCATTTCCAAATACTTCTAGAAGCACGAGCTGATCAATCCACTCAACAATTCATTTGGAGCTCCCAAAGAGGGTAAAAGAGTTATTGTCTTTTATGTTTTTGTTGTGCTTTGATTTTTGTATTTGTTACTAAGTTCTCCCTAAGTTTTAGGCTAGGAGTGCAAGTGTTAGTGTGTTTATTAGATTTTTTATTGCTTGAACTAACACTATACTAACCTCCCTTTTTGGATTCCTATGATCACATGAGTGACTAGCAAAACATGTCTAAGCAATCTAGGTGGTTCAACATGGTAGAAATGTCATAGATAGATATAACCTGTAATAGTGAAACTTGAGGAATAAGATGCCCTCAATATTGACATGACACTAGGTAGAGGAAAGTCCAACATCTGCATGTCCATGTGTAATCTATATAACCTACATCACACTCATATACCATGAAATGTATGTGTGTACGAAAAATAATATGTCATCTACCAATCATGTGTTAAATAACATATGTAAATAGAGTAATCCAATAATCATGTTGTGTTCAAGTCTTGGTTTTTTATTTATTAGATATTTAATATTTTTGTACTTTCTTATTTTTTAATATTTCTTAAAGTATTTGAAATTTATCTTGACACTAATAATCAAGACTAAGTAGCATGACTTTGAAGATAAAGTAATAAGAAATGTTCAAACAAGTCAAAATATGTGTCGAGGCATAGTGTGCACTAGATGTGATAGCATGGATATGTGGAGAAAGTGAAAATAAGTAATATGCCCCCACTATATATGTGAATCACAAAAATGTCGGTCAATAACGTATGTGAAGATAAAGATATACATGCCCTTAGTAGGCAAGAATCAATGTGTGCTTGTGTAATATGTAGATATAAGTGTGTGATTATGCAAGCTCAATGGAAGCCATACCATGTATAAGTAGTCAATATGTAAGAGTGAGCAAGTAGAATGCCACAAATGGATGTGCACTAGAATCACCATAAGACAAGTGTCATATATGTCTGGATCAGGATAACAATCAAGAGTCAAGGGCTAAGTGAAACTAAAGCTAAGGTCTAGAAGAATGGTCAATGTAAAATCATGTATACACATGTGTGTCAAGATAGAAAAATATAGTGGGTGAGAAAACTGAGAGGCTATGCACAATAGATAATGTGCAATGAACTAATCCATGGAATCACTCCAATCACTTAGAAGTAAGAAATGTGCATAATATGGAACTTCATGAGTAATTGAATTCTAATGTTGCACCTGTGATATTCTAATGTTAGAAACACTTGCGTTGGCATGATTTTCACTACATTCGGTATCTTTTTGCATAAGATGTATAAGTAATTGTACCATGTATTGTAATTTTTCTATCAATTATATCATCCTTTTTATCATGAGTAGTAATTGAATAAATGGATTCCATCTCATTTTTTTGGTTTAAATATTTTCCCTCACTTGAGATGGAATTAGCCTTACCTTCCTGATCAAATTTAATGTAACCTTTGTTTTAACCAATCATTTCCCCCATTGACTTTAACCATGATCTTTAAAGCATAACCTTGCATGTGCCTATATCAAGACAAATGTTGAACATAAGATGACACACTTTTGAAGCATGTGTTACTGTCAACTCAATTGATCCCACACATAATGCAAAGGCAATAGTTTGATATATGTGTTGAAGGTGATATCCAAGAGATACAATAAAGGGTGCAGTACAAAAATTATTTTCCTAGTAGTTCATAACCTTGACATTGGTACATTGCTTTCCATATATGTGATCAATGATAGTGAAAGGCTATTGATACGAGGAAGGCCTTGTAGTTGCCTCCTTTAGAACAATACATTTGACATTAGCCTTTTTAAGTATATCTTGATTTTGATTTTCCTTCATGAGAAACCCTTTCTTAAAGATGTTTTCTTGCTTATCCTGATTTTTTTTTTTTAATTATCTTATAGTGATTACTATTTTTGTAACTTCTCTTCATGTAATGTCTCTTGTTGTAACTTGTGCAACCTTTCTTGCTCTAATTGTTCCCTTTTTAATTGTTATTTATATAACCTTTTTTTCAAATTTGTTTCATTTGTAACATTTGTTTTTTTTAATGCATTTTGTAACATTTCTTTTTCTAATTATTCTTTTTCAATGTGTTCCCTTTGTAACATTTATTTTTCTAGATGTTCCTTTTGTAACCTTTCTTGTTTTAATTGTTCCTTTTGTAATTGTTATTTATGCAACTTTTTTTTCTTTTTGGTTTTAGCTTTTATAATTGTTCCTTTTATTCTTCTTTCACTTGTTCTTTAGAACATGCAATCATGATGTGAGGAAGTTGTTTAATTATAGAAGTTGTTCTTGAATCAGGTGGTAATATTTAATATAGGATCACCACTAACAATGATACTTTATATTTTGTTATTTAAATCCCAATAATTATCCATATAATGTCCACGCATTATATGATAGGAAACATAGTATTTTGATTTCCTTAGAGGATGCATAGGAGGTAATGTGATTAACTTATCCATAGTAGGAAAGTGGTTAGTATTTTTTGATTGGTTATCCATTTTGAATTTACCAAACCCTAATAGAGCAAGTAAGACAAACACAAAGCCTACTCCTAATGGGAAAGCAAACATAGAAGCAATGCCTTGACAAGGATCAAATAAAAAACCAACCTCTCCAAGAACACTATGATGAATGGTTTGAAATAGAAAGATAATTTCAATAAAAAAAATAGTATATGGATGAAACACATAAATAATTTTGAAAATAGGTTCACCCTTTGTCCTATAGGTCGTATTTATTAAAAATAGTAAATTGCATATTCTAAAAAATTCATATATAATTTTGGTGAATGAAATTATGTTTTTAATCCACTCAATACAACTATAAAAAACCTTAGAACATTTAAAAAATAGAGTTTTTATGCTCTAGATACCAACAAATCAAGGAATAACCCTAATATAATAATCCCTAATAGGTGCACAAGCATAAAACCCTAGGGTAAACAAGAATAATTGTCATATTTGCACCTGTGGAGATGGAACCATGAAGAATTAGGTTTGAAAACCATATCTTAAGGATAAAAATTTGAAACCCTATAATGATGAAACCTTAATGGAGATCTAGGGTTTGACACTATTTAGTAAGTGAACTGGTTCACCAATATGTTTTACCTTATTTTGGTTTTTGAAACCCTAATAAGATAGAAACTAGTAAAATAATTTAAAATGATAGATATGACATTCAAGCATACATCTAAATGTTAAATATTGAAATTAAATGCAATGATTTGACAAGTGGCATATGTTAAATACAATAATTATAACAAAGGGATGAATACTTGGCTTTTTTGGCTGAATGTTTAGCTATGACTCTATTCTAGAAGTGAAAATAAGAGTAAAGTAGACCTATGATTCATCTAGTTCAAAAACTATTTTTATGTCTATGTAGGGTTGGTTCCATTGGATTTAGGTCAATATCAACTATAGATACTAAAATTTGTTGATCAATACTAACCCCTGCAAAAATGAAGGACTATGGTTGTATGGTCACCTTCGCCTATCTTTGTAAGTTTTGTACATGAGATGTCAAACCATGATGATGTGCACAACTCTAAGAATCAACCTCTTTCACCTTGAAACCCTAAGTGTGCTTGCAAGGGTTAAAACCCTAAAAAACATGAGAAAGAGTAAGGGGATGAGCTAACACCAATCTCCCCCATGTGGATATTGACCACTACCTATGCATATGATATTCCAAGGAGGGAAATCAAGCCATACCCGCCTAGTGTGATTGCCCAATTGTGCTCCTTTATTATAGGTGTGTAATTAATTATTTATATTTGATACTTGACAATGTTTACTTTGAATTAGATTTTGTCACATCTCATTTTCCTCTGCCAGGTTTTATTCTGATGAACTATTGTCCCTTTGGCATACATGTCATTGTGACACATTGGTTGTGGTACATATGCTTACATTTGTGTGAAGATTTAGTCTTGATATGCAAATCAAGAAACTAGATATTTGATTTTATGGATAAATTAATAAAAAAATAGTATTAATGCTATAGTTAATTTGTCAAAATAAAGATTTATTATAATCTTAAATTATTTAATTATATTAGATAATTATTAAATGGTGATATTAAACATATTATTTATGCTAATTAAATGAGTATAAATCTTAATTAAACACTGGGATGAACATACACATTAAAATACTTATCTAAAATTAATTATTAATTAGCAATGCATACAATATTTTGATGACTTTAATTAAAAAGGGAAGTTGAGTTACCTTATTCTTAAATTGGAAAATCAAGGGAGATAAATTGGAAATGTATTTGATAATTACTTGTGGGACTCCAGTTAATAATTTGGAATAAAGCCTACAGCTTTGGTTTTAAGTGGCATGCAAAAGGGAAAATGGTGAGTAAAACAGTATTAAGGAAAGGGAAAGGAAAATTTTTAGACATGCGGAAAATTCACAAGAAAAAAAGCTTTAGAAGAAAAAAAATCTTGTAACTTAAATGTTATATGGGGGCCGTTGATCTTGCCTTCTGGATGGCATTCACGCAATCCTTGTTATCACCATGTCTGAGGCTCAAACTTTTGAGAGTAGCCTTTTCATCCAGCATTATTAAATTTTGTTGCCATTCCAAGTTTTACTCTTTTCTTGTCTTTAACTCAGCCCAAAAACAATGCTTTTACCATTCTTTTTATCTTAGATGATTCAACTCAAATGCATTCCATTCTAGTCAAGGATTGCAATGGACCTTGGAAGCCCCTTTGTGATGTCAATATACAACCATATGTGCTTATCTCCATGCTTGGGCATGACATATATATAATGTATATATATTGTGGTCATGCCTTCTACGAGAAGTGCGAGCCATTTCAAGTATATTTCCTATGTTTAACAATTATAAGTGAGGGGGGAAATGTTGGAGGGTTACGTGGTCACCGGAGGAGTGGAGGAAAGAGAAAGGCGATGACTGGTGTACAAACAACAAGAAGAACACATAAGGTATGGAAGGAGAAGAGAAGATCTTGAATGAATAAATAATAAAGAAGAGAGGTTGGTATTGGAGGTGAGAAGAAAGAGAGACCAAATAGGAGCATATATCAACCCAACTCCATTTAATTTGGCAAAGCATATACCAGATAAGAAAATATTTATACTTTCAAATTATTTAGATTCTTCCTTTTATTTTGCAGCTATGTATTTTGTGGTATGTTTTAAGTTGCTAGATATATACGGTAAAACTCTTGTTTTCAATAAAGATGCCTTTATATAATAGACGAAATACCTTACCATTAAATGTATCTTGAAGATACCCATATAAGCATCGATTTGATCTTTCAAAGTAAATTTTTTTTTGGTGTCTTAGTTAACCTGGGTACTTAATATAGATGTCACCTATTTCTACTCATCTTATATAAAAAGATATATATATATATATATATATATATATATATATATATATATATATATATATAAACAAAACCCTTTGTAATGATAATCAGATCTTAAATTCTTATCTTTTATCCTTATGTCTTTCTGCTTGGCATCCAATCAATCTGCTCTTGGATTGAGTGTTTAGGTAGTTTATACGAATAGTGTAATTAAATATGCATGGATTCAGGATATATATATATATATATATATATATATATATATATATATATATATATATATATATATATATATATATATATATAAACAAAACCCTTTGTAATGATAATCAGATCTTAAATTCTTATCTTTTATCCTTATGTCTTTCTGCTTGGCATCCAATCGATCTGCTCTTGGATTGAGTGTTTAGGTAGTTTATACGAATAGTGTAATTAAATATGCATGGATTCAGGATGCATGACATGGTTGCACTGTAGTTTATATATCTATTGAGTTGTTAAACAATCTATGGTAACCATAATACATATGATGGCATATGACTTGTGTGAGTATATATAACGTGTCCATATTATTAATATGGAAATTGACAATATTTTGTGAATTATCATAAATGTATCATTGTTAAGTTCTAACATTATCTAAATCGAATGTAGTGAATGAACAAGATTATCACACAGATATGATAAATTGGAAGATATTACAAGGCTTATGAAGAAATCAGCAAAATATGTTTTAAAAATGATTGAATTATGGTAATACATATTTTGTGTTATTTTAAAATTATAGAAAATGGGTGATTATAACCTTTCCTTAATTTTGTTGGTTTTAGGGGAAGTCAAACTTAACCATTATGGGAATTCTCAGAAGGATATTTGTTTCTTATATGTACTTATTTTGTAAAAATAATTGAATTATCCATTATAGATAAGTTATTATAGACCTTTGTTGTCATTTCAAAAGGCATGGTTTTGTCAATGCATGCTTATTTATATCAGATATTACATGTATGTGATCATGATCCTTATATTAGTTTATCTAGATGGTGAGTTTGTGTTTTAATTATTTATCTGTTATGTATATCATGGGGCCTGCATTGATGATACTACCCAAGCAATTAGATGGTCTTTCAAGCCTAGTTAACATCACCAATGGGTATGGATAACCTGATCAAGTGATGTGTTATGAATTTGACTGATCCGAATGACCATATGTTATTTAAAAACTTTTGTCAAAGTAATGTTAGATTAACATTATCAATTCGTATGTATGATTTGCATGTTGTGCGATATCATAATAGAAACATAGTTTTCTTTATGATACATAACATGTAGTAGAATCTTACAACACACGGGTGTACTAGCATGTCTCATTCTAGATCCCTGCACCGTTCTATCTACATATCTATCAAGGGAGGGCCATTCCCTGATAGGGGATTGCGTGGGGGATCATTGATATGTGATTAGAGTGGTAAAGAGCTCAGATGATACTCTCTTTTTGCCACTACAATACATTCCTGGAGACAACACTCGAAGTTATCAGAGATATGTGAGTTGGTGCAACTCAAGCTCCAAAGAGTTATTTATTTTTAATATAAGGCTAAATGCCTATGGAATTTATAAATGTAATATTATTTTACATGAATAGTCATTTATGTATTGAGAGACCAGCCATAGTTGTGTCATTATGTAGTTACTAAATACTTGTATGTCTGACGTGCATTTAGACATGGTAATTTATACACTTTATGGCTGAGACAAACCTGCTTATATGTTATAGACCATGAGAAGTTTTCTTATGTACAATTATTTATTTATGTACAACTATCTATATGTATATATGTTATGTGATTATGTATGTCTTTGACATCCTATCTTATGTGATTTTTGATGCACGTTATATTGTTTAGAGGCCTGCTAAGTCTTCTCACTATAGTTAAGGAACATGGTTATCCTTATTTATGTAATTTTTCCAATAATCATGTATACCTTTAGTAGTGGGTAGAACTACATCTAGACCTGATTCTGTGTATGTAGGTGACATCACATATATGTATGACAATTCAGGGAGTGAGTGCGGTTATAGGAAACTAACCTTGATAGGTATTCCTTAGTGTGACATCTGTTATAAATGCCAGTGAAAGTAAATAGCCTTTTTATAGCATAGTACTGTTATGTAAACTTGTTGATAGGATCAAGTTTATCGCATCTTGTAAGGATGAAAAGTTGTATGTAGTATATTTCATGAGAAAGTTAACTATGTAAGTGGATAGACATTTCTAGAATTACATAGTGCATCATGAAAATGCCTAGATTTTATGTTCTCTTCATATTGTTATTGAAGGTATACTCAAATGGTATAATTCTGATTTGCCTTATTATTATGGTTGGGTGTAAGATAGTTGTTGGTGTTGAGTCAGATGTTCAAACATAAAGACCTATGACAATATGAGATGTCATAGAGTTTTATAGTATAAAAAATACATGGATGGTACATACTGTATTCATTACTTCTTAATCCATACCTAAATAAATATATATGTTATGGTTGTTAAGGATTGGATAGAGTGACCATGAACTATGATAGTATGGGATATCATAGGATACTTCAACTTAGGTATATACTCGGGTGGTACATACTATAGCTGTACATTTGGACTCTTACTTAAATTGACTTTTCAAATGATTTTGACTTGAGCAATATGTTTATATTAGTTAGCAAGACAATATGTATTTGTGCATACAATCTTATGAATATAAACAAATGATAGGTTTGACTGTTATGTACTGCATGTCTAAATTTGTTTTGTATACTTAGCTGTGTCTAGCATGTGATTTTATTTAGAACTAGGAATGTGGATTCCTTCATCATTACTTATATCTAGGTTTATATGTGAGAGTGATTGGGTAAGCACATAAGCTTGGATTAGCAAGATGTTATGCTAGAGTGTGCCACTTAGTTGTGGGATTAACCCAAAGATTTAGAAGATCATCTGTGTCATGAGTAGTTTGTTCCCTATTTGGCTTAGAGTGCCAATCCCTTTGGTGGTGACATCTCGAAGAGGAGACCATCACAATTGAAAGAAGAAGTACACCAAACCTTGATTTTGAGGAGTAGATATGTAGGTTACCCAAGTTGTGGTGGGGGCATCGGGTCTAGATCATTAGGTTAGGTTAGGGTAGACTTGATTGCATAGCAATTCAAGTGATTGGTTTAATTAGTACCAATACTTAGTTGAGAATTTAGTTTGTGCTAATGTCCTTTGTGAGATAGTAAACTTTTTGTATCTTACATTTTGTTATTGCTTGCAGTTTTAGAATGTTAAAACTGTTACTTCTTGTAGTTGTTGATTTTATAACTGACTAAAGTATTCTAGCTACTGTGGTTGAAGGAATGTTCAATATTTAATTTTTAAAAAAAAAGAAAAAAATACCACTTTTTCTAAGAACTAGGCGGGTTGTTTCATGTGGTATCAGAGCTTAGGCTCAAATGTTAGGACCTAATGAGTCCATTAACGTTTTCATATCTTATGTTTGTCATAAAGGAGATTTTGGAAAAAATGTGTGGTACATTGAGTGGGTACCCTAAGAACATTCGTAACCCCTTAGAGTTATTAAAGGGTGGGTTTATCGAGTGTCTCATTGGTGATGGTTTTATAAGGTGTATGGGTAGGAGAGCACATATCTTAGTTTTTGAATTAAGAACAAGAGTTTTCTAAAATATTTTTGATCTTTTGATTGAACACCTCGAGTGTGACTACATCTTTCTTGGTAATCAAACCACATTCACCATTTGCATTTATGTTTGACACACATGGAGTGTTTCTCATTTCAATACATATATGTTTTCATTTTGTGTCTTGTTTACATAAAAACCAGGAATGGGAAATTTCTTAGTTGATTGTAGATGACTTGATTATAAATTCCTTTGTGTTGGGAATTTATAGATTAACATCCTTATTTTATTTTATATACTTGAGAAGAGGTATCATCTCTCTTCATTAGCTTAGAGGTGAGTTGTTATACTCATTCTACTCATACATCCTTTTAAGCTACCAAAAAGGTTCATATTTTTAGAATGTTGATTTAGTGTTTTCTTAAGTGGAAAATTGTTTCTAAAATATTGTTTGACCTCATTTCCCTTAAGTTCATGGGATAGTGTTTCCTCCTTCTTATTGAGAAAAGTTGTAGGATTGGATGAATTGGTGCATAGTTGTGGTTAATATATTCTATTTCTAGTTGAGGAAGTAGGTTATGATTTTACTCTTGCAATTTGGTAAGTAATGTGGATTGCGGTGTTATCTTTTACCATATGAGGATATGTAAGAAATATTGTTTTGAGATGTTATCTCTCTACTTTCTAATTGTGACTTTATAAAGTTACTATTTTATCTAAAATATAAATTTGACCACGAGGAGTGGCTAACAATGGATTTATATTAATTATAGTTGATTATAATTAGTATGTTATTATATACCTTTGATAGACTAATATTATTCTCTTTTTAATAACATGTTGTTTTGAAGAGTAGTATGTGTACTTTTTTTGTCGAGAGCAAGTAAGGTATTAGATGTACAGAACATCTTTGTAAGGGTAGAGATAAACTTTTAAACTTATTATGTGCTAGATGTACAAGAAAGAGACATGGTCTCACTTATAAGGTTGAAGGGTGATATAATCCTTCGCCGAAGTATGTTATGTTAATTGTGAGATTATTTATGTAAAAGGTTAAACTGTGAAATTATGATACTAGTTATGTTTAGCTAGTGGCTATTAGTGTAGGTTTTTATTTTTCCCTATTTTTTAATTAGGAAAATTGTATTTCTTGTGCATACATGGAGTTTTCCTACATTTGTGTGATAGGCTAGCTTATGTGGAGATGTGTGTCATAGATATGTCATAGGTGTCATAAGAAACTCCCTTGATGGGAGTTACTTCTCTATTCCTAGCACCTTGTCACCACCTTTCATGGAGGAGTTACAGTCTATTCTTGGGGTGCCTTAGCCACCTTTTGTGGAGGAGTTACGTGCTCTCCTATATGTATTCTTCACTTTGGCCATCTCATATTAATCAGATTTTGGTTTTCTTCATTTTGTCCTCTGTAATTTAGCTTCTTGTATAATTTCAAATTACTTTAGCATCTATGTGGTGTGCACTTGCTTCATCGCGTGTGATCACGTCTCTATTGCATTTGCATTATCCAGATTCTGGCAACAACTCTGATATGGTATCAGAGTCACTCTTGTAATCATGTGTCTAGTTATGCTATTAGTTTATTCTGAAATTTTTACTTTGCTTAGTAGTTTTTTTGTTTAACTCCGTTGCATTTGAGAGTTTTGGTAGAGTTTTTTGAAAACTCATGCAAATCCATACGGAAACTTGTTCAAAAAATTACTTGTGTGTTAGAATTTGCCAAGACATCTTGTTTAGATCTATTGTGGCTTCAACAAGGTAGTAGAATTCTTTTTTTTAGTCACTCTACAGGAAAAAGATAGATCTCTGCAATCTGGTTCTACTACTTAGACGTTGGAGGTGTTGACTTTGTTGCAATCTACTGGGCGCCATTGTTGTGTGCAGGGAAGAGCAGCACTCCACACAGTCAGTCCAGGCGCAACACTCAACAACAGCCACGCCAAGCTTCTGTACAGCCACACCAAGCAGCAGCATCCTTTCTACAGCCATGCCATCAGTTGTATGGTGCCCAACGTCCAACAAAATCATAACTTTTTTTTTCTAAAAATGGCGCCTTATTCTGGTCCTTTTCTGCTACTGTGCGTTGAAGTCTACAGTCAATAACCTTTCCTTGCACAGCAAATCAGATCTGCACCCTTTTTCTTGGTAAGAGAATTTTGCCAACACTTTTTTTTTTAAAATGGCGCCCCTTCCTTGCTTGGCGTCCCATGTGGCAACTTGAACTGGGCATTGGTAATTGCTTTTTTAAATGTTTTCTACCTTTATTCACTTTATAGTGTCATTTAGTACACTGGAAAACAAGTAAGTTGAAAACATTTTTTAAAAAGAGCAATTTAGAGGTTTTTAAAAAAACTTGTATCTTCAACCCACGAAGACGAAGGGTGAGGCCCGAGTTGGCAAGAGGCCAATTCCCCCTCACACAAACCTCCTTTGGATTCCTAGTTTTGTGCCGAATCCAACGAGCGGTTGGAAGGCCACTTTCTCTCTCAAAATAGGCATTTTTTTAATGTTTTAGTGTTTTTTTTGCAAAAATACTAGTTTACGGAAAAATTGAACCTTTAATATCTTGCAAACGGTAGCTCAGATTTGGGTGCCATTTTTTGAAAAAGTATTTGTAATTCAATTCTCCATAGTGTAAGCTTGTTATTTTTCAAAAATGCACTAATTTATAAAGTGCCTAAAATTTGGGTCTCCCGAGACGCATTTTCGGTTGAGTCCGATGTCCTGTTTGCTTAAGTCTTGCACTGATTGCTCTAAGACGCATTATCGACTGAGCTCGATGTCTTTTGAGCATGAACTTGCATATTTGGGGGGGGCTCAATATTTCAGGGGGGGTGTGATTGCTTTTCACAACTTGCAAATCTTTGATTTCATTCTCCTTTCTGCATAAATTCACAACTTGCAATCAACACAACTTCACCTAAATTCAGCTTAAAAATATATTTTTTTCAAATTAAACCCCTAACACCCTTCAACTATCATGAACGGAAGGTTAAAATGTCAATCATTCTTAGAAGCAAAGGGTTGTATAGGATCACCATGGGTACTGAAGTAGAACCTAGCACTGATGTTGAAAAGGTCAAGTGGTACAATCGTAGTGATGAAGCCTATGGATTACTAAGCTTATCCGTGTCTCCAAATTTTCTCTTCCATTTAGAAAACTCTAAAACTCCCAAAGAAATATGGGACACCTTAAAAAACTTATTTGAGAAGCTTGATGAGATGAGAGGTCATGAGCTCGAAAACGAACTCATAAGTCTAAGTCCTAGCAACTTTGACACCCTATAGGACTTCTTCACTAAGTTTAAGGCCCTTAAATTGAAATTGAAAGAATTTGGGATAGAGAAAAAAGATGATCAACTCATCCTTTCTATTCTTGTAAAGTTAGGTCCAAGTTATTCAGTCTTTGACTCCACTTTCCATGCCACAAAAAGTGCCCTTGGCACTACATGGAAAATGCCTTCTTTGGATTCATTCATTGCCGACTTGACTAGGGAGCAAGATAATCTAATTCAAATGGGCACAATGAAGTCTACTCAACCCCAAGCTTTGATAGCTGGAAATGGTAAAGATAAGACTTCAACAAAGGAGAAGAAGAAAAAGAACAAGGACCAGGAGAATAAGAAAGAAAACAACAATCCTATCAACAACAACACTGAGTCTTCATCCTCCAAACCTAAGAAGGAGAAGGTTAAGTGTGTCTATTATAAAAAGATAGGGCATGATGAACACAAATACATGAAGAAACAAATAGATCACCTAACTCATCTTCTAGAGAAGAACAACATAGGTGTTCATGTTGGTGTTAAACCACACTTGGATCGAAGATGGACTAGTCCAAGAGAGACCAGTAGCTCAGTGGTAGAGCACTCCAGCAGCGTATGGAAGGTTTTAGGTTTGAGTCCTATTTGGTCCATGTCTCAACATGGTATCAGAGCCAGGCCTAGGCTAGGAGCCCCAAGCACATGAGAGGTGTGGCTTAAGGGGGGGTGTTGGTGTTAAACCACACTCAGACCGAAGATGGACTGGTCCAAGAGGGACCAGTAGCTCAGTGGTAGAGCACTCCAACAGCCTATGGAAGGTCTTAGGTTCAAGTCCTAGCTGGTCTATGTCTCAACATGGTATCAGAGCCAGGCCCAGGCTAGGAGCCCCAAGCACACAAGAGGTGTGGCTCAAGGAGGGGTGTTGGTGTTAAACCACACTCAAACTAAAGATGGACTGGTCTAAGAGGGACCAGTAGCTCAGTGGTAGAGCACTCTAGTAGCGTATGGAAGGTCTTAGGTTCGAGTCCTAGTTGGTCCATGTCTCAACAGTTCCTAAGTCCATCAAGAAAAATTCATCTACCCAAGATTCTACCAAGGCAAAAGGCAAGGGTAAGGAGAAAGAAAAGGGCAAGGCTCTTGTAGCTACAACAACTTCTACATCTTCATGGGTCATTGACTTGGATGCTTCTCACCACATGGGCTCTTCACTAGTTAAGTTTTCATCTTTAGAGCCTTGTAGCATGACTTCAATTAGTTTGGGTGATGACACATCAGTTTCTGTTGCAAGGAGAGGGTCAATTGAAATGGAAAGAAGAACATTCAAAAATGTTCTAAGTGTTCCTTCTCTTTCAACCAATCTCCTATCAATGTACCAAATCACTCACATTGGTCAGGGCATGAGAGTTGAATTTTCACCAGATTTAATGGCTATCAAGGAGTTGCATAATGATACTATAGTGGCAGTGGGTAGGGCAGATCACCAAGTAAGGTTATACACCTCACATTTTTCTCCAGATTCTTCTCCAATAGCATCACTGACTCATTCAGATGAAGTTAGCAAATTGTGGTATGAGTGGTTTGGCCACCTTAACTACTGTTATCTTGAGCAACTTTGCAAACATGACATGGTCATTGGCTTGCCTCATGTCCAATTCTTAAAAGGACTTTGCGAGGGGTGCTCCCTTGGGAAGCATCCCGAAGCAAAATTTGACAAAGGCAAAGCTTGGAGGGCTTCACAACCTTTGGAGTTAGTCCACAGTGATGTATCGGGACCCTTTCCCAAACCATCTTTCACAAGGGCCAAGTACATCCTCACTTTCATTGATGATTTCTCTAAGTACACTTGGATATATTTTCTCAAACAAAAGTCTGAAGTGTTTGAAAATTTTCTAGACTTCAAGGCTCCTGTTGAGAAACAGAGTGAGAAATCCATCAAGATTCTTCGAACTGATAATGGAGGGGAGTATGTTAGCAACAAGTTTGAGCAGTTTTGCACCACAGAGGGGATTGATTTGCAGCACACAGTCACTTACAGTCCTTCACAAAATGGGGTTGTAGAATGAAAAAATAGGTTCTTGAAAGAGATGGGTAGCTGTATGAGTCACTCCAAATCCTTAGCACCACAGTACTGGGCCGAAGCCATCAATTGTGCTTGCTACATTCAAAATAGGGTTCCTCACAAAGCTTTGAAAGGGATAACACCCTTTGAAGCTTGGCATAAAAAGAAACCTGATGTTGAGCACCTTAGGGTTTTCAGATCCCCAGCCATGGCCTGCATTTTGAAGAAGAAACACAAAGCTATGGAACGTCAGTCCAAGCCTTGCATCTTTGTAAGATATCTGGATGGTATTAAGGGGTATCGCCTTCTAGATTCAGTCACTCATGAGTTGTTCATCAAGAGAAGTGTCCATTTTCAGAAGAGTCCTAGAGACTCAACACTTGGCACTTCTTCTCCCTCATCAGATCTACTTCTTCATGATGATTCCTCATCAGATTCAGATCAGCCACAACAGGTTCTTGAGCTAGAGACATCTTCTTCTTCTTCAAGTTCAGACAGTGAGGATAGTGATGCAGTGTCATCCACCTCTAGTCAGTTAGAGGATGAGGAGTTAGCACCTGACTCGCCCACTTCTAGGCCACTTTGGGCCAAACAGACACTTGAGAGTGCTGGCACTTGGGCAGGAGATCCCGCAGATGACAAACGTACTAAGGGGGATTTTTAGAGAGATCCACATGCCTTCTTTGCTTCAATTTTAGATCCACAGACTTTTTGAGAGGCATCTGGGCTACCTGAGTGGGATAGTGCTATGGAGGAAGAATATTCTTCCTTAATCAAAAATCACACTTGGGATTTGACTTCACTTCCTAACGGAAGAAAGATGGTTCGATGTAGGTGGATATATCAGACCAAGTTTGTAACAAATGGGTCAGTTGATAAGTACAAGGTGCGATTGGTCACCAAGGGTTTCTCATAGGTGGTAGGCATTGACTACTCAGAGACCTTTGCACCTGTTGCAAAGATGACTTATATCCGACTCACCTTGGTTATTGCCGCAACACATGGTTGGGATGTGCATCAGATGGATGTGATGAGTGCCTTTCTTCATGGCAGACTTAAGAAATCTATCTATGGCCTTAAATAGGCCCCTCGAGCTTGGTATGTCAAGATGGATTCCTTCCTTCTCATAGCGGGTTTCACTAGGTGCCATTCTAATCCCAATGTCTACTTCTTGCGACAAGATGATTTGCTCCTAATTTTGGTTCTATATGTTGATGACCTTTTGATCACTGGGAGTTCTTCATCAGCTATTATAGCGGTGAAGGCATCTCTTTAGGATAGATTTGACATGACAAACTTGGGTTTGTTACACTACTTCCTTGGCATCGAGATCTCACAGTCAGATTCAGGGATTTCTCTTGCATAGCCTAAGTATGCTCTTGACTTATTAGCTCAGTTTCACATGGCTGATTGCAAGCCATCTCTGACTCCCTTTCTATCAGGAGTCAAGCTTGAGGCTGATTGTTCTTCACTATTGGTTGATGCCACTCGATATCGACAACTTGTTGGTAGTCTCATTTACTTGACTCACACCAGGCCTGACATATCATATACAGTGGGACTTGTCTCCAGATTTATGTAGGAACCTCATGAGCTACATTAGAAAGTAGATAAGAGGATCTTGCATTACATATAGGGTTCACAGAGATATGAGATTCATTACAAATTTGGCATAGAGGCTAACTTGGTTAGATATCCAGATTCAGACTGGGCTAGTGATTCACAGACTCGCAAGTCCACTTTTGGTTATAGTTTCTCTCTAGGTTTTGGTCCTATCAGTTGGTTTAGCAAGAAGCAGAATGCTATTGCTATATCATCCATAGAGGTAGAGTACAGGGGAGCTGTTAATGCAGCTATTGAGACTATTTGGCTTTAGGGGATTCTTTCTGAGTTTGGCATTCCTTTCAGGCAGCCCACCATCATTTATTATGACAACCAGAGTACCATTTAGATTTACAAAAATCTGGTTCAGTACCAGTGGACCAAGCACATAGAGATTCACATGCACTTCATTCGGGAGCTTATTCATAGTCAAGTCATTGACTTGATATTTTGTCAGTATTCGGAGCAGGTTGCAGACATTTTCATCAAACCTTTCACTGAGAGCAAGTTCATTCATCTACGAGCTCTTCTTGGGGTGTGGTCCACATCTGTATCAACATCATCTTCAAGGGGGCCCACTATCCTCTTCTTTCTTTTGTCTCTCTTTTGGAGGGGAGTTTTTTTTCTACGGGTTTTCTCCTTTTCTCTATCTTATGGGAGATTGCATTTGTACATGGGTACCTCATCAAGCCTAGTTGTTGGGACCCATTTTATATTTCCACACTGCCCACCTAAGCTGTGCTTATGGGGGGTATTAGTGTAGGTTTTTATTTTTCCCTATTTTTTAATTAGGGAAATTGTATTTCTTGTGCATACATGGAGTTTTCCTACATTTGTGGGATATGCTAGCTTATGTGGAGATGTGTGTCATATATGTGTCATAGGTGTCATAAGAATGTCATAAGTAACTCTGTTGATGGGAGTTACTTCTCTATTCTTAGCATCTTATCACCACCTTTCATGGAGGAGTTATAGTCTATTCTTGGGGTGCCTTAGCCACCTTTTGTGGAGGAGTTACTTACGTGCTCCCCTATATGTATTCTTCACTTTGGCCATCTCATGTTAATCAGATTTTAGTTTTCTCTATTTTGTCTTGTGCAATTTAGCTTCTTGTATAATTTTAAATTGCTTTAGCATCTATGTGGTGTGCACTTACTTCATCTCGTGTGATCACGTCTCCATTGCATTCGCATTATCCGAATTCTGGCAACAACTCTGATAGTAGCAACTTAATACAATCTAGGGATGATTGTATGATTTTCTTATATGTATGTTAGTACTTATGGAAATCTTATAGCATATAGTATTGATTTTTATGATTTGTTATTATATATTTGTGTTTCTTTGAGCCTTGTGCACATTTTTATTTGGAGATCATCAAGTCATAGAGACCTGAAAGAAGAGTGATGAATTGGGAACGTGAGTTTTAAGCGATAGGATAGTATCCTACTTAGCCTAACATTGACTCAAATTATTGGTACTGAGTTGGATCTGATAGATGGACTTGTCGAATCTGGGATTTGATAGGAAGAACTTGTCAAATTCAGTCATATGGCCATACGCATGTATACTGGATGAGTGTTCCATATGGATGATTATTCCATGATTTTGTATACATTTTTACCAATTCTTATTCATCATCATACTTGTTAGGATCTTTGATAGAATAATGATAATATTGACATGTTATACTTATTCGAGGCTACACGGAGTAGCGATAGTATTGACATATACACATCATTTTTGCCAGGTGCCCTTAATACTTTTCCCCAGTTTGAGAAATACACTCTCTAGGTTGGAGAGATGTGCACAGGGATTGAAAAGATTTGTGGGACTCTTCTCTATTAGTTATTTTGATGATCTCATGTGTATTTGGAAAGTCAGTAAGACTTTTTTCAAGTTGTTGAA
The DNA here is from genome assembly GCA_037957365.1 of Torreya grandis. Lineage (NCBI taxonomy): Eukaryota > Viridiplantae > Streptophyta > Pinopsida > Cupressales > Taxaceae > Torreya > Torreya grandis. The sequence continues at coordinate 865,150 of JARHVA010001721.1, read as the reverse complement.
CCCCGGGGTTGTCATGTTAATCATTAACATAAGTGACATTCACAAAACTTCATTATATAATAAAAAATGTCATCGAGTAGGGTCTTGTGGGACCGATACTCTATGAATAATTTTCAATGAGTTTCACTAATATGAATTTTTAAGGTAAAATTTGTAGTTATTTACATACTATGATATTAGATACTATGTTTATACGGTGATAAACTCTGATGTCATTTAGAACTTTTATGTCATCGAGGTGATCATTAGTTTTAGGGGAAGAGGATGTCACAACCTATTTTCCTCTGCCAGGTTTTAGTCTGATGAACTATTATCCCTTTGGCATACATGTCATTGTGACACATTGGCTATGGTACATATACTTACATTTGTGTGAAGATTTAGTCTTGATGTGCAAATCAAGAAACTAGATATTTGATTTTATGGATAAATTAATTAAAAAATAGTATTAATGCTATAGTTAATTTGTCAAAATAAAGATTTATTATAATCTTAAATTGTTTAATTATATTAGACAATTCTTAAATGGTGATATTCAACATATTATTTATTCTAATAAAATGAGTATAAATCCTAATTAAACACTAGGATGAACATACACGTTAAAAGACTTATCTGGAATTGATTATCAATTAGCAATGCATGAAATCTTTCGATGACTTTACTTAAAAAGGGGAAGTTGAGTTACTTTATTCTTAACTTGGAAAATCAAGGGAGATAAATTAGAAATTCATCCGATAATTACTTGTGGGACTCCTAGTTAATGATCTGGAACAAAGCCTACAACTTTGGTTTCAAGTGGCATGCAAAAGGGAAAATGGTGAGTAAAACGGTATTAAGGAAAGGGAAAGGAAAATTTTTAGACACACAAAAGATTAATGGGAAAGAAAGCTTTGGAAGAAAAAAAATTCTTGTAACTTAAATGTTATATGGGGGGCATTTATCTTGCCTTCTGGATGCCTTCACACAATCCTTGTTATCACCACATCTAGGGCTCAAACCTCTGGGAGTAGCCTTTTCGTCCAACATTATTAATGTTGTTTCCATTCCAAGTTTTGCTCTTTTCTTGTCTATAACTCAGAGCAAAAACAATGCTACCACCATTATTTTTATCTCAGTTGATTCAACTTAAATGCATTCCATTCCAGTCAAAGATTGCAATAGACCTTGCAAGCCTTTCTGCGCTGTCAACAGACTACCATATGCACTTATCTCCATGCTTGGGCATGACATATATATAATGTATATGTGTTGTTATCATGCCTTCTACAAGAAGTGCGAGCCATTTCAAGTTTGTTTCCTGTGTTTAATAATTATAAGAGAGGGGGAGAATGTTGGAGGGTTGTGTGATCACCAAAGGAGTGGAGGAGAGAGAAATGTGATGGCTAGTGTACAAGCAGCAAGAACAAAGAGGGTATGGAAGGAGTAGAGAAGATGATGGATGCATAAATAATAAATAAGAGAGGTTGGCATTGGAGGTGAGAAGAAAGAGAGACCAAATAAGAGCATATATCGACCTAGCTCCATTTAATTTGGCAAAGCATATGCCATATAAGTAAATATTCGTACTTTAAATTATTCAGATTCTTCCTTTTATTTTGCAACTGTGCATTTTATGGTATGTTTTAAGTTGCTAGCTATATATGGTAAAACTCTTATTTTCAATAAAGATGCCTTTATATAATAGATTGAATACCTTACCATGAAATGTATCTTGAAGATACCCATACAAGCGTCGATTTGATCTTTGAAAGCAAAATTTATTTGGTGTCTCAATTAACCTAGGTCCTTAATATAGATGTCGCCGATTTTTGGTCATCTTATATAAAAAGATATATATATATATATATATATATATACATATATATATACATATATATATACATATACATATATATATATATATGTATATGTATATACATATATATATATATATATATGTATATGTATATATATATGTATATATATATACATATATATATATATGTATATGTATATATATATGTATATATATATGTATATATATATATATGTATATATATATATATATATATACATATACATATATATATATACATATATATATACATATACATATATATATATATATATATACATATACATATATATATATATATGTATATACATATATATATATATATGTATATATATATATGTATATGTATATATATATATATATATATATATATGTATATACATATATTTGTATGTATATACATATACATACATATATATACAAATATATGTATATATATCATATAGATATATACATATACATACATATATATATACATATATATGTATATGTATATATATATATATATATATATATATACATGTATATGTATATGTATATATATATATATATATATATATATATATATATATATATACATATATATATATATATATATATACATATATATATATATATATATATAAACAAAAACCTGTGTAATGATAATCAAATCTTAAATTTTGATCTTTTATCCTTATTCTTTTTGCTTGACATCCAATCGATCTACTCTTGGATTGAGTGTTTAGGTAGTTTATATGAATAGCGTAACTATATATGCATGGATTTGGGATGCATGAGATGGTTGCACTATAGTTTATATATCTGCCGAGTTGTTAAACGATCTATGATAACCAAATTACATATGATGGCATATGACTTGTGTGAGTATATATAACGTGTCTATATTATTAATATGGAAATTGACAATATTTTGTGAATTATCATAAATACATCATTGTTAAGTTCTAACATTGTCTAAATTGAATGTAGTGAATGAACAAGATTATCACGTAGATATGATAAATGGAAAGATATTATAAGGCTTATGAAGAAATCAACAGAATATGTTTTAAAAATGATTGAATTCTGGTAATACATATTTCATGTTATTTTAAAATTATAGAAAATGGGTAATTACAACCTTTCCTTAATTTTGTTGGTTTTAGGGGAAGTCAAGCTTAACCATTTTGAGAATTGTCATAAGGATATTTGTTTCTTAAATGTACTTATTTTGTACAAATAATTGAATTATCTGTTACAGATAAGTTATTATAGACCTTTGTTGTCATTTTGGTTGGCATGGTTTTGCCAATGCATGCTTATTTATATCAAATATTGCATGTATGTGATCATGATCCTTAGATTAGTTTACCCAGATGGTGAGTTTGTGCTTTGGATTATTTATTTGTTATGTATATTATGGGGCTTGCATTGATGATACTACCCAAGCAGCAAGATGGTTTTTTGAGCCTGGTTAACATCACCAATGATGGATATGGATAACTTGATCAAGTGATGTGTTATGAACTTGACTGATCCAGATGACCATATGATATTTAAAAACTTTGATCAAAGTAATGCTATACTAACATTATCAATTTGTATGTATGATTTTCATGTTGTGTGATATCATAATAGAAACGTATTTTTCTTTATGATACACGGCATGTAGTAGAATCTTACAACACATGGGGGTACTAGCATAACTCATTATAGATCCCTACACCGTTCTATTTACCTATCCATGAAGGGAGGGCCATTCCCTGATAGGGGATTATGCAGGGGATCATTAGTCTGTGGTTGGAGTGGTAAAGAGCTCGAATGATACTTTCCCTCCCTCACTGTAGTACATTCCTAGAGACAACACTTGAGGTTATCAGAGATATGTGAGTTGGTGCAACTCGAGCTTTGGAGAGTTAGTTATTTTTAATATAAGGCTAAATGCCTATGGAATTTGTAAATATAATATTATTTTACATGAACATGTCATTGCTGTATTGAGAGACCAGCCATAGTTGTGTCATTATGTAGTTACTAAATACTTGTGTGTCTAATGTGCATTTAGACATGGTAATTTATACACTTTATGGCCAAGACAAGCCTACTTATATGCTAGAGACTGTGAGAAGTTTTCCTATGTACAATTATTTATTTATGTACAACTATCTATATGTATATATGTTATGTGATGATGTACGTCTTTGGTGCCCTAGCTTATGTGAGTTTTGATGCAAGTTATATTGTTTGGAGGCTCATTAAGTCTCCTCACTATAGTTAACGAACATGGTTATCCTTACATATTTATGCAATTTTTCCAGTAATCACGTATACCTTTAGTAGTGGGTAGAACTACATCTAGCTCTAATTCTGTGTATGTAGGTGACATCACAGATATGTATGGCAGCTCAGGGAGCAAGCACGGGCATAGGAAACTAACATTGATAGGTATTCCTTAGTGTGAAATTTGTTATAAATGTCAGTGAAAACAAATAACCTTTTTGTAGCATGGTATTGTTATGCAAACTTATCGACAAGATCAGGTTTGTCACATCTTGTAAGGATGAAAAGTTGTATGCGGTGTTTTTGTGAGAAAGTTAACTATACAAGTGGCTAGACATTTATATAATAACATAGTGCATCATTAGGTGTACCTAGAGTTTATGTTCTCTTCAGATTGTTATTGAAGGTATACTCGAATGGTATAATTTTGATTTGCCTTATTATTATGGTTGGGTGTAAGATAGTTGTTAGTGTTGAGTCGGATGCTCAAACACAAAGACCTTTGATAGTATGAGATGTCATAGAGTTTTATAGTATGGAAATTACCCAGATGGTACATACTATATTCATTATGTCTTAATAGATACCTAAATAAATATATATGTTATGGTTGTTAATGCTTGGATAAAGTGATCATGAACTATGATAGTATAGAATATCGCAGGATACTTCAGCCTAGATGTATATATTTGGGTGGTACATATTGTAGCTATATGTTTGGACTCTTACCTAAACTGATTGTTCAAATGATTTTGACTTGAGCAGTATGTTTATATCAGTTAGCAGGACAACATATATGCGTGTGTACAATCTTGCGAGTATAAATGAATGATAGGTTCGACTGTTATGTACTGTATGTCTAACTTTATTTTATATACTTAGTTGTGTCTAGCATGTGATTTTATTTAGAACTAAGAATGTGGATTCCTTCATCATTGCTTATATCTAGGTTTATATGTGAGAGTGCTTGGGTAAGCACACAAGCTTGGATTAACAAGATGTTATGTTAGAGTGCGCCACTTAGTTGTGGGATTAGCCCAGAGCTTTAGAAGCTCATTTGTGTCATGAGTAGTTTGTTCCTTGTTTGGCTTAGAGTGCCAATCCCTTCGGTGGTGACATCTCAAGGAGGAGACCATCACAATTGAAAAGAGAAGTAAATCGGACCCTGATTCTAAGGAGTGAATATGTAAGCTGCCCAAGTTGTGGTGGGGGCATCGAGTCTAGATTCTTAAGCTAGGTTAGGGTAGGCTTGATTGCATAGCAATCCAAGTGATTGGTTGAATTAGTACTAATACTTAGTTGAGAATTTGGTTTGTGCTAATGTCGCTTGTGAGATAGTAAACTTTCTGTATCTTACATTTTATTATTGCTTGCAGTTTTAGAATGTTGAAACTATTACTTCTTGTAGTTTCTAATTTTATGACTGATTAAAGTATTATAGCAATTGTGGTTGAGGGAATGTTCAATATTTATTTTTATTTTTTAAAGAAAAATTTACTATTTTTTTAAAGAACAACTAGGCGGGTTGTTTTAGATTTGGTACACTTCAAACTTGGCTTGTGACTACTCTCAGTGATATATTCATAGTTTGGAAAGAATATGGCATATTTTCTCAATGTGCAATACTGTAGAGACATGTAACAAATAAGTGCCTAGTTCCCTATTAAGTGAGACCTCAATTTGTTTATGTATGAGTCCAATTAGGTAAATTCTCATGCCACCAACATGTTAGGTAGATGGGTTGGTCTTAAGGAAAGGATTGATTTTCAAAATTAGTCATTGCTAGGAAAGGGTTAGTTTTGACCATATCAGATTAGTATCAACTAACGTTACTAATTGAAACTGATGGAACCAACTTATTTACAGGTGGACTAAATTGAAAGTTTAGAAATGTTTGTGTAGGATATCAAGTAGGTTTGAATTAGATAATGAGGTTCTTTTAGGTATATAAAAATATAACAAAAGGGTTAAACTCATAATGTAACATGTAGGCATGAGAGAATGGAGAGATAGGACCAAGTTTTTTTTACTCAAGTCATACATGGTAAATGTGTGTCAAGCTTGTCATTGTCAAGTACTTAATACCATATTTTAGTATCTACAATCTCTTTGTAATTTACATTACTTAGCTTAGTTTCATTATGACACTTGGACTTGTTTCTATTTATAGTCTATGAGATAGTTTTGAATTATATACTTTCATTCATGTATGCTTAGATATATTTAAGTGTAATTAGTTTAATCTTTTTTTTTTATAAAATCAAAAATAGGGTATACACCATCTTCTTTATCTGTTAGTAGGTTTAGCTACCCTCTCTGGGTTTTGAAGAAGGAGATCAGTGTCCTAGAGTTTTTCACAACCTAGACTCGATGAATAAAGTCAACAAATCAATTTTTTGTTCATTCTATGTACTGTGGGTTTGTTTTGTCTTACTATGTGGATTTATTGTGCACAGTTTGAGCTTAATGACTATTTATATATTTGATCAAAATCATATATTCTTCTAAAATCCTCTCTTAACATTTTTAGCAACAAGAGAATTATAATATGCGAATAAACATGATTTTATTGTTTTAGATTAGATTAGATTTATTTGTAATGTTTATGAATAAATGCGATGTAATTTGACTTAGATCAATTTATTTATTAAACACTAACCTTTAATGGGACCAAACAAATGAATTAGGATTACTGAGACACTCATAACACATGCAGGAAGCACTGAGGTCAACCTTGGTATGGTATTAATTAAGTATGTGAATCATGAGGGAACTAAACAAGAATGTAGAAAAAGAAAAAGAAGTCGTCAATAATCCTCAATATGCATCAATAATATTTAATTTAAATAAATAATGAATATATAAATAAATACATTAAACACATATAAAATAACACTATATAAATACCAACAATCCCTTTTTTAAGGGGAGGATACATTTTCCAATTAAAAAAAAATCATTACATATCCTTTTATTTTTATATTTTAAAAATTTAATCAATAACATTAGAAAAATAAACATAGTGAAAACAAATATTTAACAAATGCCATAATATAGTTTACTTGCTATTTTTTTAAACAAAGGTTTGGGAAACATGTAAAATAAATACCAATAATCCCTTTTTTTTGGGGGGGGGGGGTGGGGGAGGCAAGACACTTTCCAATTTAAAAAAATTATTGCATATCTTTTTTATTTTTATTTTTAAAAAAATTAACTAATAATATTAGAAAAATACACAGAGTAAAAATAAATATATAACAAATGTTATGATATAGTTTAGTTGCTATTTTTTTAAAGAAAGGATTGGGAAACTTGTACAAATGTAATGAGTTTATATGAATTGCACAATAAAATTGTTTGAAAAATCCACAAATAATATAAAATATAAAATATAATATATTTATTTCGCATTATCATTATAGGATGAGATTACACAATGTATAAATTTATACAAAGGAAAAACATCAAATGAAGAAACTCAAACAAAACACGGAGAATTCACATTTAAACCTCCTTGATAAAAATATAAGGATACCTCCTTCACAATAATCTCAAGTGGCCTAAAGTAGATAACTTTTTTATAATGTCATTTCATGAACATTGCAGTTGAACCCACATGTAACAAGTGTTTCAAAAATATTTGACAATATTCCACTAAGGATTTTTCAATTTTGTATATACAAAATAAAAATATCAAATGGAAAAAATCAAACATTTGGAGAATTCATATTGATATTTCTTTGAAAAAATTATAGGAATACCTCCTTCATGACAATCTAAAATACCTCAAAGTAGATAAAATTCTTATAATGTCATCTCATTAATCTTATAGATTAAAATTACATGCAACAAGTATTTCAAAAACATTTGACAATATTGCAATGATTTTTTTAATTTTGTGTTGTATATGTTACCCTTTTTCTCCCTTCATATTTTGGTGATCACGAATTTTAGACTCATATGGTTCACACAGAAAAACAAGTAGACAATTTTAAAAAGAATACAACATTGTAAGTGTTTTTGAAGAAAAACACAATTTAATACATATGTTGAAACATAAATTTATACAGTGTTTTTGCTAGACCAAATTCAAAAACCCTCTTACAACTTCAAACACTATCTTTCAATGCCATTTCCTTTTTAAGTTGATTGATTTGATCCATTTGCAAAATCGTTCCAAGTTTGTTTTTCACTTTAGTAATTTTCAATACTACATATTTGTATTAATATTTAGGGTTTTTGGTTTGGTAAAAAATAAAATAAAATAAGCTATTATAAAAATAGATATAAATGTTAGAAATTAGAAATGCCCAAATATTTTAGTAATTACACTGTAAAGACAATAAAGACCAATAAAACCAAAAAAGTTCAAAAAGAAATTATTTTTATCAATTGAAAGAAATGGTGCCCCTTTTGGTTTAGTTCAGCAACGTTTTGCATCATGTCCAAAATTACTTCAATTTTTTACATTTAAATATATTTTACAATATTTCTTTATGTTATCAATCATAAAATAAGGGGGCCTCCTCTGCCTATGGTTGTAGAGAAAATTGAGGTCAAAGATCCACCAAGTAACAAAGACGTTTCTTTTTTTAGACATCACATTCTCTTCTTAACTCACAACTGAATAAACGTTTTATTATAAACCCAAAAAGACAATCAATTTTTAAACATAAAAGAAGTTGTCCATTTTTAAATGTAAAAAGAAATGCCAATTTTCAAAAATAAATTCTAATTATTTGTATAAAATAGAGTATATTTCTTGAAACCTTAAAAAAAATGGGAGTTTTCAAAAATAAATTCTAAATCTGTATAAAAATAAAGCAATTTTTTTGAAACCTTCAAAGAAGACAAACTCTACGATTTGTTGTATTATCAAAGATATTAAATGTTATTGGGTAGGTTTAAAGCTAAACTCCACAACCTTTTTAAAAATGTGGAAGCACATTAAAAACATACAAAATGCTTGACAAAAATGTAAATAAACCGAGTCTCTCACTAATTAAATGATCTATTTAATAAAGTGAATTATGAAATATTTCGTGTAAAATTGACCCAAAGAAATAAATTATATTATAAAATTTGAAGGTACACATCTTTATTTAAATAAATTTATTAAAAAAAATGGTTCATGACCATACAAAAATAAATAATTTTCAATTAATATTCATAATAAGTACTCAGAATGTTCATACATTTGGTAAAAAATAAAATAAAACCACATTAGAGACTAATAATCTTTCAAATTAAATCTAACCAAGCTGCTACAAATTACGATAAGATTAATATGCTTATTTGAAAACATAAAAAAAACTCACATTACAAATTAGAGCTATGAAAGTTTGAAACCATATTAACAAACATTCACTTTAATCATATAGTGTACACCATCTTAGAACAAAATTATATAGAGATTCCCAATAATACATGAAGCCAAAAACAACACCTCTTACTCCCATAATATATATATGTAAAAAAAACACTCTCCTACCTACACAAGCATTAAAATCAGTAACCAACACATTATGAGAGCCACTATTAAATAATTGTCCATTATTTCAATTAAAATGTGACTTGCACTTAATTTTCCAAAACAATGGTACTAATAATAATTTCACAAGGGTGAAAAGCCACATAACGAATGGAAGAGTTGATGACACGTACCCGCGATTCACAAGGGTGACTAAGATTCATTGATTTTTTAAATTAATATTTTGGGTTGTGAGTGGGCCACGTCACACAGCCACGTGACTTATTTATTTTGGGTGGTGAGTGAGCCACGTCACACGGCCACGTGGCTCATGTTTTATTTTAATTTTTATGGACTTGTATCGCAACAACGGCGGCTTCCAAAAGCCGTGTGGGAAAAACTATTCGCAGATCCTGAAGAGCTTTAAATGGTGTTCTGAAATGGTGTGGTGAGATTAGAACGACAATACCAGCGAGAGATACCCTTTGCTCTGGCAATCAAAGCACACGATCTAATCTAATGGCTGCCGTGTTGCGAGCCCTTCGAAGAGGGTCGAACTCAGGTTCGATTCTCGGTCGCTCACTTTCCTCCTCATCAACATCAACAAAAGAAGGGAAGGCGAAAACATTCTCGATTTACAGATGGGATCCAGAGCACACAGAGAAGCCTCGGCTGCAGGAGTACAGCATAAACACCAACGAGTGCGGGCCCATGGTACTGGACGCTCTCATAAAAATAAAGAACGAGATGGACCCTTCCCTGACATTCAGGCGGTCGTGCAGAGAAGGGATATGCGGCTCGTGTGCCATGAACATCAACGGCTGCAACGGCCTCGCCTGCCTCACCAAGATCGACTCCGCCTCGGCGTCCGCCACCACCATCACTCCGTTGCCGCACATGTTCGTAGTCAAGGACCTCGTTGTCGACATGACCAATTTCTATAACCAGTACAAAAGCATCGAGCCCTGGCTCAAGCGAAAGACCCCTCCCCCGCCTGCGCCCGACGGGAAACAGAAAGAGATTCTGCAGAGCAAAAAGGATCGCTCTAAGCTGGACGGTATGTACGAGTGTATTCTTTGCGCCTGCTGTAGCACTTCCTGTCCCAGTTATTGGTGGAACCCAGAGAAGTACCTCGGCCCTGCTGCTCTTCTCCACGCCAACAGGTCTGCTCACTTTTCATTTTGCTTTTCATAAATAACTAGTCTAGACAAATTCATGAATGCATGAAAAATGCGCTATCAAACCATTACTTTCCCACAGGTATCGACTGTTAAAAAATTCTCTTAAAACATGCCACAATATTACGGCCACTTTAATACCTAGAATCCTTATTCGGATTATCATCCTCTTTATTTTCCCTCCCATTCCATTAAACTATGGTTGTTAGCCATACTTCAAAACTAAAATAATTCTCTTACTTCCATTCTATATTCCCTCAGTATTTTTCTTAACCCTTGCTGTATCATTGGTTTTATATATTACTACTTGGCAGCTCTATTTCTCTGAATAAAGTGAGTGCTTGCTTCTATTGAATTTGTTCCCCATAAAGCTCCACCGTGCATCTTTACTCCGCACGATTACGCGTAACCATTTCCAATTGAAAATACATCTGCTTTGCCAACCATTCCATAACTAGTGCTTTACGATTAAGGGGGACTAATAATAATTTCCGAAATCTTATTTAGCTAGACTGTTATACAACATGATCCTGCTGTTGGAAGCATCCAAATCTACATGGTACTCTTCATTAGGATGGTTAGATTTACATGGGAGAGGTTGTGGGCTGTCTGGATAAGGCTATGCTTATCCAAACTGCCTCTGAACTGGGCATGTAAAATCACCCGAGCTAGTCTAACTTACATACAGTCACTGAGGCTTTAGTGAATTTGGCCAAGTTTACACGTAGGATATTTACAAAGATGTAGATTATTACAATGTGATGCTCATTATTTCCACCCTTTGTTCCCATTTTCTATGAATGAATCAAAACCGCATCATAGTGTAAAATATAGCCCAATTAGTTCATTTAGGGTCACCTTGAGATGTTTTTTTTGTTTTCTTAAGATGATCTAAGTTTTAGACATAAACATAGAGGATCAACTCCTCGGATACTCATATGCTGCAATGAAACTATTGTTGGTAGTTTTACCTAAAATCGCTCTAGGCTTATGATCCATGCGGGTACGCGGTGTTTCACCTTTTACCATATGTCAAAGGGAGATGGCACAATTGAATCACCTTAAGGATCCCATCTGGAGTCCCCATATGTAACTGTAAATCATAATCCCACCCTGTTCTCTAAAGTGAAGTGGGAAACATACCGATAACAATTACAAGTATTTTCATGAATGCATGATCCATTTCCTTTCACTTTTCTCATGAGGGGTTAAACACATCAGTCAAAGTAATGGGACCAGTTTTCCTATGATTGATAGGAAGGCATGACATTGTGGAGTATCCCACAACAATGGATTTAGACTAACAGAGTCAGATACACCCAAATGATTACACAATTTCAGCTTAGCTTAAGACATGTAACTTAATGAGATTTTATAGTCCACAATAGTTATACTAAGGGAAACATCAGAATTGCCCTGCATCTACACCTATAGTGGATTAACAGACCAAACGCTGCTTCTTTTCAATAGATCGATTCCCAAACACAACTTCTTTCCAATTTGCAAAATTAACACTATAATTTCTGCTGATTGGGTATTCAATCCTTCTTTCTTGACAAGGAGCTTTAGTACCAAGAAACACTTTCCGTAGGGTATCATCAACAGAATTCAGTCCCAAAGTTTTCAACAAATATAGTTTCCAAGCTACAAGGCTTCATAATTTGCTCATGGATAAAACGATGACAAATCTCACTATAAATAATCCCGTAGCCATTTTATCCAAAGGATGAAAATCATGGTTATTTCACTCATCCCCACTTCCACATACCAATCGATACTCAAGCTAATTTAATATTTCCTTGTTGCATATGAGCAAGCATTCTTTTGGTTGAACTGTTAACTTTTCATGGAATACCTTGGTTGTGACACCACATCTAAGATACAACCCGATTAGTCTTGTGAAGGTCATGTCAAGACACATTTTTCGTTGTTTTCCCTAACATTTGGTATCTTTTTGGAGGGTGAGCTACCTAGGTAGGGACTGCGACTACAACTTGTATTGTGTAAAACTTAGGTAATTGGAAAACTTTCAATTTGTTCTCTTAAGGATTGTAAGGCTTGAGGGGGCTCTAGCCAATATTGTGTAGCTTATGAAAGCCACAAATAGAGGACTATAGATCATTCACCAAGGTCATTGATAGATTTTGCTACGGAATTTACTTTTGATTTTGTATTTGTGGAACCTCATGGTATTTTTACTACAGACCCTATCCTTTGGATTTTCAAACTTGTTATTCTAGTCAAGCACCAGCCTTGAAGGGTGAGTGATTAGATTGCAATTGGGGTCACCGGTGTGCTAACTTTGCTAGTACTAGTTGCACGCCAGTCCCACACCAGCATGCCAAAGACTCACTCGACACCACCAAGAATACTACCATGTGTCGAGACACCATTGCGAATAGGGAAGCCAATATATGACTTGCACATTCACCACTAGCATGTGCCAAGGAAGATGAATTAAAAATTGCTACAAAACTGAAACGTTTTGTAATTTTTTTAAATTGGTAAATTCCCCTTATGGCGTGTCCTTTGGTTTAGATGCCATGACCGAGGGGTATCTCTTTCATCAAATTCACCTAGGATTTGCACCAGACCCTGTTTGTTGGGGTATTACACCCAACATTTAATGTTGTAGTTTTACCCAATTTCAACACATAAAATTTGTACATTTTATCATGTAACATGTCTCATGGGGGTTTGAACAAGAGTCTCCACTATGAAAGCTATGATGATTTACCTCTTGACCTCATCCCATTTGACGAATTGTTTTGTAATTGATTTTTCTCATAGTTTTATTTATAATTTTATTTGACGTTGAGAGACGGGACTCTTTGACTCCTCTTGCTCACCATGATTGTTCCATTTCAAGTAGACAAATCAGCTAGGATTCTCATCCTTAGTCTTTGATAATAGGAATTATCATTTTTAATCTTCATGGCGAATAGAGGAGGATTATTCTGCTATATCATTGCGTTTTACAAATTTTTAATAGTTTACTGTTTCAAATGCAGGTTCATTATAACACAATAGATTATTGGCTAGTTTATTTTGTTATCCTCCTTTCCATCATATCAAGCATTGTGGTGTAGATTATTGGTATTAGAGTGGGAAACCTTTGTTCTCTCACTATCCTATACCAATTAAAGGAGTTTGAATTAGAGTGTGCTTTTTGTAGCATTGCAAACTTTGTTGAATGCCGGTTAGCATTCATGAGTACAATAGGAGCAAGTGCAACTTGTTAGTGTCTTAGACTATCTTAACTAAATCTTCATTGAATGCTTGTTATTATTCATGAGTACAATAGGAGTGAGTGCGACTTGTTTTCTTCTTAAACTATTTGAACGAGCGTTGTCACAAGAGCAAAATGTTTGACTCTCAAAAGAATACTGCTGACATCTCTGCAAATGTCCAACAACTATTTAAGGACACCCTAGAGGGGTAGCACAACCCACTCTTTGGCTAAGCTCGACTTGATGATCCGCTTAGGACATTTGGCTTTCAAAGCCCTTTCAAGGTGCAAGTGATTCTCAACATATCAACTTTCTAAGGCAAGATTGACGTTGGAGCATTGAATGATTGGATTTGATAGCTTGAAGCATGCTTGCATCTAAGAAAACACCAAGATTTTGCAGAAGAAAAGGACCAACTTAAGCCATTCGTCTTCAAATCCAATTAAATCATCGAGCACAAGGAAGCATGCACTTGTTACTTAACCGTGAAGAGAGTGATACGAATGATTAAATTAACCTATGCTATACATGATATGCTCAAATCTTCCCTTTTATCATTGCTGGTACTTCCGCCTTGATACATTGGACTATTGGGTAAGACGCTCTTCATGACGGTGTACATCCTATATGTCATGCCCCTTTTTTTCCCCCTAAAGATAGACACGACACAACAGATACCAATAAAACCCTTGTGAACATGGATTGATACCAAAATCCATTCAAACATAAAACAAATCTCACAACTGCCATAAGACTTTAACAGGGGTAAGCTACTAATTAAGAAGCCCACGGTTCTGATACGTTCTGCGAGCACTCGGGATTTCTTCACGAACTCACGCCAAACAATAACTAAGCTGATGACGTTGAGACAGTTGTGAATTTAAACCTAGTTCAACGCTGACGTAGTCAACATCCATGTTGCTACTTTGGTATTTTCAAGGCCATGCTAGGATTTCTTCGAGCCCCCAAGGAACTTTCTTGCCTTGTGGCATTCTACTGCTTACCTACGGGTCTGACAAGCTTTTGCATTGCACCTGCAGCCCCAGGACTACAGACCATCGGGATGATCTTGCGTGGCAATATCTCGTTAGTCCGCTAGCCCAAAGGTTTCACACTTTGCATAGTTCTTTTCGGGGTTGTAGGTCATCGGGATAATGCCACATGGCAACATCTCATTCCCCTGTTAGTGTGAAGGCATTGTGCTTTGTACGGTCCGCTCTAGGGTCACGGGTTGCCGAGATGATGCCATCTGGTAACATCTCGCTTGCTCGCTAGTCTGGAGGCTTTGTGCTCTGTACAATCCTCTTTGGGGTCGTGGGTCATCGAGATGATGCCACGTGGCAACATCTCGCTTGCGCGCTAGTTTGGTACTGACCGTACATCAGACCACGTTGACGTCACTTTTGCGTTAGCGGGATGGCAACAAGTGGCTTCCTTCAATCCATTTGACAAAATTCGTGAAATCGACTAAGGCAAAATCGAAATAAACGACCAAGGAAATAAATCACCTAAGGCATAATCGAAATAAACGACCAAGGAAATAAATCGCCTAAGGCAAAAAGCCGCGAAAAGACCCAAATAAGAGGTGTCTAAGGCAAAGTCCAAGCAGATGAATTTAGTCGACAAAGAAAAGCCATCAAAAACTCGGTAATTAGCTAAGGCATGATCCGAGGTAAAACACATAGATGACTCCAATTAATTGGAAACACAATAAGGTAAAATATACATGCCTACATTGCTGCCACTGAAATCAAGCCCATAAAAGAAGCTTAAGCTTGCTTAGAGAAAAGATCACAATTCTAAACCAATAAACTCATTGGTTTAGTCGATTTATCAACTGAATACATGATGAGTTCACTCAAGCCAACGTCTCTAAAGGAATGGCTCGTTATTATGAGTTGATTGGTCTAGTCTTTAACAGATTATGCACTCAGCATTGACTCAACGATTCACTCCTATATTTATGTTGCGGGGTCAACTACGAGTTCCCTTAAGGTGCAAGGGTCTCAAACCAATTTAAGGTTACAACCTCGCTAAGATAAACACCGAAGATCCAAGCTTAATAATTTTTTTTCGATTTTATTAAACGACCTAGTTGTTGGGAGGGCATAAAACAGGTAGCTAACTCAACTATAGAAACCTAGGGAAATCTTTCATATACATCATTCCAATCCACAACACCAAAAGGTCCAACGAACTATTTATGTTGTTATTCCAATAACAATCCATAGCTCAATAGATGTGTTCTACTCATCCTTGCACAACCCAAATTCAAATAAATAACCCATAACTGGTTTAAAACAGAGAGACATACGCATAAACAAGACATTGTTCTCAATATAGATATAATCAAATAACTCAATGTCTTTTAATAGAAAAGTCATAAGTCTTAAGGATTCTTCCTTTACATAACAACTCTTTCCCAAGGGTCTGAATACAAATGCTCATACCCAGACATGACTCATTTTATAAAAAGGTTCACTGTAAGACAACATAGTCTTTATTCATGATTGGGTTAATTTTATTAACTCCTCACATTCAGATATAAAGAGATACACAATACTTAAAAGCCCAGTCACTCATGACAGAGTTAAGCAAGGAAATCAATCTATCAATTTAAGAGTCCAAAAGGGCTAAAGAATCTTTTACACAAATAGGATCCTTTCCAAGGACATGTAAACCAAGCAATCATAATAGATGCAACTTAGTTTAACACTAAAGTTTTAGTAAATAGAAAACATATATTTTAATCCATAGTTGGAATATTATCCCAACTCTTTCTTTTGTAAGTATATTACACGCACGTTGGTTGCTAAAGCATTAATAATACAATAGATTTCATCCATTTATTTACATAGCAAGAGGCACATCTTTAATTTTGATTAAACAATGGAAGACCATTCAATCTTCAACAGTGCTCCTCATTTGCTCCCGAACATCTACTAACCACAAGAAGGAAGGCTCATTGTCCGACCTTTTGCAATCATTAAGCTATTACTCTAGACACCCTTGAGCTCGAAACTCCCAACGCCGAACATGTATATATCACTTAGTAAAAACAAGGGTGGATATCTAAGCAAGGATATCTTAAATCAGAGTGTTGCTGGAACAAAAACAGAATGACCATACCGTGTTCGTGGCTCTCGGTCAATCACCTGGCATCTCCGAAGTAGAAGCCATATTGCAGTCGCTCGCCCAACTTGAATTCCAAACATTGGCGGTGGTTCAGGGTTTGGGAAGCATCTCCTTCAAGGAGATTATTGATCTGGATAGAGCCTTCGAGGCTCTCAAGAAGAAGGCCCAACCCAAGGAGGAAGAGTGGGCGCCTTTGCAAGTGGCCCTTCAAAAGTTGTAAGTTTGCAGATTTTCCTCCTGTTTTGAAAATTTTGCCTCGACTGGTCCGCGTACCAAAAATTTTGGGTTCTCTCGTCTGTAGGCGGACACCCTTGTGAGTCGCTAGGAATTGTGGATCAGAATCCACCTTTTTGTTATTTTGGAGCAGCGCGCGTTCAATCTTGAGCTTGCTTGGCGTATTCAACAGTTCTGCTTTTGACCTTCTTTTATCGGGGCCCCTTTTGAAAGTTGTCTAAGTTCAACGCCCCTCCATTTCCTCCACGTGGTAGCCAGGGGCTTGTTCGGCACATAGAGGCTCTTGGCTCACTCTGATGTAGTGCTAGCGTGACATGTGGCGACTCAACGCTCATCCGAGGCCGGTGCCTTTTGGTCGGAGTTTGGAGCGGTGCCATTGACTAACGGAGGAATAGATGGGGCTCACCAAGCGGTTAAAATATTGAATGTGGTTTCGACACGTGGTGCCCCCGTGCTCAATGTTGCTAAGGAAGTGCCCAACTTCCCTTGGAGGAGCCCCAACTCGACACGTGTAAAAAATCGAAAGTGAGATACTTAGCCAAATGTTTCGACTTTTATTTGGCTGAGTATGGAAAGGTGCCAATGTTTTGGGGAAATTATCTGTACCAAAAGACTGCGACAAAAAGCTCGAAGACCTATTTCCATTGGAGAAATTGTCTCGGGCAAAAAGGCCGACAAAATTACATTGTTTCGAACAAAATGCCCGCAACAAAAAGCCCGAAGAGCTATTTCCATCGGGGAAATTGTTTCGGGCAAAAGGGTCGATAGAAGTATAATGCTTTGGAAAATTGTTCCGTGCCAAAAAGTCTAATAGAATTACAATGTTCAGGGATTATAAAGGTGAATGTAGTTTCGACACGTGGCGTCCCTGCGCTCATTGTTGTAAAGAAGTGCCCAACTTCCCCCCCTGGGAAGCGTCAACTCGACATGTGTCATCCTGGTGCTTATCCAAGAGCGGTTTTGATCAGTCAGATCTTTGGGTAGCGCCATTGGCCAGCAAGGAAAAAGAAAGGGACCCACCATACGGTTATATTAGGGAGGAGGCGAGCCTTTCCATGTGGCGTCATGGCACTTGTCAGATGGAGGAGTTGTGCCATTGGCCAAGGCAAGTGGATCTCTGTCTCCAACAACATAACAGAAGCAACTCTGGAGATAGACACGTGGCGTCACTACACTCCTAAGCGTTGTGGCCATAACAAGAAAGTGGTTGCGCCATATTCGGGATCCGAAGGTTAAATGCACTCATGACCCTGAGTCCTTCATTTAGTTGCAACGACATCATCATTGTCACGAGTGTCGGGATTTCTAGGTGTCGCCCCATCAAGAGACCGCTTTGCCTATATATTCAAGGCTCATCCCTTTTGGAAGGGGTTGGTTATCATTTACTTTGTATTTTGCTATTTTGTACACAACCATTTGTAATAGACTAGGAGTAGCAGTAGCTAGCAATTTTTCATTCTGCGACTTTAACAGGTGCCCCTCATAGGTGTGATTGGACTTTTTGTATTGAACCCTTGAGGCCTTCTGTATTCTGTTCTCCACGTAACAATGAAGAGGGTGTGGTGTTCTGTGTCAATTTGAGTGAGAAGTTATCTCTGTTTGCTATTTATTTTCTCTTGCTTCTATAGTATTAATCCTTGCTTGCATTATAGACTTTAATTCATGTTTTATGCTCCTTTATAGTCTGTAGTGTTCAAGGATTTAAGCTATTTTATGCAATTATAGGTTAACGCTTTGAATCTCTCGGTGCATTGCCTTAGTGTTATTTCAGTATTATTTGCATTTCTTTCTTCTCCCTTTTCCCCCCCAACATCAACTCGAAGAGCCGGCTTCTAAAATCCCAGAGGTTGCTTTACAGACCGCAATTGGTCCCACACCTGTAAAGCTTCCCATAGAAGACTGTTTAACCTAGAGCGAGAGTTTTAGGCATCAACAAGCCTTATATATAATTGTGCAATGCTTCCCACCGCAGGATCAAATAGATCAACAGTTTGGGTTCCTTTTGATGTTTGTCAGAACTGAAACCCTTTTAAATCACCATTTGATCATTACATGGCAATTTGATGGAAAGATGCATTATAATATTATCGTACCTTGTGCTTTTCAATCAACGGTTCACAAGTAATAAAAAAATCAATATCCTGTGGCTACCAATTCTTCTTTATAAATAAAAAGCAATGCCTTATAAAATCCAACGGCTCATGAATACTGAAACTCTCTTAATTGGACTGTGTAGAGATGTTTGAAATTTGATTGAAGGCTTACATAAAAAATTAATTGGCCGAGCCCTTCAATTTTTTGCTTTTTGAAGCCTTCACCTTTGTTAAATACGATGGGCACCATTCTGTGCAATGAACACCGCTTAAATTGCAAGGGCATATCAAAAACAATATATATGCATTGTTGCCATGTTACCTCTATGATGCACTACATCTTCTTTGCAGAAATTGAATTTGTCATTGGTAACCACTAACTTGAACATATCCGTCAGCACGGATTGAAACATAGCTGCCTTTTCAGAGCGTTAAGCTTTATAACACTATCTTGAACACACCAGAAACTAACCATATGCAATGCATGAAAAAGAACACGAGGAATTTGTACATCATTTCTTTACTGTGCTCAGCAAAATAAAATTGTTCTTTGTTTTTCATCCACTTGGTACGACTGTTTGAATGCTAATATGCTCCAGGTAGGTTATTAATATGAAATTTTAAGAGCTGAAGCTCTTGGACATGCTCCCAATTGAATATGGTGGTCGGTTGATTTTTTAATCAGAAAATGCACATTCTCTCTGCCGTTGCTCACCAACAATTATCTGGAAACTGCCCGAATTTGGCTTGAATTGTACAGTAGTTCCCAAAATTGTATAAATCTTTCAGGCTTCTCATTTTTCCTAATCAATCATCATCGTTGCACTGATGCAAAGAAGATCACCTTCGCTGCTCTGAAGATGTCCAAACTTGACATTGGTTGGAAACTCTCAACACACACAACTACGACCTTGTCGACACTTGAAGAATTTCTTCTAAGTCATTTGTGAAGAATATTATCCCTTGAAGCATTATACAAGAAGTTCCATTAACTGCAACAATGGATGGATGAATCGGTGAAAGAGTATATTGACAAATTCCATTATCTACTCATGTGCTTGAGGATTTGTGATATTGAGCAAAATAAGGTGCTAAAGTATGTTAATGGACTTTACCTTTACATTTGTGTAAATCTGGATTTCCTACCCTTTGACTCTTGGGGCAAACTTACCTTCAAGCCTCCAAGCATGAAGAAAAGGCCTAGCTGCAAAAAAACTAAGTCACAAGGTTTGGGTTCAACGAGGATAAAATTCGGTTCGAGTTCAGAAAAAATCGAAAAAATTGCCACTAAATTTGAAACGTAAAAAAAATAAAAACATAATTAAAAAAATTATAAAAAATAAAAATTTAATTGTGAAAACAATTAAAAATAATAAAAATAAAAAACATAGTTAAAAAAAAGAACATAATTATAAAAAAAAATATTTGAAATGTAAAAAACATAAAAACATAATTATAAAAAAATTAAAATATCTAATTAAAAATTAAAGTCACAAAAATAAATGATAAAATTAAAATAAAATTATAAATATAAACAAAATAAAAAACAAAACATAAAATAAAATTAAATTCAAAATTATAATCAAAATTAAAAATGAAAGTGTAAAATAAATTAAAACAAAACAAAACTAGTTAAAACCTAAAATCTAATAATAAACCATTTGTCGTCGACCTACTGTGTCAACCTCATCCGCTTTGTACCTGTAGCTTCGAACTTGCTTCCCTTGCCAATGGCCTTTCTTCAAGTGAAGCACACAAACATCAATATTTACCCTTTGGAGTCTTGGACTATCAAGTAATGCACAAACATTGGATTGAATTTTTGTTTGTGAAGGCGGTGACGAGTAGTAATTTTGAGCATGTAACGAAGCTGTAGACTGAGTGAAGAGTATTCAGGTTTTGTTAGGTGTTGCGGGTAAGTTTTATACCCATAGGGCCGTAAGGGTTTTGTATTCGAGATGAAATCTATGCAAGGGCAACGGAGGAGTTGTGAGGGCCTTGGTGGAAATTTAAGATGCACAAAAACGCAGACAGAGATAGATACAGTCGCGAAAAAAATGCAGACCTAGAAAAAATGATGTTTTTTTTTGTTTTTTATGGCCGAATAAAAATCGGCAAAAATCAAATTTTATTTGAAAAATCGCCGTACCTTGTGACTTAGCAAAAAAACATTGGCTTTTATGCCACAATGCTAAAGAACAAGCTTGCTCACAATGCATCGAAATAGCTTGAGCATAAGCAAAAATTGTTGGTTAGGGATAGGGATATCATGAGAAGCAACCTCCTACGCAACAAAAGGCTCTGACAACTCCAATGCAAGACAAAGGCAAGAAGGGGAGAAGTGGTGTAAACATTATAAGTTGCACCCATAACGTCTTCAAGTGCTGCACACAACAATCTCGAAGTGTGCAGTACACCCTTGGGCTTGTGTAAGAAATCAACCTTTTAGCAACTTGCTAAGTGTTAGTGTTAATCCTGAAGCCTTCAAGGCTAACATTTGCGAGGAAAGACAATACCTGACCCATACAAAATGTTGGGTCAAGGGACAACACCATGTCATCATTGACAGTGGAAGTCAAAAATATCTCATGGTGCATGATGTAGTAGGCCTTTTGACTAAACCTTATCCAAAACCATATTCACTTGGTTGATTAAAGTTAAAATGAGAGGTGCACATCAGGGGCCAATGTACTCTTGAGTATGGCATCAATCCCATTTGTGATAGTCACTTGCGATGTTGTGCCCACAAAGATTTGTGGCATCTTGGGAAAGCTTGTTACCGAGATGGTTCCTATAGAGTTAAGCTACAACACTTGATTGTCTAGGTCAATGATTACATCTACCACATTTGGGAATCCCTTCAAAACACTTGAGTCACTTTGGCATCTACCAAGCAATACTAGAAGCTTGTGTCTCATGGACATATGTTTGTGTTTGCTCGAAGACATTGGTTGCCTTGACAATCTACTTTAGAAATGTGCCTTGTGTAGTGCACAGTGCAACAAAAACTTGACAATCTACTTTAGAAGTTTGGATATGTCTTTCAGAAACCAAAAGGTGTCCCAATACATAGCGCAATAAAGCATTAGATCGGCTTTGTTCCAATATCTCCACTTTTAAACAACCTTTTCTATGGTAAATTGAGTAGGGAGAACAACGATATATTGCACTAGATTTAAGAGGTCATTGACTTAAGGAAGATTTAGCCAAGGTAGCCCAAAAATCCTTGTGACAAAGAAGGATAACGATGAAGAAACAATATCGATTGCCACATATGGATAATATTCATTACCAACTTTGGGGTGGTAGTTCTTCGTCATGTTCAACTTGAAGTCGGGTTATCATTAGGTTCTTGTTAATCCTAAAGACGTATGGAAGACAACGTCCAAAACTAGGTAGGGACTGGTGAGTGGTTGGCTATGCATTTTGGCATGGTCTATTTGGAAACAACATTCATGTGCTTGATGAATGACATATTCATGTCCTTCAACTTTCTGTCATCATCTACTTGGATGAGATTCTCATTTTAAGGAAGTCAAAGCAGTGCATTGAGCATGCCGTGCATGTCTTATGCACCTTGCAAAAACCAAGATAGGCAAGTGTATGTTTGGTGTCGTGTTTATTTAGAGAAAATCCAAGTAATCCAAGATTGGCCAATATGCGTAACCTCATAGACCTTGGGAGTTTCCTGGACTTGCAAATTTATATCATAGGTTCATCCTTGAACTCTCTCACATCTCATGGCCATTGAATCAAATGACGCGCGCCCAGATTGCTTTCCAATGGATACCTATGCAACAACACCTATTGAGGAAGTAAAGCAAATACTTTGTGTTGCGCCAGTAGTGGCCATGCTAGACATCACTTAACCTTTTGAAATATAGACCGACAAATCCAACTACGTGCTTATTGTAGATTCACTCAACATAGACACTTGGTTGCATATCATTCCTAGACTTCCAACGACACGTTGAGTGACACTCCACCTTGGATGACAAGCTAATGCAATAGGGGTATCTTTACATTCTAGGAAAGGAGATTATAATTCTCTTTGATCATATACACAAAGCAATTTGGAGAATGCACACCACATGAAGTGGGTGAAATGCTTGCAGCTCAATCATAAGAAGGGGAAAAACAACAAGGATGCAAACTGCCCTAGTCGATCTCTAGTCTTTGCACTCCTCTTAATGCTTGATACTTGGGGTCACAACCTATCAAAGTGGGTTTCTCTCTGTATGTAGGCTAAATATGGTCAACAATATAAGGATCCTATAATATAGGAAAGGGTAGAAGACCATACTAAATCCAACACATGTACAATACGTCATTCCACAAAGTGGTAAGGGTTATAGACAAGGGCTGTGTGCAAAAGGTTGTAAGGGATCTAAAAAGGGAATCTATACATATACATGCATGCAAGGGCCTAAATAGATCCAAGGCACCATTAGGCGGTAATCAAGAGGTGTTAATGAAATAATTAAAGGAAGTAAAGGTGTTATTTAGCAGTAACCAAGAGGTATCTAATCTAAGGGTTGTAAGGGTATCATTAGACAATAACCATTTGGTATAAATAAAAGAACAAAGCTTACAAGTCAACACTATACTAACAAGCATAAGCTAATCCAAGCATGGAAGACATTAACATACCAAGATAATATCTCCACCAAAGTAGATAAAGAGTGAGTATAGGATTGGGGCACTTACCTTAGGTTTACTTGTCAGTGCATCAATCTACTACCCCTTGGCTCTAGTGGCACTCTGTGAGAGATGTTGTAGGTGAAGCTCAAGATGGAAAGAAGAAGACGTAAGTATCCTTATTGGGGATTCGAAGGACTAGGTGTACCTTGCTGGTTCAACTTTTCTTCTTGATATCTTCAATGATATCTTCAAATACCCTGTGCAAATAAGTCTTCCTTAAGTGTATGTTCCTCAGCTCTAATTCCTCTTCTTATTACTAAGGTGGATTTACTTGCACTAGAAGAGTGGACTGAATGTTTTGCTTATGATGAATGACAAAGAGGAACCATAAAAAGACTGCTCAAAACCAAAAAAGTTGGCATCATCGACCCGATCGATGAAGTATAAAATTGTCTAGTCGACACTAAACCACATAGGCTTGGCTGATGATGTCGGCCAAGTTGGGGGAGCACTGTAGAACATCATTGACTAGGTCGATGACGTCAAGGATGAACATGCAAACAAGAAGAAGAGCTAAAAGGGAGAATGAAACTCTTAAAGGACACATTAGCAAATGATATGGCATGAATGAATATAAATATAATAGATGATCCTCGAGTAATATTTTGCAAAGCACCATGAACTAGGCCACCCCGTTCTCAGTGCATGCCTTAGGACGCACACTCAGGAAATTGATGCACACACAAGCCCTGTTTAGAGAAATTGTAAGTGAAATGAGGTGTATACACTCACTACTTAGTTAATGCAGACTGCTTGTGTGCCTATACCACTCTTGCTCTAGGTGAACAGGTTGTCGACTTCGATTTGCCCAACAAGATTCTCTGCTAACTTGGAAATCTCTATGTTCTAGTAGATCCACCTTGATAACAATTCATTTGGGAAGTACACTAGTACAAAGTATCTGGGCACTTTGGGATTAGCAAAACTCTTTGCCCCACTCCAACAACATTCATATTTTCCACATATGCATAGAGATGCAAGGCTTCATATCAAATCTTGTATTCCTTGTAGCTTTACCAAACCAACAAACAAGAAACTTGGACTCGGTACACCAATGTTGGTTTCCATCCAAACCTTGGGAGTCTATCAACATGGATTTCTTGTTTGAATTGCTTATGACGAAGCACCAAAATGACAATGTTTGCTGTAGTGGGTAGGTTATTTGAAAGGGCCATCATGGTTGCATGCAAGAAAAGTGTATCAACATGGATTTATTGTTGATTTGCTTATGACAAAGCATCAACATGACAAAGTGTTTGTTGTAGTGGGTAGATTTTCAGAAAGGGACACATCATGGTTGCATGCAAGAAAAGTGTCAATGTACCTGTCACAATGCGCATGTTCTTCAATCATGTTTGGGTCTATTTATGGTTCCTTCATCCATTGTGTTTAATTGCGAGCCTAGGTCTGTTAGTCTCTTTTGGCATGCTTTGTGGGAGATGTTGGGAACGCAATTGGATTGTTCTACTGTGTCTGATCTTTATATAGATAGAAAAACTGAAGTGGTCAACTGAACTCTCATCTATTTGTTGCACATATACTATTGCGTACCTGCGCACATGGGATGAGAGATTCCTAGACATTCATCATGCCTACAATAAAGCTTTGGATAGTTCTACTAGGCATAGCCCATTTCAAATACATCTTGGGCTTTAGGCAACTGTGTCCCTTAACATCGCATATGGCACACCCATGAGTTCTTAGTTGTGCTCATAAGACAAAGAAGTGGACAAGAAGAGAGATTTTTGCATCACATCTAGCAAGTGCATTAGCAAGTACGACATATTTTAACTCGCCAACAACAAAAGCATAAAGAGAAAAATGATGCACATTGTGTGTTGTCTACATTTGAAGTTGGTGATAAGGTTTGGTTGCTTTTGTGTAAAGAGCACTCCAAAGGTCCTCATCGAAAGATCAAATCATTGTGCTATGGTTCCTAGATCATATTGCATGCAGTTGGGAAGAATGCTTTTGTATACTTGGGCTTGCACCCAGTGATCAATGTCGAGCTCCTCAAGTCGTATTTTCCACCTTGGCTTGAGCCCGCAATAGTTCAATATCCTTTAGACTTGGATCTTGATCATCTGCAACCAGTGCTCAAAGATCAAATCATTGAGATGATTGCTATGCGCAATTGTCGAGATACACATACATTGTTCAAAATTGTCAAGGCTGGAGAGCATGTAGATTAGGCTAAGTGGGATAACCTCCAACAACTTAAAACTTAGATTTTACAGTGGATCAAAGATGTGATTGGGTTCATTGTTTTTCAACTATGTTACTGGGTCATTGGTTACAGGAGGACCGGTCCCGATACAACACATACCGGGTAATGGTCCCATTCTGGTTCCCTAGATGTACCTGGGTCAGCCTCGTCAAGTTCCCACAATAGAACTTTAAACACTAGATGTTTATTTTGTTCGTCATCATTGGTTTTCCTAGAAATATCTTCCAGTTATTTGTCCTTCATTTCAAGGATAAAATATGTGAAAATGAACTCCAACGTATTAATTATTTTTCAGAAAATTCTTCACACTGATATCCTTGTGGTACTTGTGCTCAACTTCTTTAATATGGATGCACTAAGCCGTGTTCAGAAAATCGGAGGCTCCAACAATGGCACCTACTTTCATGCCGCAACCATTATGTCGTGGCATGTTGAACAAATTCTTGCTGGAAAAAGCTTCTTTTGGGATAATTAAAGTCATGTTGTTGGGGCTGAAATTCACGAGGAAGAAGGTGAGTGGGTACAAAGTGGCGAAGGTTGTATGATTTAAAACATTTTTGTCACACGATCGTTAGGTACATCCCTACAATTAGATTTTTAAAATAATTTAGATTTTAAAGTTCATAATGTTTATTTTATATTTAGATACGAACTAGCCAGATTCAGCTCTTCTCCCTTTTGTACTGATTTGGTATGCAGCCTAACGAGATATGAAAATGACTCCTATCGGAATTTGACCTACGTATACCCAAATTTTTCTATTCAAGGGTCCGGGCGTATTGGAGGCAAACCCATATGTTTTTGTGTTGTTTTAATTTTTTTGTGTTGATGTTGATTTTTCAATGAAGAGTGATACGATGATGAGTACTAATTTTAATTTCATAATTAATATTTATCATAACATTTGGCATTTAGTTAGCATTATCAATTTATCATTAGTGTTTTTGTGGTTATTTTGTTTATTCTATGCATACCATGTGGTTAATTCATGATTATTTGGTTAGAATATTTATTCCTTCTAATTTTATATATATATGTTTTTTATGGTTGTACCCAATCCGTACCCAAATAAAAAAAATCCTTGTACCATACCCCAAAAAAACCTGGTAACTTTGTTTAGATATTATAATTATTAAATGTAATAATTAACTGTGGTTGCTAAATTTTATATTACCAAAATCATAACTTAGGAATGATAGTATTATTTATTTGTATTTTATGGATAATATCTATTATAAGGTTATATTTTATAATTAATATTATTTATCATTTTGTATCTATGACATTATCATAAATATATTTGGCATTGTCAATTTTTTTTGATTTAATGATATTTTGATTAATGATTTAAATATCATTTTGCATTGAAATATCAATTATGAATCCATCTATGCATATTATGTCGTTAAGTCTTGTTTATTAGGCTAATATATATCTATATATATATATATATATATATATATGACTCTACCCAAGCTGTTCTTAGGGCAAATTTGTCTCACCAGCATGCATGACTCTACCCAAGCTGTTCTCAGGGCAAATTTGTCGTACCAGCGTGCCTTAAGAAAAAATCGTTGTACACATGTGTGTGTATATATATATATTTCTATACCCAAGCCATACTTGGGGCAAATTTTTTGTACCAATGTATCGTGAGAAAAAATCATTGCAAATGTGTATATGAATTCCATATTGGGACATGTACTAGGACTAGGATTGCCAACCTAGCTTCTCAATAAGGGGTGAATGATTCAAGCGCATTTTGGATAAACTATGTAATACCTTTACCATTGCTATTCGTGTGTTGGTTTTGCACCAATACGCTATAGACTCTTGGTATTGTTGTGTGCCGAGAACACGCACGCATGTTGGGGACGCTAACGTGCGTGGGAAACGTTTGTGCTTGGGGAAGCTAAAGCGTCACGTGTGCCCTCACGGCTTACACATGCCAAGGAAGATGAAATGTCAACTGTTACAGAGCCAAATCAGTTTTACAACTGTTTTTTTCTTGTACTTGTATACATGTTTGTGTCTGACCTTAAGAAAAGGGAATCTTTTACCCTTGAGTTCATTAGAGTTGCTCCATTCTAACTAAACAAATCAGCTAGGATTCTTATGCTTAGTCTCTAATCATGGGAATTCACTTTTTCAGTCTTTTGGTTCATTGCACCCATGTACTATACCTGTCATGGTGAATAGAAGAGTATTATTCTGCTATCTTATTGTCTTTCATGAGTGTGTAATAGTTTACCGCATTGTTTTCTATTGCACATACATTACTAGCTGGTTTATGCGTTGTGCTTCGTGTTGTCATCGTGGGTCCCATGATGTGGATCAGTCAGCTTTGAGGGTTTAGACTAGGGCAATCCTTACCATCTGCTCAGACTGCCATTATCTCAATGGAAAATGAGGGATTCACACTTAGATGGGTACGAGTGATTTCAAATGTATAGATTTTGGATTCAAAGTAATTAGAGGTTTAAAGCCCTGATGCCAAAATAGGATTGATAGAGCATGGTGGTTTCAATTTGTGGCATTTTGTGCATTGGATTCCCTATAGAACCCAGAATTAGAAAAAACTAATTGGCTTTATACTTTCGACTTTTTTTTTTGGGATGATTGTTTGCTCCTTGGTCAATGATTGTCACAAATGTGGATTGATTTTGGTTTGCCTTACTTTGACTTGCTTCTTATTGTCATGCATTATCATATTGCATTTTATATATGCTGGTCCTCGTGAGACAAATGGACACTCTATTGGAGCCCTCTTCCAACCCAAGTTGACTTTTGTGTATGCTGGTCCTCGTGAGATGGGTGGGCACTCTATGGGCTGTGCTTTGTGGTTAGTTTAAACTTGTGCTACAATTTGGCCATCTCACTCAGAATGGAGCTTCACGAGGATGCATGGTTTAAGAAACTTTCTTATGGCCAATAGGATTCATCGTTGTTAGTGAACATGTGAATTTCAATCATCACCGTTCCTTTATTAATTGATCACACAATTTGTTCTATTTCAGTACGCTTACCTTATAATTTGTGCATATAGTTTATTGGTATATTCATTCCCGTGCAATTCACATCTTTAAGGCAAGAGAGAGAGCGAGATCTTATTATGTATAATATATGATTTTATCTTTTCTTGGTTTATTATGCTGGAGGCATCTTTGCGTTTGGGAAGATCCTCCTCCCTATATCGTCCATAAGTGGGATGATTTTCTGCCACGTGTTAACAGCTGTCTGCATTGATAGATGTCACATTTATTTATTGGATTATATTTCCAAGATTTGCTTGTATGCAGATAACATGGCAAAGGCAAAAACATTTATGGAGAAGGCATTGGAGGAGGCTAGGTTGGCTCTTGCTCAACTCAAATTGCCTGTTGGTTGTGTGATTGTTGAGAGTTGGCTAGTGATTGCATGTGTGAGCAAGATAACTAATCATTTCAGAAATGCAACCAAACATGCTGAGATGGAAGCCATTGATATGCTCCTTCACCTCTCTGCCAAACTCACAATCTCACACGAAGTTGCACTCAAATTTTCCAGGTGCGAGTTCTATGTAACCTGCGAGCTCTGTATAACGCGCGGAGCTGCTTTATCCCTGATTGGGATTAGACATGTTTACTATGGGTCTCCAAATGACAGATTTGGGGGCTGTGGTTCTGTCATGGAAGTGCACAAACATGGGTGTGGGGGTTGTGGGGAAAATCATGATGATAATAGTAGTGAAGAGGGAGTAGGAGTTGATCTATTTAGGAGTTCTTATGAGCAGGGGAACCCTAATGCTCCGAAGCCCCATAGACCTGCCAGGATTAGCACAATGACAGCTGATTCAAACACATATGTGATTGCTTACTCTCTGATTACTTGTTTTTATGCTGTAATCATACACGAGGAGCCAGTGACTGCCAGACATTTCTGTTTGTTAGAGGAGGATTGGGTTTAGAGATCTAAGAGATTGGTATCTGGAAATGGCAATTTACATGGAGTGAAAAGCATGGGCTTCACCATATTCTCTCGGGCAAAGGGATTTTGGGTATTTCTATTTTTCTGTTTTTGTTTTGATGGAGGAGCATGCTAAACTGGATTAGTGACAAATTTAGAATCTGTTTATAAAGAATAGAGGATTAGAAGGGAATGTAATCTCATACATGGTTTAGTTTGTGTTTAGAAAAGTTTTTAGAATGGGATGCAAATTGTGTTTAAGTTGTCAGGTAATTGTTTGAACAGACAAAATTGGTGTGACTAAAGGGGAAGCTACTGTTGAAACATCTCTATTAAAATCTATGGGGGTATTTTGTTATTTTGATATGGCTTATTTTGTTGTGGGAAGTTGCTATGCACTATCCTATGTTTTTTGATATTTTTATCCAGGTTAATCCCCAATGGTAGACAGATTAGCCTATAAGTTTATCCACTGATTTATTTGTAAATTTGAACATTTGCTCTAAACTCTAGAAGGGAGTTTAGTTGATGTAAGTTGAGCCAAACTAAAAACTCAATAGTATTATTCTTAAACTACCTTTGGATTGAATTAGGAAAATTACAGAAAGTTCTGTCTGCTCACTCTCAGAAAAGCAATCATCCCCATAGAAGCTGAAAACAATGCATATCCTGTAGGTATTGCATGTTGTCTAACAAATCTCAAGCCTTTGGGTTGCAGTCACATTTTCGTCCATATCTATAAGAGCAGCCACATCCACAACAGACAAGAATACACTTTATTTTAGTTGTGATAGATATCTGTGCCCTATTCCAAATATCCAAGTTTTGCACAAGGATGCTGGCAAAGGAGGGTGGGAGGAACTTTACACTAGAAAAATATAGAAAATTGAAATGTCCTAAATATCTGCAGAGCTTTAAAACAAGTCCATTTGGTGCTGATCCAACAATGATTGCAAACTGAGAGATCACATCTTGTGAAGGTCATTTGCCAAACAATTTGAATGGCTGCAGAGTTTGCACGAGGTTGTCAAACAGTTGGATATCTTAGAGGTTGCACAAGAGTCGCACATTACCACGATGAATCGTCTTGGTGCTGCGGAAGCATGCAAGAGTGCAGAGAGTCTCTACAAGTGCCACAGAGATACGCAAACAACACGAGCATGCGTGGAATTGTGCGATGTGCATAATATTTCCTTAGTGCCTTGCGCCAACTTAGGATGAGTCAATCAAGCTGAAAAATTCACAACGAGATATCATAGATTCTAAAGTAAGCCAGTTCACATGGCATGACCCAATTTTTTTGGGTATGCTCCGATTGTAGACCACAATACCTTTTCGTAAAGCTTGTCTTGTCATCCCGGAGGTTCACATAGGTAAAGCTATGTGGGGAGGTATGCTGAGCCTCGTAAACACTTTGAAGACCTCCAAAACTGCCTTGCAAGGTTTGTAGTGCTGAACTGCAGGAGTTGTGTGGTAACACAGAGGATGAGGTAGATCTTGCACTTTGGCACATGGGTGTTGAACTTGATGCAAAATCCGTTGACGCTAGTCCAAGGCTAGATGAACAACCCTTGATAATTGTAGTAAGATCTGGCATCTCAGATCCTCTTGGATCACTCTCCATTGAAAATGCAGAGTAGTCTGGTTATTTAGCTTTTGTAGAAGCATCTCCAAGAAACAGTGCATAGAGGGCTTGCTCCAAAGGAAGGGTGACCCAAGTAGTACTATAGTTCCCATCATTCTCAGAAGGAGAGCCGACAACCAGATAGCTCCGAGATAAGAAAATCAAAGAAGAGGAGCCTAGAACAAAATTAATTTGAGCCTTGCAAAAATCTCCATAGAAGTAAAGGATTAACAATGTTCTTGTAGGCCACAAAAATCTTGTTATCATCTAGACCGTCTACTGCAGGTCCATTTTTAACAGCAGATGATGCTTTTAAAGGATTTGAAAATCCCTTGGCCATTGAGGGGGAAAATGTTCCTACCTCCTTGCTCTGAAAGTCGACCCTGCTTCCAATCTAAAGGTCTAGAAAGTAGACGCAACAACTTACTGTCCATGTCAATGGCATTGTCGTTCCCTGCCTCCCCTGAAATCTCTGCAACACCACAAACTCTAGTTCTACCCATTCAGATCAAGACCATTGCTGTTCTAGTATTTGAATTGGGACATGTGATGGTTTGTTACAAACATTTGAAATTCATTTGCCTCTATGTATACTTGCTCTATGAATGATATTTTAAAAATCTTTTGCAGTATCAAATTGAGGGAATGGTTTGCACAAGGCTGTCCAAAATATGTGCTCATATCTCGCCTCTGCAAACGATCTTGTAGCTTCACAATTTTTTGCATTATCTGTGAATACTTGGACAATATTTTGGGATCCCATTGACTCAATAACCTCTATCAAGATATTGGCAATCAAATGTGCATCTTTTACTTTGCCCTCAACAACTTTTAGAAACATTTCCCTTTTAAGGCATATTGCAACAACATTAATTAAGAGTCTATTTCTTGTAATCAAATGTGCATCTTTTAATTTTGCCCTCAACAACTTTTAGAAACATTGCCCCTTTAAGGCATACTGCAACAACATTAATCAAGAGTCTATTTCTTGCATCCTTCGATTCGTCTACAATCATGGAAAACCCCCTATATTCTTCACTGAATCCCTAACTGGCAGTAAAAAAGTTTGTACATGCTTCATTTCCTTTATGGAAACCTACAAAATATCTTCATTTACTTTGTTAAAAGTGTGATTCGATGCACAATGCCATCCAAATTATGTGCTCATATCTCGCCTCCAAAAACAATCTTGCACCTTCATAATATTTTGCATTATTCGTGAATACTTGGACTATATTTTGGGAGCCCACTGACTCAATAGCCTCTATCAAAATATTGGCAATAAAAAAATGTGGATCTTTCACTTTACCCTCAACAGCCTTTAGAAACATTGCCCCTTTGAGGTATGCTGCAACAACATTAATCTAGAGTCTATTTCTTGCATCCTTCCATTCATCTAAAATAATGGAAACCTCCTTGTATTCTTTAATGAATCCCTAATTGGTAGTAAAGAAGTTTGCATGTGCTTCATTTCCTTAATGGAAACCTACCCAATCTTTTCATTTCCTTCGTTAAAAGTGTGGTTCGATGTGTAAGGCTGTCCAAAATATGTGCTCATATTTCACCTCTGCAAACAATTTTGCAGCTTCACAATTTTTTTGCATTGGCCATGAATACTTGGACAGTACATTGGGATCCCACTGACTGAATAGCCTTTATCAAAATATTGGCAATAAAATGTGCATCTTTCACTTTTCCCTCAACAACCTTTAAACACATCGCCCCTTTGAGGCATACTGCAACACCATTAATCAAGAGTCTATTTCTTGCATCCTTCCATTCATCTAAAATAATGGAAAACCCCCTGTATTCTTTAGTGAATCCCTAATTGGCAGTAAAGAAGTTTGTATGTATGTGCTTCATTTCCTTAGTGGAAACCGACAAAATCTCTTCATTTCCTTCATTAAAAGTGTTGTTCGAACCTTATTAAAATTATGGCCCTTGTACCAGTGTGGAGTTTCATTGATGCCTTTTAGAATTTATTATTAATATGGTGACATCAATGTGTTGAAGGGCAGCCCACAAGTATAAAATTATAAATGCATCTTGCAACCAATTCATTAGCTATCTCCCTCTTCTCAATGTTGAATGCCTTTTCTAATGTATCATTTGGTGTTTTCGTGAGGTGGTTTCTTTATCCAAGGGGATTTCAAGCGGCTGCATTTAAACGAAAAGATGTGTTGAAGTTGAATGTGTAGGTGGTTTCCCTGAAGGTCTCTTTTGGAGAGGATGTGATCTAGACCGAGATATTGCAACATGTATATAAGCTTCCTCTTACTCTTTTATGCACTTTAATATCTCCACCTTTTCAACTTTACCACATTTTTTATTCCCGTTCCTCCAATCTTGGTTAAAGGGGCTTCAAGTTGGGTATATGAGGCATTGTACAACACATTGCAATGACGGCTAATCCACGCACGAGACCCATCACTGGCAACATTTTCCACAATTTTCACATGGGCCTTCTTCCCTATTCACTTCACCTTGCCCTCCACCTGACCCCGAACTTGATGCCATTTATACCTCAGAGCTGCAATGGGACCAAGAATATTTAAAAACAAACATCTAATAAAAAAATAAAAAAAGGAAAATAACAAAAATATTTTAAAGAGAACATTTTTAAATTTTTAAGCATTTTTTATTCATTGAATTGTTTACATGAAGTTAGGACTGGTTTCATTTTATAAAGAGAATGATTTTTTAATTTTTTTTTACGGTAATGTGATCATGTGTGCATTCCTTGTATGAAACTTGAAGAATTTTCATTCAAACAATGCACACATCATACGTGATCATTATCACATCAATATTTTTTAACTAAACCCGTTCTTCTTGCTCCTAAACTCACTGTCCTTGTTCACCTGAACCCTGCAATGGCTGCCACCAAAAGTTTAAAAGAATGAAATGCAAAATAACAAACTGCTGTGCTTTCAAGTTTTTTTTTTTTAAAACTTCTTTCAACTTTGAAATGATTTAGATTTTTTTTTTAAAACATCCCGGAAATGACACAGAAACTACAGAGCTGTTTCCATGTTGTTTCCAGCCTGTTTCAGTACTGTGGCAGCATTTCCGGAACGTTTCAAATGTGTTTTGGCTCTGCGTTTCTGTTCAGAAATGGATCCCATCTGATACTGCGCTTGTATATGGTGTTTCCTGCAACATAGCTTAAACAAGCAAAAAACAATTTTGAACTAAATTTTAATAGTGTCTCATAACCATCAATAACACCATTGGGAATGAAAATCATGAATGCCATTATAGTGCACCAAGCTGCAATCTGTGCCATCCATCCACCATGGTACCAGCTGTCTCTAGTGTCCTTTTGGTCCTTAGCTCCAATCATGAGAACTGTAAATAATGTAAATTAACAATGCGTTTTATGCAATCATTCTCTACAGGGGATATGAGCAAAATATTAATCCCTTTTAACCAATCCTTTGCTAATACCAACAAGAAATACATAAAGTTTAGCTCATAACTCTTTTGCTAGGCTCTTGGCTACATAACCTTGGAGATTAAAATATCCAAAAACTTGGAAAGAGTGAAACCACACGTATAAGGATCCCAAACATGCAAAGTCATAGTTATGCCTCATTGTGAGAGGTTACTTCTGCTGCTGTCGATGAAATAATGCGAATTTCATTCCTGGCTAACAATGCTATCCATAGTTTGGTTTAAGTGTTTATATCTTTGATTAAAAGGGCCTCTAATTGTTCCCACTTGTTGGCCCTTGGACTAAAGATGCACTCTCTGCTGAACCACATGCTACATTCAAAAGTGTTGTACACCACGCCATACAAAATGGACAAGCTTCACCACCAAAGATGATTATTCAGGGAACAGCAAGTACAGGGAACTCATACTTGATTGGCAGCATTAGTCAGGCACTCCAAGCACATTTAGGCAAAGTAATTCTTGCTTGCTTCTCCTTGCTTCAACAGGTGTGAGATTAGGTGAAGAAGACAGTTGCAAGCCTCTAATTTTTTCTCAGAGAAACTGTTGCTTTAAACTCTACCTAAAGATTATTTCACCAGAAGGACGAGATATGGGGTCCGTGGACCCCCATCTCAATCCCCTTTCAGCTGGGAAGAAAGTGGTTGGAACAATATTTATCAGAACAGATTTTTTTGGAATAACAACACAACTTCTGACCCTCTCTCTCCACTGTTTGGAAAAGCCAAAACTTAGATGTATCATGAGAATTCCAGTTCACTCTATCGTAGGCTTTTGTCATATCCAACTTGATTATCATACTGGGTTGCTCATTCTTTATCGCGGAGTGGATAAGTTTGTGGGCAAGAATAATTGCATCAATAATTTCTCGGCCCTCGACAAAGCCTCTTTGCCTCTCCAAGATAAGATTTGAGAGTAGCCTCTTGAAGTGATCCATTTCTACTTTAGAAATGATTTTGTACACTATATTACACAGCAATATTGGTACGAAGTCATCAAAGTACCAACATTTTTAATTTTGGAATGATAGCGAGCAAGGTCATGTTCAATTCATTCAAGGCTCTCCTTAATTTGGGTTTCCTATGCAACTCCCTAAACGTGTTGGGTATCCATCTGGCCCAGTGTCTCTCTTTATTCATACTAAAGACAAACCATTTTCACCACTTCTCTTGAAATGACGGCTAATTATTGGGAATTCGCCTCTTCTTCTATAAGACCAGGGATTTTAAGCTTTAGAGCCTGCTGGGGCTAGCTATTCTATCCTCCCTACCTTCTAAGAGGAGCATATTGAAAACATTGACTGCTTTCAATCAATAATCTTGAAGGGGATAGCAAAGTTATTCAATCTGGACAAACCACCATTCTGATCCTCTAATGGCGTTTATGAGCCACCACTGTTTTATTTATGAAAGTGGTGTTCTGATCACCTTCCTTGAGCCAAGTGATCCTTGACATCCACTTACTATAAATTTCTCCCTAAAAGATAGTCCATTCAATAGCTGCTTGGATTTGTTTTTCTTCTTGAAGAAAGTCTTTGCTTGCAACTAAGTTATGGATGACGTCTTCCAAGAAAGCCAATGACCCTTCCAAATCCTGTTTTCTTGTGAAGACATTTTCAAACATCTGCCTTTTCCACATTTTAACCTCTTGATTGACTTTTAAAAACTTTTGAACAAAATTAAACATCTTGGTTCCCTGCAGATTTACTAGCCACATCATTTCAAACTTGAAGGGCCTTGCTTTTGGGGCATCCTCCGGCTCTATGAACAACATGATGGATCAATGATCGGATCCAACCTCCTTCAGAATCTTGCTTACAATAACAAAATTGTGAGCTGTTTATCATCAAAGAGAAGTTGATTGAGCCTTCCAAGAATTCTAACTGGATCCAAATCTTTTGTTGAAACATGTGGTTTCATTAATTGGTTTTACATCCCACTAGTGACTACTTGAAACAAGGCCTCTCTTGTTTCTGAAACTGACATACCATCTTTTTTCTTGGAACACAATTAATATCTCCCCTAGCACACACTAGTCTCCTCTATTAGCTTCCCTTAGATTAGTTAAATCTGTCCACAGTTGCTTCTTCCTTTGACTGAGCTTCAGGTTCCGCTTTAAGTACTAAATGCTCAGTGCCATCTGGTGCGTCCTAACCTTTACTGCTTGGCAATGGACCTTTCATGAATTCCACAAGGCGGTAATTTCAATTGAATTCCCATCAGCTACTGTAATTTCCAAATGCAGCTCCTCTCCACATAGAATGAGACCATTCTTTATTGACCTTCATGCATTTTGACTCTTGACTTGAACCTTATCTGGATGAATCTGCATTATCTGTCTTTTAGCTTGCCTGGGTAATTATGACTCATGTTCCAAGACAGAAAATGCACAGGACTTGAAAATGTCCTCACTGTAAAACTCTATTTTCTTCAACCTTCATCTGTTTTCTTTCATGGACTTTTGTCTCCCATCATTTCGATTTTGGGTTCCTGGCTTTCACATAGGCCTCTTTGATTCTTAGCTAGCTGCCCATCTCTATTAGGCTCTGCCGTTCCTGTCTGAGCAGCTTTGCTTCATTCCTTCTTCCTTTAGCATTCATGGTAACATCAGGTTGTGTTTTCTTAATAAATGTAGTATGCTGGAAACCTTCGATCCACTTGGGACTGAGTTTCCTGCTGTTGAGGTGGACCTGGTGAGCCAGTTTTAGATCTTTGTTTCACTTGATCTCCTCTGATGAGGAATCATCCTCTGCTAGGGCTTCTTGGTCAACCTCAGCAACCAGTTCTTGAAATCTGTTCTGGCTGGAGGTTTCAGGTTCAGAATTCCAATCTCCTTGCTCATCCTGCTCATTACTTTCCTTGTTCGTAATTTTTCAATCTTGTATTTTTGTAAAACCACCCCCTTCCTATGACTATTCAATCACAGTTGCCATCAGGCAATCCATGGCCAAATGCCCACGTGCATGGTAGGGCATGCACTGGGAAGGCACATTTTCATAGTCAAAGGCTGTTCAAACATTAAATCATTCAAAGATATAAGCCAGATTCTGTTGGGCATCGACTTGTTAGGATCAAGCTGGACACAAATCCTTGCCAAAGCTTGTGTTTCTTTCCAAGTGTTACAGAATCCGCACTGACCACTTCACCAATCGAGTTCCCCATGCTAATGAGAATGGATTCTCTCAATGTTTGTATTGGGAGACTGGAGAAATGGAGTCAGAAAGGGGCTTCCGTTGGACCATCTTGAGTGAAGTCAAAGACTGGCTTGCAATGAGCAAAAAACAACCTTTTTTTTTTTAATAAAACAATGGGTCTCCTTCAGAGGAAGCTGTCCTGTCCTCTGATGTGAAGATGGCCAGAAAATAACTTCAAGCTCCTATCTGAATGCCTACCTCTACCTTGACCTTCCATGTTTCCGTGATCCAAGCATGCAGGCCTTTTTCTTTGATCCACCTGCATGTAAATTTAGAGGATTGTTTGTTTCAAGAATTACTTGATATATTGATCTGCATTTTCCTTGCTGAAGTCCATCATGGGCTCATCTGTTACTCTCATGCTTCTCTGAATCTCCTCCATTTTTCTTGCTGAATTTTTAGTCAAATTGCGATGACATCTCTCTCAGAAATTTTAGGGCTTCAGAACTTCCGTTGAGGACTGCAAGATTTATGTTGTATATTTTCCATTTTTGTTTCACCATTGGTTAGTTGGTCGCAAAGAGCATTCTTGCAAACATGTGCTGAATTTTGACTCTGGATGACAAAGTAATTATCAAAATGAGGTTTCCTCTTTTCAGGACAACCAAAAATCAGCAATTTTCTATTTTTCCTGCATATTTTTTGAGAGAATTTGACAGAAAAATTTACTGATTTGGCCTAAATGCGAAAAAGGCATCTGAATATGTAATTCGTTTCCAAAGTGCGAAAATGTCTGGAAGCCCTGTGAGAACCTGCAGCTCTCAAAATTCAGAGGTCAGAAAAACCTGGTCGGGAGGTCCTGGAAGTTACATTGTTTGACTCCTGTATTTCTTGGGGCATAACTTCATCATGTGGAGGTATTTTATTTATCAAACTTGTTTTTGAGTTTGTACAAAATTTTGTGGAGATTCTAAATTTGCAACTATATTTGAGAAATGTTGTTATTGGAGGGAGGTGTTTTCTGTTTTTCAATATGGTAAAGGCAAACATGAAGGAAAAGGTGGAGCTGCAAGAATGTCAATGAACAAGAGGAATGCAATAAGAGAATTTGCCAAATAGAAGATTGCGATTGAAAGAAAATGATCCCCTTATATCACAAATTCATTTTTTTGTCAGAAAGAAACACCAACGTCAACAACAGAGCAGACTTTAGAACTTGACGAAGATTATTCTAATCTATTGGAAAGGATTCTTAGAGAAAGGACTAGTGAAATGAATGAAAAGCTAGACGAGTTTCTTGAACATGTCCAGTAGGAATTGACAACCAAGGAGAAGGTGATTTGAAAATTACATGAAGAAAATGAACAATTACCAAAGCTTGATATTGTGAAACAAAAAATGTGTGATGCAGCCATTATAACAGACATTGTGAAACTCAAAATGTGTGATGCAGCCATATTATAACAGACATTGTGGAACTGGAAACATGTGATGCAGCAGTTATCACAGAATCTACGAAGACCGAGCATGTGATGTAGGAGTTATGACTGATGTTATTTCTGAGGACAACATTTGTTTACAACATACTGACTATATTGGTTTGAGTTTGATGAAGAAAATAGGATATACAAGTGGCATGATGAGCAACAACTGACAATGTATTGTTGAGCTTATTATTCCTCAAATCAAAATGACAAGGAGCTACAGGAATGTATGCATGAGTAAGAGGAACACGATAAGAGAATTTGTCTAGAGAATATATACTATAATGTTGTTCCATGCCTCTAGTGGTGATTCCAAAGATGGAACATGAAATCTTAGCTTCCTAGAGATGCATGAGCTAATGAGATTAAAGGCATCATCAAAACAGCTGTTGAACTTCTAGTTTTTTAGCAATTGTTGGAGCCTTTTCTTTCCCTTGAGAGATCCTACATTAGCCCCTACTTTTCAGAAGTTTCCTCATCTCTTGCTCCCACATCACATAATCCTGCCTGGTGAGAATTGTAACACTTGAATTGGAGGCCATACTTGATCTTCCTAACAATTTGGAATACCTGCAGTAAATAAGATAAAACCTTCACAAATGTGTATACCTCTTTAATATATTTTCATTGGTTCAAACAAGAGAAAAACAAAGCTCATATGCAAAAGTTATGCCTTCTTCAAAACTCTCTTAAAATGCAAATAATCAAAATTTTTAAAATACAAAAAATGATCCACCTTTGACCTGTGTGCACCAAGTGTTCTCCCCTAATTCACTGAAGCAAACCAACCAGATTGCCATTTCTTTTTGCCTGAGCATGTTGAGTGGGTATAGATATGAAAAATCTTTTTTGTCTACTTAGACATGCCATGTGTTGGCAATTAAGTGTTGTTGGCTGTCACGTGGTACTCTTTGATTGGTCACTAGGGTAGCAAAGAGAAGGGGGTTTGAGAGGATCTAAACCTTGATCATTTAAAGTTCCTTGGGTGCATGCTTGCTACCCTCCTGCCACCTGCGTGCTTGATATGTGCTCTACAATAACTGATATTTGTCTTAGGGAAAGTACTCCACTCAGGTGCTGCCCCTTAGTGCTGCTCAGCTCCGATGCTCCAGAGAATATTCTGCACAATGTTCCAAATTTGAATTCAAATTTGGGATTTTGGGGGAAGGTGGGAAACTCTTTGGTTGAGGATTTGGGGGTCAAAATGTTGGAGTTGGAAAAAGTGCCAAACTATAATTTTTTGACAAATTTCAAGAATGCATATGTTTTAGGCTTTAGCGAGATATAGGAGGTAATAGTCTAATGACGAGACCCTTCCTCTAGCTGGAAGCCTGGAACAGATCTGGAAAATTCTTCATCACACACCAGAGTTTGCTATTTACCTAAAAACCCTAGATAAAGACCTTGTCACATCTTATAGCTCTGCGATCTACACTTCTACTTCCCAATGCATTGGGGGATCATCCTCTAGGATGTAATACGGTGTTTATATAGGTTCGTTTTTAGTCCATGATCTACGTAATCCCTTCAAAGACAATTGTGACTAGATTTGACAAATAATCTACATGCAACACAAGGCAGGGAGGGAAACTATTTGGTTGAGGATTTGTCTTACAGGCCTTTCTCCACTCATGTGCTGCTTACCTCTGATTTGCCAAAGAATATTTTGCGGAATGTTCCAAATTTGAATTCAAATCTGGGAGTTCTTGGGGGAAAGGTGGGAAATTCTTTGGTTGAGGATTTGGGGGTCGAAATGAAGTTGGAAAAAGTGCAAAACTACAAATTTTGACTGCTTTCCAGAAATGTGTATGTTCTAGCGAGATTTAGGAGGCACGATTGCAACCGCAAGACCCTTCCTCTAGCTGGAACAGATATGGAAAATTGTTCTTCAAA
The DNA here is from genome assembly GCA_037957365.1 of Torreya grandis. Taxonomy (NCBI): domain Eukaryota; kingdom Viridiplantae; phylum Streptophyta; class Pinopsida; order Cupressales; family Taxaceae; genus Torreya; species Torreya grandis. The sequence continues at coordinate 823,251 of JARHVA010001721.1, read as the reverse complement.
CATTTGGTTTTGCGATTTCCCTCTAAACCCTAGATAAAGATCTTGTCACATTTTCTAGCTACACTTTTACTTCCCAAGGCGTTGGGAGATCACCTCCTAAGATGTAATACCATGTCGAAACATGTTCCCTTTTAATCCATTATCTACTCAAATCCCTTCATAGGCAATTTTTTATTTATTTATTTTAATCTACAACATCAGCAGTCCATAACATTCACTTCATATATGTCAGCATGCAACATGAGGGAGGGAGGGAGTAATGTATGGATGTACCAAATCTCCAACACTAGAATCAATAGTTGCAAGATGCTCTCCAGTCCATGGAGAAAAGCTCAAGTCTTGTGATGGAGCAACTAGCAAATGTCATGGCTTGAAGCATTCATCTTGCTAACCCTGTCCATGATGGTCTTGCTCAGGTGAGAACATATATAAGTCATGCAAAGCTACAACAAGAAATATCCGCAAAGGAGGATGAACTAACGCAACTTGAAGCGAAGTGCGCACAGTTATCAGCGTGCCACAACATGCTCAATCATGACATGTGATGCTCAGGTTATGACAAAAGAGAATCTGTTAGCCCATGGCATTTGCAACATTCTAATTCATTGCCTTTGTTTTTGTAGTTTTGAGAGACACTCAAAAGGGCATTGGTTCTAAGTTGTGGAAACAAATGTGCTATGAAGGTCTAGGCCTAGGTGAAATTGGCCAAGGCATCCCTTCCAAGTTGAGATGAGACCACACAACATTAGTCTTAGTTATACCATTTGTAGCGCAAGTAGAGAAGGTTTCAAACACATACCCGCAGTCATGTGCAAACAGTGCTTACAAATTGCTATCTGCATCACATGGTTCAATTGTTTTCACTGGTGTGCTAAGTACTTTGACCCTTCATTCCTCTGACATAGCTAAAGACTCTGCGAGCATCCCAAAATGCTATGGACAAGCACCAGCGCAACTGGTGCAAGTCTCTCAACAACGCTCTGTGCAACAACATCCTTAGGCAAGTGCCTGTGCCTCTCAATAGTGCATTGCACAACACTAGTGCCAAACACGATGTATGCCCTGAAAACAACCTATGTGACACAGAGGCGAACATTACATCATGGCTTGACTGTGCCATTTGCAACAACATTTTCAATAAAGATGCACAACACAGTCTAGTTGGGTCATACAATTGAACAATGTCAGGATATTCATCCTTGTTTTCTTTGTGGAAGAAGCATCCATTCCCAATCCACTTGTTGGTTCTCTGACATCTATGTGCAAAAAACAGACCACTCTCTGTGAGACTACATTATGGGTGAATGGACCATGACAGTTGGGGAAAGATCACCTCCGCTTTACAACATCACTTATAAATGCAAAGCTTTTCACAATAGTAATGTATTTGGATAACATCACATCCAGTTACACAATTGTGCAGACACTAGTATCTACATAGCATACCTTGCTTCCACAGGGCATTATTAATGCCTCTATGGTTACTTGCCGTCAACAGGTCATCTTTTTTTTTTGCAGCAAGTCTCATGCTCACATAGGAAGCTTCATAGTTCTTCTTAGAGCTAGAGCACATGGGATTTCTCAACTTCATTTTTGTGCAGCAGCAAGTCTCGTGCTCACGTAGGAAACTTCATAGTTCTTCTTAGAGCTAGAGCACATGGGATTTCTCAACTTCTTTTTTGTATTGTAGAGTTTTTATATCGAACATCAAACTTGTGCTGTGATAGACAACCTTTGTATCTAGTGCTACCTTGTTTGGATTATGTTGGGATCAACAACATTGGTATCACATTTGCGTTATTTTTATCTGGACTATCCAGAATCTGCAATAGTTTAGAATTGGTATTAGCCTTCTGCTATAATTATTGGTCTACCCTATAATTACAACCACAATATTAATATCAGATTTATGAGTTTCCTACATTCCTGAGCATGCAACATCCATTTGAATTGGATATGTTTCATTTGCAAATCACTCTCAGGTACAAGGAGTCTTCACACATCACTTGAGAAGGCAACACGTGTACGCATGCACCCCTCTTCTCAATGTAGAGTATAGAGATACTATATACATTCCTTGGCATTTACAAACATGCATATTTGGTTCCATGCCAGGTACTAGGAGCAACAATACACTCTCAAGCATCTCCAAATTTAGTTTCTACAACTGTAGGAGAACGCAATAAGCCATCGTGCAAGCATTGTATCACATTAGGGAACACTAAGGTAGATGTACATCTCTTCTCAAGGATCTAATATCCTACATTTCTTGTGAAAGATTGAAGTCAACATCAACACGCTACTAAGATTTTCTGATTTAGAGCATTTCTTCGGCACCATCACCTAGGATCTCAAAACCAGCAACAATGGGGACCATTGTTTTCTAAGGGTGACAAATGTTTTGAGCACTGGAGGGGTCCCTCAAGATTACCTACTCATTGCGGTACTCTTGTTAGTTTTTAGTCACATACAAAGTATTTTGTGCCACATTTGCACAATCTGATAGGCATTCCTTGTATCAATAGACAAGTGTGAGTGCAACACCATTAACACAATGCAGCATATGCGTGCTCGCACAACATGAGTAGTACTGCGCCACTCCAAGTTGACTTGTGCCATTTGAATGGCCTGCCCCATATCAACATCACAATTAGCTATCCTTTCTTGGTCTTCCACTTGATTGGAACAACTTGAGGTAGCACACGACACCGAGGACTTCTACACAGGTTGATATTCACACCAACCTTTCCGCCATCATCGCAACATATTGTTGCTCCCCTCAGCATCACTTAGCTTGCTTTTAACACCTTAAGATGCGGCACAACCACCAAGAAACACTATGTAGTTTTGTGCAAGCTCGTGCGTCTTATGTAGCATGTGCATCTCTGCGGCACCTCATGGCATATGTGGAGATTCTACAAACCCTTGCGCGTTTACAAAACACCAAGAAGCATATAGAGAAACACTCAAGTTTTGCACATGACTCAATAGCCACGTGGTGGCTTCTCGTTGCATTGTGGAACGTTGGGTGGCACTTCTTGGGTTAGTACCACATCAGAGCATTTGTTTGAATACTCCGATGCCGGAAATCCAACCATCACACCTTCAAGAAGGTGAATCCTCACCAGGGCATAAGATGAATTGGTTTGTAATTGTTTCCTTTTGTAATTGCTTTCTTGTAATGATACATATTTTAAGACATTCGATAGCAAGGTATTAGACATGTAGTATTGAATGTTCATCTTTAACATACATCTCGTAGTATAGGCAAATCGGTTAGGAAGTGTTAACCCTCTTTTTTCACAAGAATTTTCATTATCAGCCTTTGTGGCCATTCATAGTTTAGGAAAATTAGTTAAGTGTTGCTTCCTTCTCATCAGGGGAATCTCCATTCTTTCCCTTTTGTGTTGAATACAAGTTGCATTATTTTGCTAATATTCCGCATTCGAATTTGTTTTGGTTTATTGTTGTTTTAATTTAACTTGTAGTTTGCTAGCCAAATTACAGGGTTGTTGCCTACATTGACATCCTAGTCCCCGTGCTGTGGATCATGAATGCCCAAACCTCTTATGGTTATTTCATGTCGTCCTACACCATAAGGTAGGGTATCCCAAGGCACTACAAACTTGTACTTGGTTGGATTCACTATAATATAATCCAAGGAACACCACAAGTTAGTGCCTCATGGGGATAATCGACCAAGTGTAAGAGTATCTTAAAAATTACACACATTTGGTGATCAAGGAACATGACAAAGTGAGATTACATAATGTGTAAATATGCATTATCAAACCATTCATACCTAAGTTGATTAGAGCCTCGTGAGGATAATCGACCAAGCATAAGAGTATCTTAAGAATGACCCACAATCGGTGATCAAGGCGATAATTCATAATATGTAAATATGCACTATCAAACCATGTGTAACTGAATTGCTAATCCAAAGCAACCAACGAATCTTAGATTGGAGGTACTCATGAAGGAGGCAAGCTACTTGATGATAGGCAAGCTAATCAATAGGGACAGCCTATTCAGGCCTCTCATATGTCTTGGTAAGAAAGATAAGATCCTGTGATGAGACAACTACTTTGGAATTTCCCAGAGAATGCCATAATTCCCTTTGGCATAAATTACATCATTCAGTTGGAAAGAAATGTGAACAACCCATTCTAGTGGGGAAGAATCTCGAGTGAGTACCTTTTGATTGTGAATGACTACCCATTTCTCAATTCTCCTAGTAGCCACATCTCGTGCTTGAGATTTTTGATTTTCTTCCAATTGTATTCACGCGAGATTCTCCAAAAAAATCTCATTTGGAAGGGAAACTAGCTTCCTTTTAACTCTTAGGTCTCTCAAATGTGCCTCAAAAGATCGAACCAAGCAAGAAGAGTACCAATCGCTCATGAGAATGCCGAGTTCTAAGGTTTTGTGCCGGAAAACACAGCTTTATATTTAAGGATTAGTGGGCTTAATCCAAAAGTAAAGTTAGGTTGGCAAGCTATTTCCTCATCAATCACAAATTACTAAATTATTTGTAATTAAACTTCCTAACGCCTCACGTAATCATATTTTTGGAATTCTTAACTTTTCTATCCTTGGGACATTAACCACTATTGTTGGGTAGCAGTGTGCTTCCATTATTCTAATCTTTGCATGCAAATTATTAGAATAATGGGAGCACTCTGCTACCCAACCATAGTGGTTAATGTGAATTTCTTACTTATATTTGTTTGAAGCATTTCATTTTCTCGCTTGAATAGCCATACTTGTCCTCATTTATTTTTATAATAGTTGCGTGAAATAAAACAAATCTTCTATGAAATAAGGTTGCATATAGTTGATAAGTTTTCATATATTTGATTTGCAGATGAAAAAAGTGTAATAAGCATTGAGAAATGAAACGCTTCACAATCTTTAAACATTTACAATCAAAATTGATGAGAACACACCTGAAATTATCAAAGATATTAGCGATGTGCAAATGGCTTGGTGTACAATGACTCAATCAAACAAAAATGCTGGCAAGAAAGAAATGTTAAGATTAGGAGGTTTGAAAGAGGAAATCAAATTGTGAAATGTAAGATACTATAGAAAACAACTGCTTGGTAATATAATTGTCATATTTTAGTTGTGTAAGATATGATTTGCATTACATACAATTTTGTGACATTAACATTTTATTGAAATATTTGATATATAATGACCAATAGACTCCTTACATGTTTGACAATTGAAGTGAAGGCTCTTGACATTGTTTTCAGTATTTCTGTGTATTTCATTTTTTTTTTTTTGTTGACCACTGCTTTACGCAGTGATCTTAAGCTAAGAGCCAAGGTCTGAGGGTTATCCATTCCGTCAAAGCATTTCATTTTCAATGTACTATGTTTTCATTTCAATATGGTTTTCTATTTGTAATATTGATATTAAATTATAAGTTAAAAAATTCTGTGTATATATAGAAAATATTTACTACTGTGATAAAATTGGGGAGCATGTACAACTGTATCCATGCTTATTGTTACTTAGTGTGAAATATGAGGCAGGAAAATAGCATCTCATACAAGTCCCAACGGTCCTGAAAGTTACGAATATGATATACAAATATTAGCCATTTCCAGATAAACAATTCTGAGTTCCATTCTTCTTACAAGTGATACTAGTATACCCCACACTAAAAATATCACCATCATCTGCAAAATGGCATACGGAAAGAAGATTGAAAAGTCATTAGCAACATCAAAATCCTGAGTTTTATTGTCAAAAGAAGACTTAACAGGATTCAAGCTCGACATATACTCCATGCTCAAAATTTTCGAACTGAAATCTCAATTTTTGATAGAGGGAGGCATGAATGAATACCTCTCACCAAAATTATTAAAAAATCACAAATAGGACACTTTAGACCATAATTTGTTTTTGGGTAAAATAAGGTGTTTTTGTCTGTCCAACATGTATTGGTAGAGAAGGTTTTAAACTGTATGAGGAGAGCTTATATTTGAACAATTGATGTTCCAGAGAAGTATCAACCACCATGTGATCATCATCCCTAAAAAGCCTGTATAACAACATATATGCGAACCCTTATCAACTGGCTGCAGCAGGTGTACTCCACAGCTCTCTTTCCATTCAGCTTCTACCATTACGAATGCAAGAATGACGGCAATTTTATCTCATTGCCGCTTTGTTTGCTCAAATTCGTTCTGCTCAACAATCTTCTGGTGATTCCACTAATGCCCTCGTAGGCACTAAACAATAGCCAAATACGCTTCTCCTCCTATCATTTAGTCACCCCCACTCATGAAAACCCTTATCTTTTTAAACCTGTTTGTTATCATGTTATGATTGTTCCAGTTAATATCACTCAAAACTCCTAACGCACTGCCTTTGTTATTCAACAATCCTCTTTAAACACAAAAGTCAGGCTTTCCTTAAGTTGATTTTCTTTGGCCTCATCCTCTTCTTACAAAGTTTTAGCTTTTTTTCCTGTATCCCAAACCAACCCCAATTTAGTACAGAAGCACCCCAACCCAACCTCATAACTCCCAAAAGGCCGATAAAATGGAGGTTCCAGAAGTCATCACCCTCAATATGAATACTTATTTTAGACACTAACTTCCCAACACGAGCAGCATGCTCAGGTCATTAATCACACCTCACAACTAATTGAGCTTGTTCAGTGGCAACTTTCCAATACGGCACACCTTTTAATGAAGGGAAACCAGTTATGGACCCTCCTGATACAGACACGGATGTCTCACAATCACAATAAAAAATCAGAAACAGCATTCCCTTTCTCTCCAAAGAATCAAACAGGAACTGGCTGACTCCGTTCCCAACACAGAAGATGTGATAAATGACGCTCCAGCTGAAACCGATATACTTTCATCTTGCCAATACTATTCCCTCCCATTCTCTCCAAAGGATCAACCAGGAACCAGCTGACTCTCTTCCCAACACAGAAGATGTGATAAACGATGCTTCAGCTGAAGCCGATATTCTCTCATCTTGCCGATACTATTCCCACATAAAGTAGTAACTGCTTTCTCTTCTTCTATGGTTAACTCATTGTACATAGTTTTGCATCGGTGTCTCTGCACTCTTTGTTATGGCTGTAATAGTTTCTTAGTATTGTCTATCTTTTTCATATTGAGAATCTCAGCGAACCCAGCAATCCCATTGTTAATGTAAATTTTCCTTAATACTTCGATACAATATTTATACTTATTCAAAACGATGCTGTTATGTGAATTTCCAGTCTTTATAGTATTTCTGATTTGTTTTTGCTTTTCAGAGTGAGACAAAAACTGGAGGGCAAAACGCTCACAATATCAAACTAGGCTAGGATATTGTTCGGCAAAGTTCTTACTACTTAGTTCTGCTTGTCTGCAGTCTGTAGGGCTGTTCAGGCCAAAATCATGACCTTGCCTGAAGAACTCAATTTTATTCTTGATCTTACTCAATTTTGAGGATTGTTCGTGCCACTAATATTTGGTGTTTCTTTCACGCTTTAAGCATACATAACTCAAATCTACCCGGTTTGTTTCCTTTCCTGGTAGAGGCAGGGTGAATGCTTGGATAAAGATGATTCTTTTTATTACAATCTAAGCTACATTCATTAAATGAAGCATCTCATAAGATGAAATTATGTTTACAAAAGTTTCAACTTTTTGTTATATTTTAGAATAATGTACCTGGCCTCCATGAAATGATGAAAAGAACCAGAAAATAGATTACTCTGTGGCTTGCAGAATACATCCTAACTGTGTTTTAGATATAGAAAGAAAGAAATAAATAAAGAATGAACGAAATTATATTAATGCTCAGGAATAACCAAAATAAGGTCAATGGGATATGAGAATATATCCAATTGCAACAGAAAGTGCTACAATAAAAGGACCCAAGGACGGTATTTTTTAAGGAATAAGAATTTTTTAGAAGTGTCTAATTGTAGGCGAATATTTTATACTGAAAAACTATGAAATATAGGTATGTTAGGAAAATTATAAAGAAAAACATGTAATTTACTACCAATATATGTATATTTTGGCGAATTTGATGAATTAATGGACTTTTTATTTGAAAAATTTGCGAATATTTTTCCAAAAAATTGTGCATTTGCGAATCTAAAATTTAAGAATTTTGTCAAAAATTAGCCAAATGACAAAAAATAGCCCCTAAAAAATACCATGGGGGGCCTAGGATCAAAGACTAATTAAATTAAAAAAGAACTAAAGCACTGAAAATAAAAGATGAGTAGTCAACCCCAAACCCAAAGGAGTAAATCCCCAACCCATATGGTTAAGGTACCAATACAAATAGCCATGTGGGGACAGAAAGAACCCCCGAAAGAGCATGAGCTGATTGAAGTCAGAAACTGGATGGTAGTCCCATCAAACATCTCTGACCATATTTCAACCTTATGAAATTTGTTAAGTGAGATCAAGGATTTATGGTTAAAGGCTCGAGTAACGATCATCCCTGTGAAATCCAAGAGGCCAGCTTACTACAAAAGTCTTAACAGTATATAGCATAAATACCATACCTTCTGTGTGTGTCAAGGAAATGGTGGTTCATACTACAAGTACAAAAATTGCTTTAATGTTTTTTATATTGAAGTGACAATGAACATTGTTATTGGCTTGAAGTTCTCCTTTAGTTTGTTTGTAACTTCGATTCAATTGTGAATAATTATTTATGATGCACGGGTATTATTATTTATAAAGTCAATTCTGTTTGTTTTTTTGCAAAACAATTTGATGTGTGGCCACACGGATGGAATTTGAAATGATTAATAGATTATGGACTTCTGATGATGAGGAGTTTCTACCATTCCTTGGCTTTGAATTTATTTGTTTTGTTGAGCATAAGCAGTGCAATTGCTGAAGTTCTTATGCCAACTGATTGTTTACTTATGTTACAGTCTGTGAAACCCAGGCTTTATGTTAGAAGGCTTATCTAGATTTTCGCAGACTTATTTGGAAATGCAGCGTTAGAAGCAGCTCTAATGTTGTAGGATTATGCATTGGCATCTTTATTGTGCTGGTTTGGATATGATAGGATTGAAAATAAGACTAACGATGTGTTATTTTATTTGGATTGTAGGTGGATAAGTGACAGCCGTGATGAGTACACAACTGAACGGATAGATGCAATAAATGACGAGTTCAAGTTATACCGGTGCCATACCATCATGAATTGCACTCGTGCTTGCCCCAAGGGTTTAAATCCTGCAAAACAGATTGCTAATATAAAAAAGCTTGCAAAGGGTAGTGTTATTTAGTTTACCATTACCAGTCCATTTCTCTGACTGACAAATTGGTGGAACCAGGATCCCTAACAAAGATTTCAGTTGTGTTGGGTGCATTCCATACTCTACGTAATTATTTTTTTCAGATTTTTTTGAAAATTATGTTATGCTTATAACCTGGGTGGAGTATCCATCCAAATTCAATGACAACTGAATTGAATGCTGCATAATTCTAAACTAATCTTCTTGTGTAGAAGTTGAGAAATAATTTGTACTGGACAAAAATTCTCTGGATACAAGCTAGAGGTATCTTGGATTCAACATTGATATTACATATTCATTCTCGAATGACTTATTTTCCTCATGCAGCATATCCTTCCTTGCTAAACTCACTGTATAATAAGTCAAATCTCTTGTATTATAGATACAAGTTTTTTGTACAAGGGTTTTGTTACATTTACAGAAGTAAAACAGTGTGTGCGATGAATTTGTGGGATAATGCAAGTAAAACACAACGAAAGTGTTCACAATTAGTTTTCATTGCGAATCTGATCACTCTCTTTTAAGATTAATTTTAACAAATTAACCATGCTTCCTGCTAAATTTTATATGTAGATAGCTTCAGTTTACCAGCTTTGTATGAGTGCTAACCCTTGAGAATTTTCTTTAGAGCACATGGGCACATTTTAAAGTAGTCGATTATGATATTTTCTAAGTCATCTAAATAAAGGCTGTTAAAGGTTTACGATCGTAAAGGAGTTCTATGTGCAGATAAGGGGACCTCTTTTAATTTCACCCATATGTTATTCCAATATATTTTCTCTTGGGTTTTAACCCTGTGACGAAGTTTGAGAGAATTCTGAACCCTTGCAATGTGTGTATATGTGTGTGTTCCTGTGGAGGCCTCGCGTGCTGTGCGTGCAAGGAGACTTTTCTCCTTGAACCACATTTGTTTTATTTTTTTAAATTTTTAGGTGTTTTATGCAACAATTTGAAAAGATACCTTTGCAATATGTGTTTGAAAAGATACCTTTGCAATATGTGTGTTCCTGTGGAGGCCTTGTGTGCACGAGTAGACTTTTCTCCTCAAACCACATTTGTTAGAATTTCAATTTTTTTAATTAAGTGTTTCATACAACAATTTGAAATGACACACTTGTGACCAGAACAATTAGAAAAGATCAGCTGACGGGAATGAACAGCCAACGGCCAATGTGGCAGTAGGGTTTGGAAGCGGCTGCCATTGCAGGTGGCTGCCACTGGTCCATGCCTGTGCCCTTTACAGGCCTGCATTGGCGTCCACTGTTGGTTCATCCCTGAGCCCTTTGCAGACCTGCACTCGGCTGATTTTGTTTCATTTATCACTAATTGTTCTGTTGTGCATTTTTAAGATTGGTTATTTATGGATTTTAAGACTGTTGTTAGGCTTTTCCCAAGGATCTAAGCTTATTGTGGATCTACGGGCACATGCCAACAATGCAACATATGGAAGTCTCTGGAGTAAGTTTGGTTGCATCATTGTTGCCGAGGAAGAGTCGATTATAACATTTGATGATAGTCAAATAGATCAAGAAATGATTGTTTTGACTTAATTGGGCCCTGATTTCCAAGTTTGTGGGTCAGGGCTGCAGGAACAAGTGTTACAGACGTAGGTTTGGGGTCAAGGGAAAGTAAAGGAACGGGGATGTCTGCTTCAGGTCAAGTGTCAAGAGTATTCTTCATTGCTGTATTCACCTCTAAAACAGACCAAGCTCAGGTGTTCGAGCAGGGTCCTTGGCTTTTTGGTAGATTGGGACTATTCATGACGTCGTAAGCCATTGTTTTGATTTTATGCAAGAGGGTCAAAGGTGCTTTAGTTTGGGTAAACTACTTAACCTCCTTGTACATTTTTGGGTTCTCTATTTTTTACTCGGATTGGTAACTCCTTTAGGGAAATGATTGCATTTTCATTAAAATGTCCAACAAAAAAATATATGCTTATGCTAAAATTTGTGTTCAAATATATGTGAGTAAGCTCTTTTTTGAAAGGCTTTGGTTAATATCATCATAAGGGGGGATATGTTTGAGCAATCCATGGATTATGAAAATCTGCTTATTCAGCGTTTGATGTGCCATATCCATGGTTATCCGGGCTAAGATTAATGGCTAAAAAAAAGGTTGAAAATGAGGATTTTAAGATAGTTGACAAAAAGGTGAAGGCCCTAAACTTGACTCAAATGAGAAGCATATAGTCCAAGTTGTGGCACATTGTAACCTTTTTGCAGTTTTAGATAGAATATTAGAAGATGAAGATCCCAATGTAAAGGCTTTATCAAAACCTTCATATAAACGACATTGAAGAGTCTCAAGGTAATCACTACTTTTGATCCCATGAACGAGCCTATTGAATCTAGGTTTAAGAGAGTTGCAGGGAAAGAAATAAGTAGATTTTCAAAAGAGCGAAGAAATTGCTTGCCATGGAATAGATTAGAATCCATTTAAAAGTGAATTGGATCCTTGGAGCAACATATCCTTGGATAAACCTTTGGATGTCATTGATCTAAAATTTTGGTTGCATGGATATAATAAAACGCTGTGGTATGAAGCTTAGGACTTAGTGGTTGATCCCCATATGCTAAAGGAGTAACGACTCAAGTCGAAGGCAAATGAGGAAATTTGGGTTAAGTGAATTTCGTGTTCCAAAACATGATGTCTACTTAAGTTTTGATGTTTGTATGCTAATTGCTTTGTATTTAATACTTTGTTATTGGGTGTGTTGATCTCAATTTTTGCAGTGCATTTTGCTCGATGTGTGTTGTAGGCCATAAAAATCAAGCCTAAAAACAAGGAACACAAAAAGGTAAATTTTTTTGGGTAAGGGTATAGGGTGGACAAGGTGAGTTCTCGTTGTCGGGCGTAGGCGCGCACACAAATAATGCCCTTCAGTAAAGTGGGTCAAAACCAAAACCCTATGGATCAAGTGTCACAATGGTGCAAGGTTTTGTCTGGTAGGGAATGAGATCCTTACATGGCCAAAACGTACTTGGAATTGCATAGAAAAAGTCGGTCTATAAGGACGTGGTCCCATGTATTAAATTTGACACCTTAAATATTTTAACCTATAGCTTTTAAAGGTATGCTAGGCAATTATTTAATTCCTTGTTGCCCTGCGCTTTTTACAAATCCCTTAAATCATATTTTAATTTATGCAAAAGTGTTATAGTTCACTAATTTAAAATCAAATCAATCTTAAACCTGTACAAAGGAAAGCGAACAATCTAACAAGGTTTTTTAATAAAATAAATATCAAAATAACTTAAGTGGATAAAAGAAAATCACTTAATGGAGGGTTTAATCCTAGCGCTAGAATCCATTTGATCCTAGCCCTTCATTAAAAGATGTCCCAATTTTACACTTCAAACCTTAAACTTAGTTAATAGGCTTACTCTCATCTTTGCTTCTTTATTTCGTTGTGCCATTGAATGAGTGGAAATGAGGAAGGAAGAGGCCATGTCATGCGAAGCTCTACATGCATCTTCTTAACCCCTGGATGAGTTGAATATGGGGCTCAATGGGTTTAAGTCAAAATTAAATAGTACAAGTCTCTTAAACTAGGTACATAAATGTGCCCTTTATGGTGCATGAGATCATCAGAGTCAAGGGAATACCCTGCCAAATTGCCCATAAGGGTCCTCTGAGAGTCTAATAGTTGCAACACATCCTAATATAACTTATCATGTGGACGCTGCTAAAGGATGCAATCTCTCAAATTAGTCCTCAGTCTCATAGCTATGGTGGTGTCTCTTAGTAAGGGTATCCACAACCATGTTCTCCTTGCCCTTAATATGCTCAATCTCAAAATGATACTCACAAACAAGCTCCATCAAACGTCATTACTGGGCATTGAGGTTATGCAAAGTGCATATATGCTATCAGTTCAAGAGGTCGGTCTTCAAAATGGTGGTCCCACCACACAAGTGCATGAACTACTGCGATGAACTATAAGTCATGAGTGGGGTATTTGAGCTCATAGTCTTTGATCGCTCATGACTTGTAAACCACCCCCTGACCTTCCTACACGAGAATGGATCCAATACTCACTTTAGATGTATTGATACAAACCAAGAAAGTCCTTCACTGAATCCAAAATTGCAAGAATGGGTGCATTGGTAAGGTACTACTTTAGAATTTGAAACACCCTTTCACACTTATCTATCCACACAAAATTATTCCCTTTTGTCTAAAGGGAAGTGATGGGGTGAGCTATATGGGAGATGCCCTGAATGAACTTCACGTAATGACTAGCTAGTCCCATGAAATCCTTGACCTAGCTGATATTTATGGGTGCATGTCACTTCAAAATAGCTCAGAGCTTTGAGGGATCTACCGAGAGATTCCCTCTCTTGAAATAACAATTGCACCTCGATCAAGAAGGCACATTTTCCAATGCTTCCATAATGTTGATGCTTCCTCAAACACTACACCTTCCGAAGGTGGATCTCATGCTCCTTAACAGATCATGGGAACATCAAGATATCATCAAAGAAAATCAAAACAAACTAATCTAAATACTCCTGGAAGACTCCATTCATCAAAGTCATAAAGACTACTAGGGCATTCGTTAACCCAAAAGGTAACATTGTGAATTCATAGTGGTTGTGTCATGTTCAAAAAGCAATCTTATGAATGTTTACATCTGCGATCATGAGTTGGTGATCATTGAACTTAAGATCCATTTTAAAGAACACTTAAGCTCCCTTCATTTTATCAAACAAGTTGTTAATCTTGGGTATTAGTTCTTGATTGTGAACATGTTCAATTTACGGTAATCATTGCACAAGCAAAGGGATTCATCATTATTCTTCATGAAGATGACTGGCATGCACCAAGGGACACACTGGGATGAATCTAACCCTTCTCTAAGAGCTCATGTAATTGAATCTTAAGCTCGTTAATCTTGGAGGGAACTCTTTATACAGGCCCTGCCCCTAACACCACATATATACCAAAGTTGATATCTTGCCTAGGGGTCAACCCTGATAGCTTGTGAGGATACACATTTGCAAACTTGTGAAGGATGGGGTGAGCATCTATAGTGATCTCTACAACCTCATCCTCCAACTTGTCACTCACCTGGATAGCATATAACTAACACTCCTTACAGATACTCTACCAAAGTTGCATAACAAAGATCATGCAAAGGGAAACTAGTTTGTGAAACCCTGAAATGATTACCTCTGTTAAAAAACCATCTACACATTGCACGAGTTTATCATAACAATCCAATTGTGCTCTGTGGGTCTCAATCCAATCCATCAGTAAAATAACATAATAAGAGCCCAAGAGAAGAATGTGCAAAGCCAAGGTGGTAGTGTGTTGGTGAAAATTTATGTCGCTTTTGTATTTCTTAGTTTTATGACTTGCCCAATGAGAAATGACACAAATTTACTAGAAATTAGAGAAATCACTGTTGAGATGGTGATTTTCTTATGTGTTTGAGAGGGCCGACACCCTTGTATGATGTGTATTTTTTTGGGGTTTTGTGTATTTTTAATTGAAAAGCACAAAAATGATACAAAATTGAGAAATGGTGGAAGTTAAAAATGGATGGAGAAAGTAGGGTGAAGGCGAGGAAAAAAATATACATCAGAATAAATGCAAAAAATGACCATAATAACTTGGAATTAAATAGAAGAGCTGGGAATTATCCCATATTGAAATAGACATAGGATCAACAAATGTAATGGGAACTAAATGTTGACATGGAAGCACAAAGTCTCATCAAAACTTGAATTGGGTACACTTGATACAAAACCCATACACATGGTTTACAACACAAAGTCTAAAAACATCGTGACTTGCACACAACCAAGAAAAGTGCAAAGTTTTAATGGATTCTTTATCTATGAATAGAAATACACAATTTATAAAAAAAAAACATCAAAACCCACAAAACGAAAAATGATCTCACTCATTTGCTTATATTCCATTGCTCAAATCCGGAAAATTATATAATCTATACATGAAGTTATAGCTAACTCTTCTCCAAGAGCTTGAAAGAAAGGAAAAACCCTACCAATGCCCTGGATTTTCTTTTTTGTACAATATTTCTCTCCACTAAGGAAGTTGGAAAACCCTCCATTTGCCCATGTTTTTATTTTATTATTTGGGAAAATTTACAATATTAAATGTAATTTTGATTTTTAATTTACAATACAATATTAATTCTAAAAAGAATTAATTTATTAAATGACCAAAAATGCATAGTCACCCCTTAGACACTCTTCCTTGACACTTCTCCTCAATGCTCATTTTGATGTTATTTTACAACTTTAATTAACATTAATTAATTCTAAAACAATTAATAATGTGATTAAGTTGGTTATTTTTCTTCTTAATCCCACAACATTAAAGTTGCAATCTATTCCATGTGGACTGATCAGTGGCATTGCCTTTTTCATTTGGATATGGAGTCCCATAAAACATCACAGAAAGTAAGACAATAGCCAAAATGACTGAAAAATAAAAGAAATGGGTAGTGAAATTTGGATGGCCAAATTTAATTAAAATAATTGACTTTGACTGTGAGATCACATTCCCCGGGGGAATGTAGAAGAACCCTAGAAATCATTAGTGATTTGTGTCTCATTCAACTTGTGACACACAGTCACATGTCCTGATCTGGGCAACTGGAGACCACTTCACCTATTCCAATCATATGGGAATGAGCATGCATTGTTGGCCCAAATCATACTCGTTGAAACTCTCTATAGGCGAAAATGTAGCATATGCTCCCATGCCTTGCTCTAACCAACTGACAATCGAAGAAATCTTTTCACGAAGACCTTGCAAAGCATCTTGCAGAGAAGTTGAAAGTTCCTCCTTTTCCTTTAAACTTAGATAATGCAGATAGGTTCTCAAATTCAACAAGGTTTTCTAAAGCCTTTGAAGCATGTTCATCATGCTGTTGGATAAGTTCTTCATATTCTTCAACCTTATTCTTCAACTGGGCCTCTAGACTCACTACATTCACTACAATTCCCACCTACTATCAGATAATGGATTATTCCCTTCTCACTTCTCATTGATTCATTGCCTTGAGATGTTATATTACAATCACCTTGTGAATCTCTTGACAATGGGTTCATCTCAACAACATTATTACCACAACCATGAATAAAAAGAGCTTTCTGTCAAATAACATAATCACAAATTTATCGCGAGCACAAGAGAAAAACATAGGGAGAAGAGGAAAACACTACAATGCACAACTGCATTTATTGAACATGAATACACACAAAAAGCAACAAAATGAAAGGGAAAAACACAAGCTAAAATTGTACAGAAAAATAAATTATTTGCAAAGAAGAAGGCGTGACAACATAACATGACCATTCACAGGTTGAGAAAAATACAAGCCCATATGAGACAAATTTTTACAAGAGGAGGAGAGCACTTGCAAATACATGAGTAAAAACAACATATTTTTTATTGCATCCATGGGATAAACATGAGGCACGGGTGGGAAGACAAATATGGAATCAAACACTTGACCACACAGACTTTCCTCATGAATAAAAAGAATGTCTCAAATTGACGTTCGATTTACTAACAACATGAATCATATCTCAAAAGTGTTCATTTTGTGGCTGCTCTTGTGTCTCTTTATCCATGAATGGCTATGTCGAATCTCCTTTATGTGCCTCTAAAGGTGAGATTGGGACTAAAACCTGATGGCACTCAAAATGACGGATTTTTTTTCTGATTGCTTCTTGTTTTTTCTTCAAACTCTGTTGTGCTTATGCACAATGTCATCACATACCTCTTCTTTATCAATGTGTAAGTCACTATTTTCATGACTCATCTCATTCTCTTGGAAGGAGGTTGAATTTACCTTTTCAATGCATTCTTCTATGACTTCATCTTGGGTTGAATTTTGAATTAGGTAAACTTATCTTCTTTTGATTTGTGTCGCTGCATATAAATATTTCAAAAATTGTACTATTTTTGGATCATCAACAATGGCATGAATTGAATTTTCTTTGAAGGCCAATATGAAGAGGAAAAAATTTCTCACTATATCTTCACTTGGAAAAAATCCCATCAATCCCTAATTCGATCTCTTTTATAATATTTTTCTTGTTTATTTCTTCTTTTTTCCATCTAATATTTCCAAGGTATACAAATTCTATTTTCAGTTGGAATTTCTTCATGCTTGCAATGAAAAATATGATCATGGGCAGTGATAGCAAAGCTAAAGATATCAAAAGCATGGGTTGCATTCCAACATTTCCAAGCATAATTTCAACAGAGTTGCCAATATTTTTTGCAAGGGGAAGATTCCCTTCAAATTTGTAGAAATCAAAAGCATATTTTGATCCCCAACAGAGTTGCCAAAAACCATTGGTGGAAATTTACATCGCTTTTGTGTTTCTTGGTTTTATGACTCGCCCAATGAGAAACAACACAATTTTTTCAATAATTTGAGAAATCACCATTGAGACGGTGATTTTTCTTTGCATAGGAGAGTGACAAATCCTTCATATGATATGTATATTTTTGGATTTTTGTGTATTTTTAATCAAAAAACAAAAAATGAAACAAATTGGGAAATGGTGGAAGATGCAAATGGATGAAGAAAGGAAGAGAGTGGAGGCAAAGAGAGAAATCCATGAGAGAATAAATGCAGAGAGTCACTGGAATAGCTTGGAATTAAATGAAAGAGCTTGAAATCATCCCTCTCACACAAAAATGTACATAGGACCAACAAATGTAATGAGAACAAAACGCCAACCTAAAAGCACAAAGTCTTTTCAATACTCGGATTGGTTACACTTGGCAAAAAGCCCATACATGAAGTTTACAACACAAAGTATGGAAACACCATGAGTTGCACACAACCAAGAAAAGTGTAGAGTTTTAATGAACTCTATCTACGACTAAAAATAAGAAATTCATAAAAAAATAACATAAAAACCTGTAAAGCTCAAAAATGATCTCACCCACTTGCTTGAAATCTATTGCTCAAATTTAAAAAATTACATATCCCACACACAAAGTTGTAGCCAATTATTCTCAAAGAGCTTGAAATAAAGAACCTTGATCAATGTCTTGCATTTTCTCTTTTGTGAAATATTTCCCTCGACTAAGGAAGTTGGAAACTCTCCCAATTTGTCCATATTTTAATTTTATTATTTGAAAAAAATTACTATTGTAAATGAAATTTTGATTTTTCATTTACAATACAATATTAATTCTAAAAATAATTAATTAATTAAATAATGGAAAATGCATAGTCACCCCTTGACACTCTTCCTTGGCGCTTCTACTCAATGCTCATTTTGGCGACATTTTATGAATTTAATTAACATTAATTAATTAATTATAAAATAAGAAATAATATAACAACAAAATTTTGGAAGAAACTGTGTAAAATTTGGATGATCTACGTGTTTTGGATCAACACTTGTGATCCTTTATTAGGGCAAAAAATTATGTAAGAACAACAAAGCCATGGCTCTTAAAAAGAAAATGGAAAATAATTGTTACCAAAAAATTGCCTAAAACGAACTAAGTAACCGTTAGATAAAAATTATAAAACAAATAAAGAAAGAAAGCAAAATTTTATTAAATTATTATAAATAATAATTCAAAGGAGATTTAAATGGAAACTATAACATTTCTAAATTAGTGGACATAATAAAGAGCTAAATTTTAAAAAAATCAAAAAACAATAGAACACCTTAAAATAATAATCAAAGATTTTTATAAACAATTAGTTTCCACGCATGACTAATCTCTAATCCCTCATCCCTATTTAAATTAATAGGGTGTTTTAAAATTTCTAAAGCTTCCCTTATTTTACGTTTGTGGAAGTGATCTTCCGCTACTATAATTTTAACTTCTTCAATATTAATGGCATGTTTTGACTTAAACGAGTGTTCAGCAAGGGTGGATTTAACTTTTCTTTCAAGATGAATGTCAGCAGGTTGTTCTTTAATTCTGGTTTTAACCGACCTACCTGTTTTCCCTATGTAAGGAATACCACAAGAACAATCTACTTTGTAGACATCACTCCTAAGGTTAGGGTCCAATTTTTCCTTAGCAAATCCTAACATCATGCGTAACTTGATGGGAACAAAAGTGGAATGAATGTTCTGGCATTTGAGAATTTTATCTAACTTAAAAGATATGCCTTCGATATATGGTAAATAAGCTATAGGACCATCTGTAAAAGACTCCTTATCCTTAAATCTATTGAGATTATATTTAACTTGCTTTATAGCCTTCACTATTTGTCTACCTGAGTAACCATTCAATTTTAAAACTTTATTAAGGTGATTGATTTCATGATCAATATTCTCTTCATCACAAATTTTAAAGGCCCTAGTGATTAAAGTCTTAACAACCCCTGCTTTAAGTTAGTTAAAATTCTCAAATGCTAGAAAATTCATTCTACTTTAATTCCCATCAACAAGTTACACATGATGCTAGGATATGCTAAGGACAAATTGGACCCTAATCTTAGGAGTGGTGTCTACAAAGTAGATTATTCTTGTGGTATTTCTTACATAGAAGAAACAGGTAGGTTGGTTAAAACCAAAATTAAAGAACATTCTGCTGACATTCGTCTTGAAAGGAAAGTTAAATCTGCCCTTGCTGAACACTCGTTTAAGTCAAAACATGCCATTAATATTGAATAAGTCGAAATTATATTAGCGGAAGATCACTTCCACAAACATAAATTAAGGGAAGCTTTAAATTTTTTAAAACACCTTATGAATTTAAATAGGGACGAGGGATTAGAGATTAGTCATGCGTGGAAACCAGTTGTTTATAAAAAACTTTGATTGTTATTTTAAGGTGTTCTATTGCTTTTTATTTTTTTAAAAATTCAACCCTTATAGTTTCTATTTAAATCTCCTTTGAATTATTATTTCTAAAATAATTTAATAAAATTTTATTTTCTTTCTTTATTTGGTTTAGAATTTTTATCTAATGGTTACTTAGTTTGTTTTAGGCAATTTTTTGGTAATGACTATTTTCCATTTTCTTTTTAAGAGTCATGGCTCTATTGTTCTTACATAATTTTTTATCATGATGAAAGATCACAAGTGTTGATCTGAAACACGTAGATCATCTAAATTGTACATAGTTTCTTCCAATTTTTTTTTGTTATTATATGGACTGTGAAAGCTTTCAATCTTTAGAAATAATATAATTAAGTTGTTTAATTTGTTTCTCAAGTCCACAACGTCAATCTTCTAATATATTCCATGCAAAGCGATCAGTGGTGTTGCCTTGTCCATTGGGCTATGAAATCCCATAAAACATCATATAAAGTAGGACAATAATCAAAATGATGGAAAATTAAAAAAAATAGGTAGTGAATTTGGATGGCCAAATTTCACTACAACATAGTGCATACACCAAGGTCAAACACACAACAACTCACTATTATGCTAATAGAATTATTGACCCTAGATGCCATATTGACATGTCAACGATTTGACTGCCTAGATGCCATTAGACTACAATGGTCCACATTTACGGGAGATATGAAGGAGTTTGATGCTTATAGATCAAATAAAATGGATATTGATATACCTATAATTATACATATAGTCTCTATCACTATGTCCTGATGCTTTACATGTCTATCATCAACTATTACATAAATATAATGTGCATGACCCACATTTCCCATTCTTTGCTATGAAGCTAACACCATCTGCACTGATGTAGTTGTACCTCTCTATGCATAGTCTTTATCCTAATGGGGATCACCACAAAAAAAAAACTGTCTGGTGGTGGAGCCATCATGGTAGCAACCCCACCTAACCTCTAGTTCCTTTGATCATTCATACCCCTCTAACCTTGACCTTGTCTTATATGTCCACAATCATGATCATGATCTTGAGGATGATGATGCTACTATTGCTATCAAGGTACTCTTTGAAGAGGTTATGATGGCCTTGAAACCCATCGAGGTGTCAACTGGGGCACATGGTCCTTAAGCCTCTCTTGAGCCCCCTATGATCACCATTAGTTATCTTCAACTAAGTAGGCCTTCTCCACAATGACTTAGAAAGGTTAGAGGAGAAAAGAGTTAAACCACATCACAATATTGAAATTAATCCCTCTAACAAAATGGTTTACCAAGATATTCTCATCTTAGTGAGAACCAATATACTACATGAGATCCAAAAATCTATCGTCATATTGGGAATTATCTCACCTTGTTGTTGGAGACTATGGAACTCATTTATCCCAAATTGAACAAAATGCTTGGACAAGTAACACCCTAAAGAGAACTCTAGGAAGTATTCTCAACTAAATGTATATGTGCCAAAATTATGCCTCTGCTCCTTCTACTCCCACAATCCCTTATTGAAACTCTTATGAGATGAATAAAAAATCAAGTCATGACATTGCTCAGATATGATCACAAACCAAAGCAGCTCCTCAAACTGATAAACCAAGATTTAGCCTCACTACCCCGAGTAGATCCTGAAAAATGAGGTGGCTAAAGCCTCATCAAGTCTCTAACCAAATCCATCATGCCTCATCTATGATGTTGAACTCTATCTAGTTACCTTCATTTATCATGATACCTACGATCTCATATATTTCTACAATCTCTTAAATCTCTATGATCTCCTCGATCAAATTGACTTGCACCTCTAAAAGCTTGGTCACCCTACTCCTTGAAGGGGTCTTGGATATCTCTCTATGTTCTAATCATCCCTAAAATTTTTGAGATTGTTGTGGCACCCAATACATTGAGGCTTTAGGTCCTTGTGGTATTATATCCTCAACTAACCCCACCAACTAATGAATGGCTTAACGGATTTGGGGTCCCACTCCTTATGGTATGTCCTATTGACCATACTGACTAGGTTTTCACCCATATCTTTGACTACCCTATTGATTGGACCTTTGATCACCTTACTGCTAGTCATGTTGATTAACATGTTGTTGTCCCAAACTATCTCCTCTAGGAGATGATGGATGGTGTTTGCATGCATGAGAACACACCTCTTTCCTAGGAAAAATTCTACACAATAACAAGAAAATATTAGGCTCAATAGACAAGAAAGGCCAAAATTTATTTTTTCATAGTTCCTAGTATTGAACCTAAGCTCTAATACCAAGTGTATTACCCTAAAAATAAGGAGAAAAAATAGACAATTTTTTTTACAAGGATGCATGGTGGACAAGGTGAGTTCCAACTATTGGCCATAGGTGCACACACATATAAATCCCTTTGGTCAAATCAGTCAAACGCAAAACCCTATAGAACAAGCATCAAAATAGTTCAAGGTTTCATCTACCAGGTATTGGGTTCCTTACACGACCAAATCTTGCTTGGAAGTGCTAGGGAGTCCATAGGTTAAGTGTTAGGGAGTCCATAGGCTAAGTCAATTTATAAGGATATGGCCTTGTATATTAAATTTGGCACTTAAAGATTTTTCACTTTAATCTAATTCCTTATTGACATACACTTTTTAGAAATCACTTATGTCATATTTTAATTTATGCTAAAGTGTTATAGCTCACTAACTTAAAATCAAATCGATATTAATCACGTGCAAAAAAAAAACATTTGACAAGAATTTTTCAATTAAATAAATATTAAAATAACTTAAGTGGAAAAGAAATCACTTGATGGAGGGTTTAATCCCAACCTGAAGATCCATTGGTTCTTGGCCTTCGATTAAAGATGCCTTAATCCTATACTTCAAACCCTGAATGTTATGGTGTGGAGCTAAAAGCTTCAACTGTTTGCAGACACTAGAAGGAAGGATGTTGAAGAACCAGAGCCACCGGCGTTGGCAGTATGACCCACGTCGGTCAAGTGCAGTGGAGAAGGAGACCGGCGACGACAGACAGTCGGCCGACGTCGACAGCACCAGACAAGCAGGGACTGGCGTTGGTCACCTGTGTATTTTTGGAAATGCTGTTGACGAACAGTCAGTTAAGTGAAGCGAGTGTTTGCATGATAAGCGACTAATTATAGTCACGAGTTGCGTGTCTAATTATTGTAACTAGAGTTCTATTTTTGTAAGCATGGGATCTTATTTATAGACCCATAAGGCATGTATTGTAATTAATTCTAAGGAAAGTAAAGGCATTGAAGCTAGCAAGGTCAAGGAGATCAGCTGAAGCATTCAAGGAGGGATAGCAACTCAGGCTTTAGAGTTGTTGTGTTGAGCAAGAGAGAGAGGGAAGAAGGTCTTGAGGTGTGGCAAGCCTTTGAGGTGGAGGAAGAAGTGGCATCTTCCTTATTGTATTTTCTTCTAGTAGTATTTAATACAAGAGTGTGTATTGTCTCTCAAATTCTTTGTTGTCTCAAGTTTCTAGCTACTTTATCATTCTGGTATAATTCCGTGTTTAATTGCATATAAGAAAGCAATCAATTGTGCTCTAATTGGTAGAGCTTCAGATCCCCTGACACTGAACATAACTATATATTCCAACTCTCACCCTTGCCGCCTCATTTGTCTATGCAACTGGGTAAGAAGAAATGGGGAGGGAAGGAAAAGGCCATGGCATGCCTCTTTTATTTCCTTGACCATTACTACAAGATGTTTCTATTTCTACAGAAACCATCTTGTTCTTCCTCTTAGCAAGGATACGTAACTAGTTTTAGTTTTATCTCTTATACTCAATAACTAGGGTTTAATACTAGTTGAAGGATTTTCATTCATTGTTTAAATGTTAGGTTTGAAAGATTCAAAGTTATTATATTTTTCTATATTTGAGTATCCATTATAGTATGTTTTAAGTTTTAGCTTATTGGTTTTCTCTAAAATTTGCATAAGAAGGCCACATGATTGCTTTTATTTCGTGATCTTTCCCTAGTATTCTCCAACAAGAAAGATTTAGTGTCTCCTTTGTTTGGTATGAATGATATTATTTGTTTGTATTAACATTGATATAGATTTTAGTTTTATGCAAGTTCAATCATGTTTTGCACATGGAGGATTGGAACTTAAGGAGGTAGATCATATGACTTACAAGATCTTTGGGCGGATCAAAAGGACTTAGAATGGCCCTAAAACAAAAAGGCATATATTTCAACTGTAATCACAACACATATAATCATGATAACCATATGGCACTTAAGTGCACCAAATAGTAATGCTGAATTCAAGATTATTCATACAATATCTAAGCATATTAATGTCAGAATAATCCATGTACTGAAGATATAAAAAAATATGCCAAACATCATGTAATAATATATAATGAAATACATGTACTACATCTACATAAAAGCATGATACTAATTAAAAAAACATCGATAATAAAGGAAGAAAAAATATCTAGGCACCTGGTGTCACTGTAGAGATTGATCAAATTGTCTAATAGCAAAAATAAATATGAGGTACAACCAACAAAATTAAAATTGAGCATTACATGTGCTTTGATGCCACCCACCTTTTTGATTAGACATGTATTATGTTTTTTATATTACAAATGTATCATAGGTTTTCAATAAGAAAGAAAGAAAGATACCCTTATTATTATAGGATATCTATATTTTAAAGAGGATCATGTTTTTAATAAGTACAAATAAACATATCATCTATAAACTCATTTTATTTTATTGATATCGATGGAAAGGTCCCTCACCCATACAAAAAGAGATGTCAAAAACAAGAAAGAGGTGGTGTTACGAACATAGTGGAAACAACCAACCAATCACAAGTCTCAATGGGAGAAAAACAAGAGATAACAACAAAATAAAGAGGAACCACCTCAGAGACTAGAAGGAAAAACCAAATCAAAACCAAATGGAATAGAGATAAGGGAACAATAACCAAATACATCATTATTTTAGAGTGAGTGACTTTGTGAGATGGACCCAAGTTTTTAGCTTCCACTTGACTGCACTTACCAAGACTAAAGACACCACCTAGGCCCATAACCTCTACCATTGCCTACATCTGGTTCTGCATAACGTGAGAAACCTTGACTCTAGAATCTATTGGTTGCCTACCCACTTGAGACATTTCCACTTATGCATCCAAAGTTTCCCTCACGCCTTTACTAGAGCAGAATACCACCAAGTATTTTGCAATAATAACAAGAAGATTTTAATTGTATTTGTTAATGAAGGGAGATAAGGATGGAAAAGGTTCAAGCCATATAGGCGTAACAAAACACACATTTTGTGAACCCTCTAGCATAGCTAGCATAGGATCATGCATAAGCACAAAATAGGTTTCTAAATCATGAAAATTGAAAGGGGAATCAAGACAAAACATTAAGAACTAATGAATGGGATAAATGGTCCAGTTACCTCCTTAAAGCTATTTAGCCACCCAATTATACTATCATGTAGGTTGCTTCCACACAAGATTTTCTACCATGGCTCAAACATCTTCTTTGTTTTGGAACACGTGGAGAAGATTGCTTGCAAAAAAGATGCCACATCAGAATTTGTTTTGTTCTGCCAAACTACGTGCAGATAGTCCTCCCTTAAAATGACCCTAATTGCCTCCAAATCTTCCACATTAGGGAGCCAAAAAATTAGCTTGATCCTATGGTTTGAGATACTAACACAAAAAACTATTTCACACTTCTCAATGTAGAGGGAAACGATAGGCACAATTATGGCCATACTAGAGACAATAGAATTCAAAGGTGAGTCCATAATGTGTAGAGCAAAGGATCTAGTAGATACAAAGGTGCAAGAATAAATATATTGCTTAGGAATAAAGCCTTCAAAAGTGTGTTGACAATCACGTCAAAGTTCTTAGCATCCATTAGAACGCATAAACATTAATGGAGAAAGATTCATGAATCACGTGATAAATCGCTAAAGTGCCAAAAAATAATAGCCCATGACATAAAAATGATTAAAAAAGCACCCATAAAGATCAATTAAGGCATCAAGAATCTGATTATTCAAGGCTCAACCACCTTAAGTAAAAATTATCCATCACAACATCCTCTAATTGGTCCACTCCCCAATTTTGTAAGAATTCAGCTTATTTGTTTGCATCCCTATAACAATGTGAGATAGACCAAGACTCCATATCATCTAAGAGGGGCCAGATCGAATAGAGAATATTATTTAGTCTTCAAGATTTTACTTGATGGTTCTGGATCACCTCCATAATGATCTTAGAATCACTCTCAATCACCAAGTGCTCAATACTGCATTGACCAACCAATTAAATGCTGAAGATAGCCACCTAGCTTTGACTTCATTGTTAGTATCATATTGAATATTTATGGAAGAGGCATGAATAAGGGATCTAGTGCAGTCCCAAATGCTACACCTAGCCCCTGAAGCTCCTGGATTCCCATGAGCAACACCATTAAAGTTTAATTAAAAAAAAAAAGGGGCATTTAAGAGGTGACAACACAACGTTGGGAATAACCTCTACATACTCTTGACCCATTAACGGGGATCTATAAATTCATTCTTATTATTAAATCGATATGACCATTCTTTTGTAAGTCATAAATAAAAATTAGAAACAAGACTTGAATAGAAGTTTATTTTTTGTGCATTAGTATATATTTTGAAAGGCCTTTTGTAGTTTTTTGTGACAGTTATGAAGTGAATATGATTATGAAGATTTTAGAGTCATAATATCAAGACACATATATTGGGTACATTTTACTTGAGATAATAAGACATTTTTAGAAATTTGTTGTAAGAGAATTTTTTAAATCATGTATTCATTTGCAAAAAATCAAACCTTATGTTAGTAAAAGGGCCACTTCCATTGTATAAAAATACCATTGGCATATGAATCATAGTATATTAGGTTTAAATGTTACCATGGTTTAAACCTTAAAACCAATGTAAGATAAAAATTTTATATGACGATTTTAGGGTAATTAATTTCAAGATGCAAAAATTAGGCATATCTGACTTGAGATAATAAGATATTTTTAGAATCTTTTTGTAAGTTTTTTTTTTTTTTCTAGTTTTTAAAGGCATATAAGAGTAAAGGGGAGGCTGAAAAAGTAAACATATTATTTACCACCAATTAACCATTATATTAGTACGAGGGCCACTTTCATTGTGGCATCACTCTCATCGACATAAGAATAATACTATATTAGGTTTATATGTTGTAGCACCCTCAAGATCTACTCTAAAACCAAAAACATTTTTTTGACAAAAAGAATGACGTAAAGCCTTAGAGTTACACCACTTGCACTAAAATGTCTTGCAATAAAGTGAAATGATCATACAAATTCATCCATAATTAATTCTATTCGATTAATACAGATAGTTTGGTTGTAGATTGAGTTTCTGAAAACATGCCAAACTATGATCCTAGGCTTATGATTAGGATCTCAAAAGGTATGTAATATACCTAGGGAGGGGTAGAATAATAACATAAATAGTAGAATAATGGATAGAATATTATAGAGGAATAATCCCACATGCATAGAATGGAAGAATGAGATATATTAGATAATATAAATAGAGGGGCATAAGATATTGTAATACATCCAAGCAAATATATCAAGTAGAGTATTAATCTGATAAGGAGGTAGTCCCCTTAAAGTGAAAAGTGATTCAGAATGATTCCTTTCACAAAAAGAATACAATAATATATATTCAGTATTTGTATGATTTTGGGTATTTTAACATACAGGTTCCTAACATCTGGTATCAGAGTTATTTCTGTGATCTTTGTTGCAGGCACATTTTGGAAATTTATATTTGGGAGCTTCATTTTATCTTGAATATTTTCAAAAGTATGATCCACATCTTTCTTTCTTGTTCCAATTAGAATCTCAAAATCATGATTGTTCTTCTTTAATCTTATCTCAAACTCTAATGAATTATGCCAATTTTTTTTTGAGTTCTATGGGCCTCATTTCTAATTTTTTAGAACATTTTAAATTTTTGATTTTTGTTTAGTATTGTAAAAGTTATCTCAATTTTAGTAACTGCTTCTATGTTGTAAAAAAAAAAGAAAAAAAAAAGAGAAAAAAATAAAAAAATAAAAAAATAAAAATGGAGCTTTCCATTTTATCTAGAACAATGCATCAATTAAACAATGATAGAGATAAATTATTAGTAATATGCATGCTACAATAAATATATTTGAACTTCACTTCCATATACTAACAAAGTATGATAAGGAAATTAATGCATGGCAAGATTGAGAAAATAACTATAGTGAATGGTATGGGGATTTATTTCCTATAGTTGAAGCATATGAGATGGACATAACTACATGGATAGATTTGGAGGATTCTTGCAACCTCTGGTATGTTGATTTCCTTTCTTTGACCGTGACTACTTCACTTTAGATGCACCTAAGTAAGCACCCAAACATGCCACTACTGAACCCACGCTAGCCACCAATGCTTCAAATTTTTTTTTTGCATTCTTTGTTGGGGTTAGACACTTCAAAAAAAAAGTGTATAACAAATAATGATAAGGAGGATAACATGTATCCTCCATTGGCTCACCAAGCAGATTATTTTAAGCATCCTTGTTCTAGCTTTGAGGTGATGATCGTCAAGTTTTAAATTTCAATGCTCGAATCTAATCTCATAATTATCATGTTTCAAGCTGAGGTTATTCCATTCATAACTCTTTGGGCACTTCACCCTCATGTTATAGTAATTGATTTCATATTGTGCTTGCTAATCTCCAAGCATAAGAGGAAGAAGTGGAAGTAAAAAAGGATGCATGGTCGGGCTTCCATCTGGGCCTCCATATATTTTTTATGTAATTTTTTGCATGTTTTGAGGGTGAAACATTTTCAAGGGGGAAGGAATGTAATGTACCTAGGGAGGGGTAGAACAGTAGTATAAATAGTAGAATAATGAATAGAATATTATAGAAGAATAATCCCACATGCATAAAATGGAAGAATGAGATAAATTAGATAGTATAAATAGAGGGGCATAAACCATTGTAATACATCCAAGCAAATATATCAATTAGAGTATTAATCTGATAAGGAGGTAGCTCCCTCAAAGTGTTAAGTGTTTCAAAGTGATTCTTTCCACAAAATGAGTAAAATAATATATATTCAGTATTTGTATGATTTTGTGTATTTTAGCATACAGGCTCCTAATAAGGTAACATCATCCAGATTACTCAAATTCTAAAACGGACCTCACCATTAAATTTTGAACATTCGGTAAACCTAAAAATACATATAAATTTGTCCCTTTTGAACATTAAATGCAAATTTCTAAATTAATTGAGGTCTCTAATAATTTTACATATAATCTCATTTTATCAAAAATTTAATTTAATTTATATATTAATATTCATTTTATGTGAGTCACAAATCCACATGATAAATATTATTCATAGATTCCATGAAGTCTACCAACTCCCACAAGGTATCTAATAATTTTGTGTAATAAGTGAAAATTTCTAAGATTAAGTATTATGCCAAACCTATAACTAAGATGATCACCATATTCCTTGTGACCCTAATATACTAAGTGTTTATCACATTTCATGGATTCCAAAAAGGTGTGAGTGTCGCATAATAAGTGTATGGGTCCACAAACTTGAATACTTTCTATGATATTTGCATTAAAGAATGAAAATCATGTTCAAGATAACATGATTTGTGGATTTTAGTTATTTCCATGTGATCATTAAATTATTATATATACATGTATGTATGTATTTATGTGTGTGTATATGTAGTAATCCACATAATGTTTTATGTGTAAAATGTATAAAATAGGTACATACAAGTATAATATCTTTTAAGTTTCAAATGTATTTCCATGAATTTACTTTTAAATGGAGTCTAAATGTAGTTTATATTTCCATGGATTAAAATTATTATGAACATGGTTTAAATGTTGTGGAGAGATCAGGTCATTCACATGTCACTATCACATTGGCATAAAGTCAATAAAATAAAATAAAATGATATAATGATCACTTAACTATGTAGAGAAGTCTCTGGTGCATGATTGTAGGTTGCATGAAATGAGGCTCTATCAAAACCATTTGACATAAGTCCCCACACAATGGTTTCAACCAACAAGATTAACTTTGAGCCATTGGGATGGTGACACTTGGTCACCATCTAGAGTTCTCAAGGTTAGGGAGTGAGTGACGGTCATGAAACATTATTCGAGACTTGAGCATTGCATGTGACTAGATCAACCTCCACGTGGAAGGATCTCTCAAAATCAACTAAAGTAAATAACCTAAATTGCTAAGTCACATCTCAATAAAGTGATAAAATTATATTTATTTGAGTTAGGCCATGGTGAGCAAGATGAAAAATATGTGGATTTAAAAAAGGTCATACTTCTGCACGGTTGAACAAAATTTATAAACCAACACATCTAGAGACCCATATGAAGAAGTTAGTGTGATCACGATGTGACTCTGAGCATCACGTGGCATAATATCAAAGTCAGAATGATCTATTATGTTGTATGAAATTATTGAGCCATTTGGTGTGATAGTGTGCGTCGAAAGGGAAGTAAGTCAGCAATGAGTTGTGTGTGTGTGTGTGTGTGTGTGTGTGTGTGTGTGTGTGTTGATGCATTAAGTCAATCATGCATTCACAACCACCTTGCAATTGTAGTAAGAAGCACTGAAATATAAAGGTCATATATCAACTAAAGAGAAACTAAGTAATTAAGTTTGACATAATTAGTATTGTGACTGAGAGCGAGAAGTTAAAAATGACATTTTCCATAAAGGACAAAATGTTTCACATTACAAACATCAATTAATACAAGAGGATTTAGCTTTAGAGGTTCAAGGTGATCATAAAGATGTGGAAACACCTTCAATTTATATGAATTAAGAAAGAATATAAAGATATTAGTTTTTAAAATATAATGTCATTTATTATTGTAGATATAATGCCATTCATTATTGTAGTTTGGGGGATAGTCACCCGTCTCAATTTTTAATAGGATAGGGAACTCCTTACATTGAACATAGCATCAAAATAAATTGAAACTAAAACTATCATTGAAGAATCTATTGCTTAAACCATTAATCATGTTTCTACTTATAAATATATAATTTTATGAAAGGAGCAATATTAACATCGATTCTTGTAGATTTCAATATTTCAATACTGAGAAGTAATTATTTTTTGCTTTTAAACATTTCATATTATGCAAGAGAATTCAATGAAAAAAACACAACAAAACAATCTTAGAATACCACTCTACCATTATATAATATTGAGATTATCTCAATATTAAAATTTTTATTGATTTTTATATGATTATAATGAATACTCGATGTGGAGATGATTTAATGACATTTTTGGGAGATTGGTGGTAGTGATGTGTTTTCATTTATGTCAAGTAGCATTGGTGATGACAAAGTGGCATGAGAGTGCTCTTGGTCTAATATGCATGATCTTAGTGCTCAACTCAGTCTTGATTTCTAGTGAAAGCTTGTGGGAGTAATTGGTTCTATGGAAGCATGAGTGGATGGAATGGAGAATGGAGAGAGAGTACATGGTATGTCCATATGGTTGAGAGAGCAATTTGAGTCCTTCCAGGTGGTCTTCAGGTGGAGTGCAAGTCATCCTATGCCTTGTGGGCTTGACCATGTGTGGTTACATATGGGGTTTAGAGTACTTTGAGATCTATATCATGATGAGGAGCTTAGTATACTTGGAATATGCATGTTAGACATGTATATAGTGATAAGAGGTTAAGTATATGATTTGCAAGAGGTGGCTAGTAATCTGCAAGATAGTTTTGCCATTGGCCTAGTTGGCCTAGGTGGGCTTGTGAGGCCTTGTGAAGAGTTAAAAGGTGTTTGCAGGATGATGAAGCTTGTTGTTTCATGAGAGATGGTTAGACAAGTTTGTCAAATCATGTTTATCAAGTATGAGGTTAGAGATTGAGCTATAAAGTCAGAAAGATGGCTTATAAGCTTCAAAGGAGGCTCGAATGGTGTATTTTGAGCTTGAGAAGAAAGTTTTAACGTTCACTAGTTCATGTAAACTTTGCATGGGGACTTGAGCCATTTGGGAGAAGTGGCACATGGACCTAAGAAGCCTTTCCAAGTATTTTTTAGTGGATTAAGGGACATAACTTTACGAACATTTGTTAAGAATGTAAACTGGTAAAAAACCCTTTATAAACCCTCATAATGGAGCGATTGGAGAGATATTGATATAAAGGACACAAAATGGATTGGTTGACCAAGTTTGACTATTGGAAGGTATAGAGGACTCCTCTAGGCATCTCCAAGTGGTAGTGGTGTGTCAGGGCAGTAAGCATAAGGTACAAAAATATGCTTGTCTCTAAGTTTTTAGTGCTATAGGTAGAGTTGACTAAATCAACACATAAGAGTTGTTGGAGCTTGAAGGCCAGGACTTGTTATTGAAGTCCATAGAGTTGTTTTGGAAAGAAATAGTCATTTTTTCAATTATCTAAGTCAATTAAGTTGACTAGTTGCAAGAGTGGAAATGGAGCAAACATTGAACAAAAGCCAATCAGAGTGAGAACCTATTTAAGGATTGATTTCAAGTGTTTAGGGATGGAAAAAATGGTTTGGGGTCTTATTTCAAGACCTATCCATCCTAGTTCACTTATTTTTAAGTGTTAATGGTGCTTATAAAATAGTTAGAAGGAACTCACAAAATGACTAGTCTGTGTAAGTCAAGATATTGGAACCCATGACAGTGAGAATGGTTTGCAGTAACAAAATGGCCTTTGAAGCATATGAATCTTGTCATTGGAAATGTTATAAGGTTTTTGAAAGATATCATGAATGCACTGGAATATCAAGAAAGTGTTTGCACAAGTGTTAGATGTCATGTTCATCATGATTAGTTTTTGGAGCTTGTAGGTAGTCTAGAGTGGCCTATTTGGAGAGGCTAGTTTAAGATTTTTTGAGAAAAGTTTAAGGTAATTAAGAGCTTGGTGATATTATATGAGTGTCATATCTTTATTAAATGGCTTTTATATTTATAATTTTTCTCTAGTTTGGTTGAAGCAGTTAAAGATCTTTGCCTGAGTTTCTGGTGTGCATGAATAGTTTGAGTAATCAGTTTGTTTGAGTTGGTTTGGACTTGTGTGAGATATGTAAAGGTAAAAAATGGATTTGGAGGTGTTTTTTATGTCATGGATGACCTATCCATGTGATTTTTTCATTTTTTTATTTGAGAAAATCTTTTGTATGCTTTAGTTCTATATGATTGCATTTTCTGGGTTTCTAGCCCTATTAGCGATTAGTCTAAAAGGCTTGGTTCAAGGTATGAATTATATTTATAGATGTTTTAGACCCATTATAGGGTGAGAAATGATCTATTGGATGCAGGTTTGATGTGTTTGAATCATTGGTGAGGGATATTATTTATGGAAATGGTCATATGTGGTGAATGACCTATAAGGGCTAATGCATTAGGCCTTATTGAGATCTAAAGGAGGATTGAGATTTTTTTGATGTATGGATGACCTATGGAGTGTTTGAGTTGGTTTGATGACATGTATGAGGATATTTTCTAAGGATAATACAAGTATGCAAAGTATCTTGGTTGACCAAGATGGGTTAGATGATGGAGCGAGATATATATATATATATATATATATATATATATATATATATATATATATATATATATATATATATATATATATATATATATATATACAAGGTCAAATTGTCCTATTTATAGAGGTGTGAGATTGTGTGGACAAAAACAAATAAAAGAGCTCAATCAAGGAGTAGAGATGGGTCATTGAGGACCATCAGAGGGTGTAGAGGATTAGTCATGTTTAACTGATCATGTTCATGAGCTAACAATTCATTAGACCTAACAATCTAAAGGGTGACTTATTTGAGCGAATGAGGTAGGTGTGCTTGCCTTGAGAAGATAAGCAATCTTACAAGTGTTAGAGAAAGAGAAGGTCATCATCAGGTGTAGAATACATCAAAGTAATGGTGGAAATTAGAGCAAAGGTGGTTGAGTGGGTGCTTAATTACCTAGGGGGTTGTAGCCTCCTTGTTAGTTGGATCTAGCTAAAGATCTAGTTAGAGCTAGACTAAATTGAGGGGTGGATACTCCTTGATCAGTTGGAGTTGGTCTAAAGTCTCATGTTTATATTATCCTTATAGGACTATAGTCCATTGGTTTTTAGGCTTGAGAGTGGGTTTTATCCCCTTAGAGGGTTTCCCACATAAATGATGTGTTCACATGATGTATGCTCTTGTTCATGCTTTGGATGTTTAAGCTTTCATGTTCATGTTGCTAGATCAGATTAATGAATGATGAATGGGTTTTGGAATTGAATGTACATTATTTTATACTGATTTAACCCCTCTTAGTAGCTACTCTCAATGATTGGTATTAGAGCAGGTCCTTCTTGAGGCTTAATCAGCTTGGAAGGTGATCTTGTGAGTAGCTTGGTTATTGGTGTCTGCCTAGTCATCTTGTTGGTAGAGTTGAGGGAGTTGGTGATAATCAGTATAGTATTCTAGTTGTTGTCATAGTTATTCATTTTTTTTGAATTTTGAATTCAAGGGTTGATGAACTTTGAAGGTTGCTTTAAGAAGATGGATGTCAAAGTAGGGATTATTCTTCGCTCAAGCCAAGGTAAGTTGTTTGTTGTTATAGATGGTTATTCAAGAATGAAGGTTTGTCAAAGAAGGAATATTATAATGGAGATAATTATTTTGAATCCAAATCAAAAATCAAACCTAGGTTGATAGACAAAAAGGATCTTGAAGTCATATTGAAAGACAATCCTATTTTTATTAGGTCTCCATGAGACTTAATGATGGTATGAGAGCTAATGAAGATTTCTGAGTAAGGGCATATATATTGAAGATAAAATTTCATTTAAGGGTAGGGTAGAGAGGCAATAATGGTTATGAAGTCATACTTTAGGGTCATGCATTGATTGTCTAAGGTGCTCATATGAAAGAGAACAAATAGTGACCTAGTTTGCAAGCGAGAGAAAGAAAGAAGAAATTCTTGAGGGTTGTAAGGAGAATGAAGTAGATAAGAGTATCATGACATGTTAGTGATATGTTCTTGATGTGATTAATAGTATGAAGACCTAGTTTATTGTGTTTGAAAACTTGATGAGAAAGAAAGATGAAAGACAAACCTGATTGATTAAAGGAGATTGTTGAAAGTGATCTTGAAGGTTTATGGTGAATATCCTATTTCTTTGTTGTCAAGGTGACCTCATAAAGTCATAGAGGAGTATGATGACATCTTGAATAATTTGAGGTTGATAGTTATTTTTGAGTTTCTTGTCAGAATTTTGAGTTTTCATAATAGGGTCTTAACTGTGAGGATAAGGTTGATTCTTTGAGTCAATTTGAAGGGCTTTCATGAAGAGATCAATGGACTAAGAGGTTGGTTATGAAATTAAGGTCATGTAGCATTATTTTTATTATTGTGGTATTCAATGTTGAGTGTTTTGAAGGAAATATTTATTATCAAATGACTGACAGATATTAGGTGTATACACAAAAATTTATGACTGTGTGTTTCCATGAAATGTTTTGAAGAGTTCTTAGCCATAATAGCTTGTGGTGTTTGAAGGATATATGGTTGATCATATGGGAGATGTTACTAATTAACTCATATGTTCAAGCCTGCTTGAGGAGGTCTAATTAATCCTATAGGTCAGTGAAGAGAAAATAAGTAAGGATGATTATTCAAAAGGCATGTTTTGGTCTCCTTGTCCTAAAGTGCATTTTTGATGCCTTGGTTGAGTAGTGATTTGAAGAAGAAAGGTCAAATAGTTTGTTTGAGGTCATGAGAAAGATAGTCATGAGTCATTATATGTGGTTTGAGCTTCTATGGTGCTTAGATATTTATTTTGTGGTCAAAAGTCAAAGTTGACCAATTTTGGTAGTGATGACTGCCTAGAGTGTGTCCAATGTGCTCTTTTGATGTTTTCTTGGGGATAGAAGGTTGGATAAAGTTTATTAAAGTTGGGTTTGACATGTAAAATTATAATAGGAGGTTTGATGATGTCCATGACGTGCTTAGGTATGTGTTTGACCATTTGGTCAAGATGACTGTTGTAACTTGTGGCTTGTATGCACAGATTGCTTGATTACAAGGGTCACTTGAAGTTTGGAGATCCGTCATGAATTATTTTATGCTCAAGAAGGTCTACACATATGTTTGAGACATGATCCATGTGGTTTCATAGGTTTTTGAATCCTTTTGTACTAGGTGGAGCATTTTGTGTGGTCACTAGCTTCTCTTATCAAGAGCATGCATTTAGTGGCTTAAATAAAGTCATGGTTCCCAAAGGTTTGGAGGCTTAAAATTTGGCATGAAAGTGAGTTTTAATGGTCTCTAGGTGTGGTATCTAGCTTAGGTGTCTACGTTGATCGAAGGTTGACCTTTGACCAAGGTTTACTTTGAAGCCCTAGTCATTTAGGCATGATTGAAAGTGGTCCATCTTTGGAGTTGGAGGCTGGAAACTTCAAATCAACTGAATGTGCCAAATGGGTAGCTGAAACAATTTTTAAAGTGGTTTGAAGGTAAGAAAATTTCAAGTTATTCAAGTTTTGGTCTTCTAGGAGGCCTAATTGGCTAGTAGGCTAAAGAAGGAAGTCTACTAAGAAGGATGAACTGGGATATCATTCTTGGCATGTCTAAGGGGGCATGGTAATGAAATTTAGATATAGAGTTTCATGATCTAAAAGTGTACACATAGAGAGTTATGAGGTCTGCAGTGGCCAAATAGGGCTACAAGAGGTCTAAGTAGGCCTAGTGGAAAAATTGAGCAATTTTGTGATATCTTTCCAAAGAAGGTTGGATTTGTTAGTTTCAGATGAGTAGGTTGGTATATTATAAGCATGGTTTAAGTATGCATGGATTGTATAGACTGAGAAAGATCCTTTAAAGTGGAGATGGGTCCTAAGGGGAGATGTGTTACTATGCAATTGGTGATAGGTCCAAGGATCTAGGTAGCTTGGGAGAAGGACTGAGTTAAAGGTATTTAGTTTTAGTTAAGAAGATTCAGTTGTCTGATCAGATCTATTGAAAGAAGGGAGTGTGATTTAGTGTTGTCTAGGTCTCTTGGACACTTAGAGGTTTGAGTTCAATGTTTAGCAAAGGGGGAGCCAAGTTCTTTGTTTCTCAAGTGACAGTGGTCTGAGGAGGAACTAGTGTGCTTTCCTAGTAGTCAGGTCCAAGGATCTTATAGGTATTTTAGAGCTATGACCTGAATTGGTTCTTGAAGGGAGCTTGGTCCAAGGGGAAACACTATGGTTGCTTTGTGATATGTTGCTAATAGTTGGTGTGCTTTAAGTTTGAAAGGATGAGAGAGAAAGGTATGTACTCTTGGTTATGTTCTTAATTTGCTTGATTAAAGAATAAGAACCTGCTTGGTAAATGAGTCCATTTTGTCATTTTGGCAAAGGGGGAGAGAAAAAAGGAGTGTTTCCATCAATGACAATGGGGGAGATTATTGGGAGATTGGTGGCAGTGATGTGTTGTCATTGATGTCAAGTGGCATTGGTGATGACAAAGTGGCATGAGAGTGCTCTTGGTCTAATATGCATGATCTTAGTGCTCAACTTAGTCTTGATTGCTAGTGAAAGCTTATGGGAGCAATTGGTTCTATGGAAGCATGAGTGGATGGCATGGAGAATGGAGAGAGAGTACATGGTATGTCCATGTGGTTGAGAGATCAATTGGAGTCCTTCCAGGTGGCCTTTAGGTAGAGTGCAAGTCATCCTATGCCTTGTAGGCTTGACCATGTGTGGTTTCCTATGGGGTTTTGAGTACTTTGAGATCTATAACATGATGAGGAGCTTATTATGATTTGCATATGCATTTTAGACATGTATAAGGTGCTAAGAGGTTAGGTGTATGGTTTGTAAGAGGTGGCTAGTGGTCTGCAAGATAGTTTTGCCATTGGCTTAGTTGGCCTAGGTGGGCTTGTGAGGCCTTATGAAGGGTCAAAGGGTGTTTACAGGATGATGAAGCTTGTTATTTCATGAGAGATGGTCAAAAAAGTTTTTCCAAGCATGTTTATCATGTTTGAAGTCAAAGATTGTGCTACAAAGTCATAAATATGGTTCAAAAACTTCAAAGGAGGCTTGAATGGTGCATTTTGAGCTTGAGAAGAAAGTTTTAACATTCACTAGTTCATGTATATTTTGCATGGGGACTTGAGCCTTTTGGGAGAGGTGAAACATGGACCTAAGAATCCTTTCCAAATATTTTTTAGTAGATCGAGGGACAACTTTATGAACATTTGTTAAGAATGTAAACTTGTCAGAAACCCTTTATAAACCCTCATAATGGAATGATTAGAGAGATATTGATAGAAAGGACCCAAAATGGATTGGTTGACCAAGTTTGATGGGGACTTGAGCCTTTTGGGAGAGGTGAAACATGGACCTAAGAAGTCTTTCCAAGTATTTTTTAGTGGTTCAATGAACATTTGTTAAGAATGTAAACTGGTCAGAAACCCTTTATAAGCCCTCATAATGGAATGATTAGAGAGATCTTGATAGAAAGGACCCAAAATGGATTGGTTGACCAAGTTTTACTAGTGTAAGATATAGAGGACTCCTCTAGGCATCTCTAGGTGGTAGTGGTGCGTCAGGACAATAAGTAAAAAGTATAAACATATGCTTATTTCTAAAGTTTTTAGTGCTACATGCAGGGTTGATTGAGTCAACACATAAGAGTTATCTGATCTTGAAGGCCAGTACTTTTTCTTGAAGTCCATAGAGTATTTTTGGTAGGAAATAGTCACTATGTCAATTATCTAAGTCAATTAAATTGACTAGTCGTTAGAGTGGAAATGGAGCAAACAGTGAAGAAAAGCCAACTCGAGTGAAAAATTCTTTAAGGATGGATTTCATGTGTTTAGGGATGGAACAAATGGTTTGGGGTATTATTTAAAGTCCTATCCCTCCTAGTGAACTTGTGTAAGTGTTAATGGTGCTTATAAAATAGTTGAAAGCTCACAAAATGACTAGTTTGTGTAAGTCAAGATATTGGAACCCGTGACAGTGAGAATGGTTTGTAGTAACAAAATGGACATTAAATCATATGAATTTTGTGATTGGAAATGTTCTAAGGATGTTGAAGGATCACATGAATGCATTGGAAGATCAATAAAGTGTCTGCACAAGTGTTAGATGTCATGTTCATCATGACTGGTTTTTGGAGCTTATAGGCAGTCTGGAGTGGCCTATTTGGAGATACTAGTTTGAGCTATTATATGTGGCGAATGACCTATAAGGGATAATACATTAGGCCTAATTGAAATCTAAAGGAGGATTGAGCTTATTTTGAAGTATGGAAGACCTATAGAGTGTTTTATTTGGATTGATGACATGTATAAGGATATTTTATAAGGGTAATACAAGTATTGTAAGTATCTTGGTCAACCAAGATGGGTTAGATGATGGAGTGATATATATACAAGGTCAAATTGGCCTATTTGTGGAGGTGTGAGAGTGTGTGGACAAAAGCAAATAAAAGAGCTCAATCAAGGAGTAGAGATGGGTCATTGAGGACCATCATAGGGTGTGGAGGATCAGTAATGTTTGAATGATCATGCTCACGAGCTAACAAGTCATTAGACCTAATAGTCTAAAGTGTGGCTTGGTTGAGAGAATGAGGGACGTGTGCTTGCCTTAATAAGATAATCAGTCTTTCAAGTGTTAGAGAAAGAGAAGGTCATCATCAGGTGTAGAAAACATCAAAGCATTGGTGGACATTAGAGTAGAGGTGGTTGAGTGGGTGATTAATCACCTAGGGGGTTGCAGCCTCCTTGCTACTTGGAGCTAGCTAAAGGTCTAGTTGGAGTTGGCATAAATTAAGGGGTGGATACTCCTTGATCAGTTGGAGCTGGTTTAAAGTCTCATATTTGTATTATCCTTATAGGACTGTAGTCCATTGGTGTGAAAGCTTGAGAATGAGTTTTCTCCCCTTAGAGGGTTTCCCACATAAATGATGTGTTCACATGATGTATGCTCTTGTTCATGCTTTAGATGTTTAAGCTTTCATGTTCTTATTGCTAGATCAGAGTAATGAATGATGAATGGGTTTTGGAATTGAATGTACATTGTTGTCTATTGATTCACCCCTCCCTCTCAATAGCTGCTCTCAACAACCATATTCTACCCAACCATCCTAATGGTGAGTGCACATTGTTCATAAGAGGAAAATGATGAATATCGTTACTAATATATTGAATCTTCCACTGTATAACACACTAAATGCAACACAATATAATATCCTCAATTCTTACCTCACTATCTAGCCTATTCAATTATTCTGAATTATTTACAACTAGTGAGATAAAAGGGGAAGGATCACACAAGGGTCTAGTGAGGAAATAATAATAAACATAAGGTGCAAGAAACAAGAATTGATACAAGACAAGCCAATAAACAATCATCAAATTGGTCAATAGAGATAGATCTGAAAATGACATGAATCCACTCTAGAGCATAAAAAGGTGGGAAGAATTTCACATTTAAAACATGGTCCCTAAACATATAACTAAATGCTAATAAAAAATAATCTTATATAGATGGTGAAGACATTTAAGTCCAAGTGAGTTAATAAACTGACAAAATTTTGGCTAGGTCTTAACCACCTCTCATAATGCCTTGGCAAAGACCTTAATGCTATATGACTATAACAACGATTTTGGTGGAACATACTTTTAAATGTAAAGATCAATTCTTCTCCTTCTTATAACCCACCCCAAAAATTATAGAAGATTAAAACCCAATACAAAGACAAAAATAATACAAAAATAAATAAAACAATACAACTACTGTGTAAAATTTATAAAGGAAAATTTCCACACTTAAATAAGATCCACATAACATAAAGCTACGTCCTTCAACAAAAAGAAAAGGGTATAACTGCAAACATTCAAGAAAAAGGAAAGTTGCTGTAATAATATAAGTTTCATATAATTTTAAGGTCAACCACATCCTTTTTCCAAAAAAAGAGAAAAAGGCGTACAGGGACATTAAAGATTACCTTGGACAAGTTGTGACACAATCAATCACTCATTGGTTAACACTATAAATTCTATCTCAAAATTCTTTTTTATTTATTTGTTTAGTCAAGTGAAACTAAGTTACCATGTGCTATTTAAGGTTCAAATATTTCATTTTATTTATCTCTTTTCTCCCCCAAAAAATGCTTATCTTTCATTATGTGTGTGAGATTTTCTTCTTGATTCCAATTCCCTAATTGTCACTACGTCTTGCCCTTTTTTACTCATGTCGATCTACGGATAAAGAATAAAATGATCACATCTAATTTATTCAACCACCCATGCATTTTGGATCTTATCCCAAGATTTTGATCTCTTTTTATTAAATGTGATGACTTTCAGTTTGGCTATGGCTTATGGTTAATTGAATGACAATTCATCATTGTCATTGGATTAAGATCATTTTCTTTAAATGTGGTCCATTTTTATTTTATTTTATCACATTCATACCTAAATAGCCATGAACACATTTGCATTATTATTCCATGGTCATGTGAGGAATAATATTCAACAAAACATAACATGTTCATTTATGTTTGGAGTGTTTAATCATAAGATGTTAGTCCCCATGAGGTAAAATGTCATATAATCAAATTGTACATGTAATAAACTAAATTGATCATGGAATGTTGATTTTTATTAAATCCATTGCCATGCTGAACCCACTTTTATTAATATATTAGTGTTAGGGTGTGGAGCTAAAAGCTTCACCTTAATGCAAACTGGGAGGTTTCTGAGCATGACAGTCGCCGGCATCGACAGGCCACAACCGACGTCAGTCAGAGGACAATGCAAAAGGAAACTGACATCGGTAGGGATCAGCCAGCTTTGGTCACCTCTAGGAAGACAGGGACCGATGTTGGTCACCTGTG
The DNA here is from genome assembly GCA_037957365.1 of Torreya grandis. Lineage (NCBI taxonomy): Eukaryota > Viridiplantae > Streptophyta > Pinopsida > Cupressales > Taxaceae > Torreya > Torreya grandis. The sequence goes on along the minus strand of JARHVA010001721.1, from coordinate 781,185 downwards.
GCAGTTCTAAAACTGCTATTGACGAACAGTCAGTTAAGTGAACGGAGAGTTTCCATGATAAAGACTAGTTCGAGTCTTTGAGCCGCTTGTCTAAATTAGTGTATGCATGAGATCTATATAATAGACTCATGGGCTGTATTTTTAAGTGGAGAACTTGTAGAACTCAAGTGTAGAACTTGGAGAGTTCTTCCCATGGTGGAATCATGTAGGATTCCTCATGTATGTAAGATCAGGTTGGTCTGCAGGGGTGTGTATGTGTGAGGGTCAAAAGGAGATCGATGGGGGAGTAGGATCCAAGGTGACAGCAATACATCAAGGAACAGGATCATGGTGAGATCTATTTGGAGTACCGGTTCGTACTTGATTATACTGGACGTACAATGAGGTGAACAACAGCTTGTGTTAGTTGTGACCTATTGAGAGAAGATTACTCAAGTGGGAAGATTACTGGGAGCCCTTGAGGAGGAAGCCTCACAGAGGTGGAAGAAGAGTGTGATCTCTTTATTGTAATTTCCTTTGTAATGAGTTGAATACAATTATGTGTTGCCTCTCATATTCTATGCTATTTCTCATTGATAGTTATTTGTTCTTCTGGTTATTTCCGCAATCTTAAGTTACTTATACAATGGTAATCATGTGTGCTCTTAATTCTGACAAGTTGTGTCAGAGCTTTGGGGAACTTAGGTCATATCAAATGGTATTAGAGTGAGGTTGGATGTTCTCAGAGCGAGTTTGACTAACAGATGGCCCAGATCTGGTTAGTGGTTTGTTGATTACAGGTTACTCACAGGGGTTTTTGATTGAGTGGGAGTATAACAACGACAGAAGAAGGTAAGATGAGAATGAAGAAATTTAGGCACAAGATTAACACCACAAGGAGTGTGGTGGGTAGTCTTCAAGTGGGAGCTTGAAGAGGAATACAAGCCAGGATGCAGATTAGACAAAGTACTAGTTTAGGTACAGGTGCAGCTATTTATCTTCAAGTGGGAGATTGTTAGGGTGTGGAGCTAAAAGCTTCACCTTAATGCAAACTGGGAGGTTTCTGAGCATGACAGTCGCTAGCATCGGCAGGCCACAACTGACATCGATCAGAGGATAGTGTAGAAGGAAATCGACATCGATAGGGATTGGCCGGCGTCAGTCACCTCCAGGAAGACAGGGATTGACGTCAGTCGCCTGTGGTGGTTCCAAAACTGCTGTTGACAAACAGTCAGTTAAGTGAACAAAGAGTTTGCATGATAAAGACTAGTTCGAGTCTTTGAGCCACTTGTCTAAATTAGTGTATGCATGAGATCTATTTAATAGACTCATGGGCTGTATTGTTAAGTGGAGAACTTGTAGAACTCAAGTGTAGAACTTGGAGAGTTCTTCCCATGGTGGAATCATGTAGGATTCCTCATGTATGTAAGATCAGGTTGGTCTGCAGGGGTGTGTATGTGCGAGGGTCAAAAGGAGATCGGTGGGGGAGCAGGATCCAAGGTGACAACAATACATCAAGGAGCAGGATCATGGTGAGATCTACTTGGAGTACTGATTCATACTCAGTTATACTGGACGTACAATGAGCTGAACAACAACTTGTGTTAGTTGTTAGTTGTGACCTATTAAGAGAAGATTACTCAGGTGGGAAGATTACTGGGAGCCCTTGAGGAGGAAGCCTCACAGAGGTGGAAGAAGAGTGTGATCTCTTTATTGTAATTTCCTTTATAATGAGTTGAATACAATTATGTGTTGCCTCTCATATTCTGTGCTATTTCTCATTGATAGTTATCTGTTCTTCTGGTTATTTTTGCAATCTTAAGTTGCTTATACAATGGTAATCATGTGTGCTCTTAATTCTGACAAGTTGTCAGGGAATCCAAGAACAACACACCTTGTTATGATCCCACTTGTTAGGATCTTTCTCCTCAGAAAGAGCACAATATAATTACCAAATACAAGCAATTAAACATGCGGAAATAACCAAAAGTACAAGTAACTAGAATTCACCAATAGCACAGAATATGAGAGACAATATACAATCTTGTATTAATACTCGTATAGAAAAGAATACAATAAAGAGCCGCCACACTCTTCCACCTTACAAAGGCTTGCCACACCTCAAGTGTACAATAATTCTTCTTCAAAACACTCTCCTACCAAAAATGGTCCCAACACACAACTCACACACAGAATTGGTGTTCACCTCTCCAACCAGTCAGTAATAACCTTGCCAGTACACCAAGCACTCTAAAGTACTTCAAGTAGATCTCCCATGAACCTGCAACTTGCAATTCAATAGACCATACTTACACATGTAGATCTCTTATGAGCTTGCAACAACCTGCAACTCAATGATCTTACAATCGAAGGATCTTCCTTGCCTTCCTTTCTAGCTCATAATTACAATACATGCCAATGGGTCTATAAATAGATCCCAGACTTAGAAAATAACTTAGACTCTTAGTTTACTAATAATAGACATGTAGCTCAAGACTCGAAATAGCCTTTACATGCAAACACTCAGTTCAACAAACTAACTGTTCGTGCAACGAATAGTTCTAGAACACGCAGGTGACCGATATCGGTCCCTATCTAAATGGTGCTGACTGATGTCGGCCGACTTCCTATCGACACCGGTTGCCTTCTGCTTCATCTTGACCAACGTCGGTCATGCTGCCGACGCCGGTACTTTTGGAACTTCAGCAACCTCCTTTTCGTCTGCATAGTTGAAGCTTTTAGCTCCACAACCTAACAATTAGGTCAACTTAAACTCTTCCTTGATGGACAATACATAGATCACATAACAACTCATCTCAACATTGCCAAAAAGTTGTTATCATCTATATCATCTACACAACAAATAAATGTATCATGGCACCTCTATGATATGACATGGGTGGATCCATAATATTAATAATATAAGACATTAATAAATAAAACCACAATCCATCATGGATTCTCAAATATAATTTAAATTCTACATAATCATTAAAATAATAAGAAACATAAAATCACATAAAACAACAAGATGTTTACACACATGATCTCATAACTTCACATATAAATATATATATCTACAAGTATATGTGCCAATATATATATATTTATGTTCAACATATAGAATCTCAGAATATGTTTTCACCATGAAATGGTAAAAAATATATTAAGTCCACAACATAGTAAGAGATTCGATAAGGAGTTCCCATGGTCCCAAAAATAAGGGTCTCAAGGCGGGGCACTAAATGTTTTCATGGACCAAACCTTCCAACCAATGTGGGGTTAAGTTTTTTTTTGTAGGTAATGAGAATTTTAGTTATATATATATTATTCCCAGACACAACCTTAGAAGAGGAGAGGGAAGGCCAAGAAAACAACATACTCATCCATATCCAATTAACTATTATGTTAGTGGGAAGACCACATCCATTATGGCATCACTTTCATTGGCTTAAGGATTGTGGAAAATTGCATTTTATATGTTACCATAGACCAATCCTACCAATACATATGGTATTAAATTTTAATGTAGATATGAGGGTTTTAGAGTCATATAAGCAAATTCCAAGTCACATAGATTAGATGTGTGTCTGACTTGAAATAGTATGAAATTCTTAGAATCTTGTTGTAAAGGTTTTTTATCATTTGTAAGTCATAGAGGATGAGAGGGGAGGTTGAATAAACAAACATACTCATACTCATTTGCAAACAAATTTAATATTTTGTTAATAAGAGGGCCACTTCCATTGTGGTATCACCCCTATTAACATAATGATCAAAATGTATTGGTTTTATATATTATTGTAGACCGAGTATTTAAAGTAAAATTGAGTGGAATAAATTTAATTGCTTGCAAAAGAATATTTGAAAAATATCATTCCAAAACAATAAATTTCTAATGGAAAATCTAAGGGCATTGACACAAATGATACAAGTTGAGACAACAATACATATGCAAAAATAATTAAGTTTTAATTACCATTTGTCAGAAAAAACAAAGTTTAACAAAGGTTAAGAGAATGTTGGTTAATTTTGATTGGTATAAATTTACATCATATTGCATTTGAAAGCTAGATTTTTCAAGAAATATCCAAAAATTTCAAAAGGCCTTATTTATGCCCTATCAAATTTGAGGAATTTTTCCAATGTATATGATTTTAGTATGCATTCACTTTTGAATACATATAGTTACATGTCTACATATGTTGTTGAGCTTGGATTTACTTAGCTAATTAGGTTTGCTATAAAATTCTTCAAGGTTTTATAACTACTCAATTTTATCTATCATGCAAACCTCATTGAGTTTTACTGTGATATATCTTGTATGCTTTGTATGTGCTTCCCTATAGTGCAAACATATGAATTAGAGGATCACAATAATTTTTGATAAAAATATATTTTCCATTGTTATTTTATCTGGATCTACACACCTTGTAAAACCAAAATTCAGTATATTCTATAAAGTTGTTAGAATGTGGATCAATAGAAACAACATAAAAATATCCAAGGATTAATCAACAAGCCCATATTTTGGACAATGATTGAGGTTTGGGATAAACAAAAATCCCATTGCAGTCCAAAAGATTTCAATAAATGAAGTTGTATTTGACAAACAACAATAATGCATATGGTCAAGAACCACAAAATTTCTCCTTTGGAGTTTAGTTACAAGTATTGACAAACATTAATATATTATGGCCTCAAATTATATGCATTGATAAATATTTTTTTGGGATAGATATTAAGAGTTGAAGGGACCCTCACCCTATAGATGATATTTTATGATTATGTAACACCTCAATCTTGTACATTTGGCAAACTAAGACCTTGGATATTCCTCTTAGTTCTACCCCCTCCTTACATCTAAAAGCCTCACATTTACTCTATCTTGTGCTCATTGGCCTATCTCTTAGTCTGACTAGTCTTATAATGATGACACAGACATTCTATCTTTCCCAAAATTCTAAAAATGTAGTTATCTTACACCTCTACAAATTCTGATCTTATACCTATTTTACTACTTCATGGACACTAAAATCTGGGATAAATAGTAACATTGATGTTACATCCTAATCTAACACAAGTTTTTAGTGCCCTAAATTCATGCAATTTAAAAACAAAACCTATTAAAAATGGTCAGCCTAAGTGCTTTTATATGAGTTATCTCCTTATAAGATTGGTATAAATACAATATCAACCCTCATTCATTCACCACCTAACAATTAGACCAAAGAGGCCAAGGCACTTATCAAAAACACTCTATTAGGTATTTAATTGATCAAAATATTTCTTATTTCCACACCAATCATAGGTACAACACATATATAGGTCTGAAGTACTAAAGGAGCAATTACAAGGTCTTATTTTCTAAGTTATAAGCCAGGTAATTATTATACTTTACACACATTGCATGATTCACACATAAGCCAACATGTAGAGGAGAAATACAAGAGTCTGAGGCTCTATTATGGAGTATTTTCTATGTAGGAAACATCATTTGATAGTGGGGTCATTGTAGGTCAGTTCAACACTGTGTGCACACTAACCCATTTTTTCCCAAGGTCACATTGAAGTTGAAAAGTTAGGATTTTACCATTTCATAAGGAACAATAGTCCATAACCCAGACTTGAATGCACTAGATTGAAGGTGAAGTCAAACCTAGAAGAATCCAAGTGGTCACATCCTATTTTAGTTGATATTCCATGTAAGGCACTAGTGTTGAACCTAGATAGTAGTGTTGATACAATAGTCTAGGGCTGATGCAACTGTTCAGAGAGCTAAAGGCACCAGATCTAGAATTTGACAACTATTCCAGAACTATCTTCCTACTTGTACCAAGTTCAGATCTGCATTAACATCAGATCCAAATAAATACCTTATTTTATGTCATTTCTATATCTATCATAGTTTTACTTTCTATTTATATCTTATCTCAGTTCAATAAATTTTGCATATGGTACATCTAAGTTTAACACATTAATTGGCTTGCTGTAGATCTGATATTTACCCTTGTGATTTTTTATTTCTATATCCTTTACCCTATCTACCCAAGTAAAATCCTTATCCAAATTAGGTTTAAACATTTGGTGAACCCAATCCATATGGATATAAGTTTATTTGATTCCTAGGGTTTTAAACCAACTAGGGTTTTAGATTGCTGTACTTTTTAATTTTATATTGGTACTATTTTGTATGAAACTTAGGCATGGCCCTAGATTGAGGTGTGTGTCTATTGAACATATTTAACTTCCTCTCAACCCATCCAAAATGTCTCAAACCAATGAGGGATCTCATACCTTGGATCATGATGATACCCATGTTGACAATGAAAAAAATGCTAACAAGGTTATCATAGAAGAAGATTCCAATAATGAAAATCTAGAAATAGATGAAAATGAACAAGTATACCATGATCTAATGCATGCAATTGTAATGTTTCATGAGTACATTTGAAAAAACCCTAAAGATCTTGATAAAGTATTAAAAACTATACTTGAAGCCCAAAATTCAAAAACTTTAGTGGATACATTCCTCCACTTAAACACACTACAACTAAATAAATCTAATGGGGGCATGTATTATGTGCTTAAACCTTTGTTCCCTAAAACTAACATTGATACATATATTATGAACTTACCTATTGTTTCAACACAAATACTGATTTCAATGCATATTTCTACTCAAAATATGTTCTCATCCCCTTTGGTGACTACTCAATTGGCTAATCTAAATCTTAATGGCTCTACAGTTAAAACACTCCTTCAAGTCATAAAGACAATATAAGATAAGGTTACAAACATTGAACAAAAGGATTTAAAGCCTTAACATGCCAAAGATTTTCAAGATGTGTTGCATAACCGTCTTGCACTTGAAATATCTTTGCACCCTTTGTCAACTAGATTTGTTGCATCTACATTCATATTTTATGATGGCAAGGGAAATCTTGAACAACATGTTCAAAAATTTTATGCAACATGCCTTGATTATGTTTCCAATGATAAAATTTTAACCAAATTATTTCCAAGGAGCCTCAAAGAATTTGCTTTGAGGTGGTTTTATGAATTACCTCTCCAATCCGTAAAAGCATTCAAACCTCTTGCATATCAAATTTTGGCACACTTTTCTATTAACATTACTAAAAAGATTTCCTATGCTCAAATTACATAGATCAAACAAAGAACCAATGCGCCTATCGATGAATATGTCTTGAGGTATAAGATTATGCTAGCCAAAATGACTAATCTTTTGGCAAAAAAAGAGGTGCAAGACATATTCAAGCAAAGTTTGCTTGTTCATTTATACAAGTCCATTATTTTCAAGAAGTTTCAATATTTTGATGACTTATGCCATGTTGTATGAGACTATAAAATAAAGCTTATGTCATTGAATAAACTCAAATATGTAGCAAACACACTAGTTGTACACACATCTACTCTAAAATTTACAATTAAACCATGTTATAAAGTAAAATCTATTGAGCCTAAAAAGGAAACAACCACCAAAGTTAACACATTTGCACAATAGACTAATCAACTTATCCTATCTAATGCACTAAGGAGATAATTTTCATGTTTACCTAAGCCTCCTTTTTCATTACTCCCATGGTTGCTAGAGTGTCATCTTATATATCTCTCTCCTTTTATAAAGGTTAATATAAATAGACCACTACCCAAAGGATATGATGTAAATGATTATTATGAATATCACCAAGGTTTGGTGCATTTTATGAACAAATTTTTTACCTTAAAGCATAAGATCCATGACCTCATTGATGACCAACATATTAAATTTGACAATCCTCCAAAGGAATCAGGTTCACAACCTAGTGATCACCATAACTAGAATATATTTAACAATCATTTTCAAGATCATTCTAAGAAGGAACCGGAAGTCCAAATGGCATATAATGCACATCCTCCCTAATAATATTATGGACACCCACTAGATGGGGTTGTTTTTACTTAAACATGACATATACCTCCTATGGTTTAGAAACCTGCCATTTCTTTTGATGAAATTAAAATTTAGGATGATGAATCTAATCTCCATTTTCTATTCATTCGAGCATACCTTGATAAACACCCCATAAACAATGTTATTATTGATAATGGTGCAAGAATTTTTTTTTTCACCATGACATTACTTAGGCATATGGGTTATACTCATCATGATTTACACTCCTTTATTAGATCAGTTATAAGATTCGATGGGACCTCCTAGAAGGTTATTGGTGAGATTGATATACCTTTATAGGTCAGTCCCACACATATGGTTACTAATTTTTTAGTTATACCTTATACATGTGTCTTTGACATGTTGTTGGGATAACTTTGGATACATACTCTTTGAGTAGTACCTTCTATAGTACATAGGTGTGTTAACTACACTCATGCCAATCGAGTAATTACAATTTTTGGTGTTTTATATGAGCATCCTCTTGAACAAGACAAATTCATACCCATGTCATTAATTATCAATCATGTTAAGGCTAATCCATTGCAAAAGGGTAATAAAAAAGTAATCCCCTTCACTAAGTGGTCAATACTTGAGAGACACTTACATCAAAGATAAACAGTGGGTTCCATGGAATCCTAATCTTTTATGCAACATATTCAGATGTCCATAACACTTGAACATGTTCCTAATATTACTATTCTAAATAAACCATAGAGTACATAGAGATGGGTTTTAATAACCCCTATTCCTTCTACTGGTACTTCATGACCTCATAATCCTATTATACATACGTTTAACATTACAAATACTACAATGATAGATATTTCACATATACATACTCCTTGGTATTACCACTAGTTTATTACACTAGATTTCAAGTGGGGAGGTACCTATGATCATTATTTGGATGAGATCATAGGATGATATTGTCTCTTCCAAAAATACCAAAAAAATCAAAACATTCAAAAATTCAAAAACATTTTCAGAACTTACATGTTCTATTAAATCCTTGGCATTTATGTGTTAGTTCCATGTTAAGGGCTAGCATATCATTTACTCCTTCATACACATATACATGTATACACAGATATATGATACACTCCTATTTTAGATGTTGACCTTTCCTTCTCATGTCATATGGACATTTGGGGCTTGCACTTATTCGATCTTAATACACACATGTATATGATTCGATGATCAATCTACACTATCATGATTGATCTTACATATGTACTTACACATGCTTAGTATCCATGATTATATTATACACATGGTACTTGATATGCTATTCACTTGATATTTTTGATAACACATTTGATCCATGGACCACTATGACATGTTTATGCTTTATTTTATACACTTACTTGAGTGTTTTGCCTTGCTATTGTCTTACTTATTTGAACATTTAAATATGATCTATTGTATGTGGCCCCTGTGCCTATGTTTGGCTTCTTGGAAATTTGAATATGTCATTTCTTATTGTATGGACATTTGAATATGTCATTCATTGATTTTTGGAAATTTGAATAAGTCATGTCCACTTGATTTTGTGGCATTTGAATGAGCCCCTTATTTGCAGTCTCCTTGGACCATTGCTTGTTGACTAGCTTTTGAGTGCTCTTGTGTGTGTTTTTGTTTTCTTGTTGAGCTTGTACCATTACTATCTAGACATTGCCATGATATTTATCATACATCTTAGGCCTACATATGATCACATTGGTTCTATATGCTTTAATGATACATTTACCTAGACATGTTTCCTTCTATATACTACATGGTTACATTCACAGAGTTTAAAGTTGCCTTGTCATTTTGAGGTAAGGTAACTTCTAGATACTATTTTTACCTCACCTCAAAGTGGGGGAATATTAGTGGGGGTATGATTGGAAAGCATGTTCTCTATACTTTTCATAATTATTAGATTTAGTGGGGGCATGCCTTAATATACACATGGATTCCACACATTCATAGTTTATAGATTACAATGGGGGCATGCTTTGGAAGCATCTTCTCTACATTCATTCAGTATTTGGTTCTTATATAAATTCACATATTCAGTTGGGGAATGTCATATGGACATGGCTTCCACACATTTTCAATTTTTAGATTACAATGGAGGCATGCTATGGAAACATGTTGTCCACATTCATTCAATATTTGGTACTTATATCAATTCATAGACATAATGGGGGCATATAATATGGACATGGATTCTACACATTCAAAATTTTTATATTTAGTGGGGTCATGATTTGGAAGCATGTCATCCACATTCATTTAGTATGGTACTTATATCAATTCACAGATTCAGTGGGGGCATGCTTTGAAATCATGTTATCCACACTTACTAATTATTCATCATCTCTAGTTTACAGTGGGGGTGTCTTTTTAGAAACATTCCCTCCACATTGGTACTTATATAAGTTTTATATTTCTCCATATATAGTGGGGGCATGATTTGGAAGTATGTCCTCCACACAATTTTTTTCAAATAGGCCAAAACACACAATTATATGATTCAGATTCATAGTTATGGCAGAATTATATACATGGTATCATTTTTATACACAATTTCATAATGATACATATCTAAGGTGCATATGCTATGCAACATGTTCCTAATATTATAAAATTATAAATCAATTTCATATTTCAAAACCATTACATGTAATGATAACCCATAGATGTTTATGGATTTTATTGTATCAATATACTATACTAGTTGGTTCACCTTTTTGATATGGTTGAGGTGACTAAATCACTCAATCTTTCCAATTTTTCAAGTTGTATTTGATCATACAACCTCACCAGGGTATAATTATCTTTGGATTTCATGATTGAGCTAATCTCAACTATCAAGTGGCAACTCAATTTTGATCCAAAAATAGGGGACTATACCTTCATATCTCTCTCTCCATCTCCTTGGATATATGCACTTTATAGATTTTATTTGTATTTATCCTAGTCTCAATTTCAAAACCTTACCATGATACCTATTTTTCAAAATAAATTGACACTAGGCAAGATGGTTACATTGATACACATGTATAATCCTAAACTTTGATTTTTTAATTTAAATCTATTTAAAGTAATTTTAACCCATATTATATGCACTATTTTTAAACTATAACATGTTCTTGGTTTCATGTTAGTCACCAACAAAGCACTCAAATTCAACTCAAACAAAGATAAGGTGTGTATACACACCCAAGTACTTATTCCTTTCCTTTAAACTATCAATTTCATTACTAGATTAAAGGGGGAGGAATGTATACAATATTTTGTGATTATATAGCACCTCAGTCTTGTACACTTGCAAAACTTAGACCTTAGATGTTTCTCTTAGTTCTACACTCTCCTTGCTTCCACAAGACTCACATCTGCTCTATCTTATACCCCTTGGCCTATCTCTTGGTCTGATCAATCTTATATTGATGACATAGACATTATATCTTTTAAAAAATACTTAAAATGTAATTATCTTACACCTTTTTAAAATTTGATATTGTACCTATTTTTCTACTCCTTAGAAAATAACATCTTAAATAGAAAATAACATTGAAAGTATCCAATGTCCTAAATTCATCCATTTTGAAAATGAAATGTTATACAATTGTCAACCTAAGTGATTTTATGTGAGTTATCTCCTGATAGGATTGGTATAAATATAATATCAATCCTTATTCATTCACCACCTAATAATCATACCAAAAAGACCAAAGCAATTATCAAAAGCACTTTATGAAGCATTTAATTGATCAAAATATTCCATATTTCCACACCAGTCATAGGTACAACACATATATAGGTCTTAAGTACTAAAGGAACAGTCATAAAGTCTTATTTTCTAGGTTGCAAGCTAGGTCATTGTTGTACTTACTTTACACACATTGCATGATTCACACACAAGCCAACATGTAGGGGAGAACTGCATGAGTCTGAGGCCCTCTTTTAGAGTATTGATTATGTAGGCAACACCCTTTAATAATGGGTTCATTATGAGGAAGCTCAACATTGTGTTCCCACTAACCCATTTTCCTTCAAGTTCACATTGAAGGTGAAAAGTTAGAGTTTTGTCATTTCACAAGGAATGACGGTCCATGATCTAGATCTAAATATACCAAAATGAAGGCAAAGTCAAGCCTAGAAGCATCTAGGTGGTCACATCCTATTTCAATTTATATTCCATACATTAAACTTACATTGATCTAGATGGTAGTGTTGACATAACTATCCAGGGATGATGCCACTATTTAGAGAGCTAGAGGCACCATATCCAAAATTTGACAACTATTATAGAACTATCTTCCCACATGCTTTTAACCTGTACTAGTTTTAGATTTGCATTACCATCAAATCCAATTGAGTACCTTTTTTTATGTCATTTATATATCTAGCATAGTTGTAATTTCTATTTATAGTTTATCGTAGTTTAATAAATTCAACATATGGTACATCTGAATTTAACATATTAATTGGCCTGTTGTATATATGATATTCACCCTTGTGTTCTATAATTTATATATCTTTAACCCTATCTACCCAAGTAGGATCCTTATCCAAATTAGGGTTGAAAACATCCATATAATGATAAAATAACAAGATATAACAAAAAACATGAGGAATAAGGTGTACTCCACACTTTTCCACTTAAAAAGGGAAAAACCCACAACTTATCGGACCCAAATGAGGGATAAACTCAAAAACCAATAGCCTAATCATAAGACCAACTCCTGATAGTAAAAAACCAAAATTGTTAGCTTATAAAAAATCCAAAAAGGATAGATCTAATAATGGTCCAAGCCTAAACTACCATCTATTATCTAAAATACCAAGGTAACCAATAATGAGACATACCCATAAGTCATTACCAATAATCCTTATCCATTATAGGTAAACAAATCATCCCAATTTAATAGTACAGCAAAACCAACAATAAAAAGGATGTTAAATGCTCATGGAATACCAAGAAGAGTCACTCAAACAAACCCAATGAATCTCAACAGAAGCTTCCCATAATACAAGAAACTAATCAAGCCAAAAAACCTCTAAAAAATTTCTCCTTTTGTCAAGACAAACCCAAATTATCTTGACCTAGGGATATGAAGTCCTTGAATATTAGATTCTTCTATCACTGAGAGCATGGGTAGGGATGAGGTTTCAGTTTAACCCTATAAAACCCCAAATTTAGAAGTAAAAAAAACAACATGCTCAAGCTCCATAGAAATCACTCAACACAAGCATCCATAGGAATGAAGATCAACTTAGAGATTTCCTTCCCAATTTGACTACCCCTCCACCCATAAACATGACACTAAAATGAGTTAATCTGGTCTAAAGGAATTGATAAACCATCTAAGATCCCAAATATCAACACCTTCCTTTTTTTGGGAAGAAAAATAAGAGGAAGGGTTTCAACTACCTCAAGAACTAAGTGAGGCATACTAGAAAAGACCAAAGGCCAGTGAACATTCCATTTGAAAAATCTACCAGCTGGATATGCCAAGGAACCAGATGAGGCATAAAAATTTGGAAAAGGCCTTTGACCAAAAATTTAAGAACAAGAAGAATGCTTAAATTTTCATTAGCACACAACACATGGCCCATTGGAGCAAAAACCTCCTACACTAATGGCAACCTATGCTCAACATCCAAAACATTACTTTGAGGATTTCCAAACAAAACATGGTTGGTGTAGAAAGGCACAAGTGTTGATGCATTCCTAGGATATAAACATAAATCATATCTACAGTCTCCTTGATTAATATTATGATCAGTGGAATTAGGACTTGAGGGGGGATGCTCAGCTTAGAGGCCAAAATTTTAAGTCAAAATTAGGGATTCTTCAGTTCTTTTTCCTCATTCAAGTTTGAACCATTGATAATCTCACTTTTGATTTACACCACCACTAGATCCAACCACTAGGAATTTTCCATTTTCCTTGATTTTAATTCCATCTTCTATTTCAATTACTATCATAAAACCTCTAGTCATCATACTAATGTATCCACTTATTGCCCTAGATCATGCACTAATAACCAAGGAACTCTTTCTTACAATATTAACATCGTAGCATTGATAAAAATTAATGATATGGCCTTTAGACCATAAAGATTGAGTGAAAAAGTCACCAATCGATAGTAAAAACTTATTGCAATCTCAATTTGTCAATGCATATTAGCCACATAATAATATGCATAATACAAATTATAGAAATTATTGGTAGTTTTAAACATCTTAAAGAATCAATACACACACATATACATAAATACACACATGCACACACACACATACATAAATACACACACACACACACACACACACACACACACACACACACACACACACACACACACACACACACACACACACACACACACACACACACATACATATATACACACACGTGTGTGTGTATTTGTGGGTACACATCAATACATATATGTATACATACATACATACATACATATACACACATATAAACACACACACACACACACACACACACACACACACACACACACATATATATATATATATATATATATATATATATATATATATATATATATATATATACATGTATAAGTATATGTTTATACATATATACATACATACGTACGTATGCCCCACACACACACACACACACACACACACACACACATCCTTAAAAGAGGGAGTATATTAATAAATAACCTAGACAAACTAAAGTGCATTCAACAAACAAAAAAAGACTTAGTAATCCAAGAGATCTTAATAAACCTATTAGTTAAATAATTAAAATAAACCTCTCTTTAAAAAATTATAATAGACCCAAAAATGCCACATCCATAACTTCTTATGGAACCTCAATAATGTGTTTCAAGCATTTTCCTTCCCTTGTGGGAAATAAGGGCATTGTGAGCCATGATCAATTGATTTAATTGAATCCAAACATAATATTTTTGATGCCATATTTTGACCTTCATGTTTACCCATGGATATTCTATTTAATTTAGAATTATTGGATTCCATTTGAGAGATCTGCATACTTATGTGGAATTCAAAATATTTTCTTTCTCCTTATGAATCTCTACTTCTTCCAAATCCTATAAAATAATTTGGGTTTTGTTGCTTTATTACCTTGGCATATTTTTAGCAACCTTAAAGTTACAGATCAATCACATGCATAGGGCCTAATATACCTACTACCCAACTCCATCACTACTTGGAGAAGGAGATCCATGATCTATATTCATGATAGTGCCTCTGACCTCCTTAGATGCATAATCCAAAGAGCAAGCTTGGGATTTATGAATTATATCCATGTTGGCTTGCGTTAATTTAAAAATCCAATTTTGATATTAGATTATCAAAATACTAGACATCTTGGGGGAGGATCATTCTAAAATATTATGCCTAATATTTTTATAACTAAAACATTAGAAAGGTAAACCCTCAAATTCCAAATGCTACAACTAAGGACCACACTTAGATAAAATATGTACATATTGAAAAATAGGTTTAGAGACATCCAAATAAAATAAGGCTCTTGCAAAGAAAGTTTAAGACACATCCCCTTCAAAATTTATCTTTAAAAACTCCCTAACATTCTCAATGTAGACACATAAATTTTGTCTTAGACACTTGGTAATATTAACTTTAAAAAATATGTGACATACATGACTTGTGTATACACATTTGACTCTTGCACACACTTTCACCTATTTGTTTTCCTATGTATGATTTTGAAAAACTCAATTTGTAGTCAAATATATTGAAAATATCTATATTTTTTTCCATAACACTATAATCATAAGAAAACTATCATCATATTATAAATAGTTGGTTTTCCCTTACTAGATAGTTCTAAAAATAGTCATATGCTGGAGGTTACCAAAAAATTCTACCTCTACAACCAATGTCTATAGATCCTTAACAACTATTTTTCAAATTAATATCTCTCCCTTCATATTTCTTAAGCACACTTTACATGTAAATTATGAGGGAAAATATCAAAGAGTCATATATAAATACAAATCAATCATAAGGTCTTAGAATATGGGATAACTTGGAAATTACGTTGAGAGAAACTTGTATATTGAGAGATCTATTTGCACATCCTTTTGAGATTTATACAAAATTATACACACCTAAAATCCCTCAAAAAATAACCTTAAATGTAGGTTAGGACACTAACACAAGGTCAAAGTTGCATTTTGTCAAGTTTCAAAATCTAAAGAGTTCCATTACATTATAGTGGAATACTATTGAGTACACAATAAATAGGTGAAAAAATTACGTGCGGTTTGATCCCTCTTCAAAGTATTGGAATTTAGAAAATGCTCAACCACTCAATTAGGATTATTTGAGTTTTCTAACCCATATTTTAACCCCTTATTTTATGTCAATTTTTTAAACCAAAAGTGGAGTTAGGGTTTCAAGGCAAAGAGAGACAAAATCAAGATATGCACATAGGATTAAGGTTAAGCAAACATACAAAAATCATATAAAAAGATAGGTGCAACAATATATTATAGAATAAACTATATATTTTGGATAATACCAAAATAAAATGGATAGTACTAGTCACCACAGGTGTTTCAACTTTTGTTGACAACATCTTGGTAGATTTTAATATCCTATTTTCTAGTATGAGCAATTACAAATCTTAGTAAGGTCATTCTGAGGAGTGTGACACAAAAAATGAACATTATAGTTTATAAGATCAGCTAAGTGCCTTATCTCCCTCTTTGCTTAGTCATTTATACATCTGGTAAGTGCAATAAATATATATGTTACATTTAAATCTATATGGTAAATCTATTATCTTGTGCAAGATGAATTTCAATAGTTTTGGCCTATTTAGATCACCCAACATTCTAAATAAGTTATTTTTTTTGGTGAACCAAACTTTGTCCTAAGTGCAAAGAAACCTAGGTTTTTCTCCCTTACTGTTTAATATATCCTTATTAGGGTTTCAAATCTAATTTATGATTTTTTATTTTCTCTTGTTTCACATGGTCATAATGAAAAATATACTTTTTGTGGATGCTAATAAGGGAAATGATTTTATTGATTTTCATGATAGATTTGATGATATAGATCATCGAGAACTAATTGAATTTATTAAAATGTATTCACACATGATTGATGCATTGCTACATATAACTAGAGATTAAATTAAAATAATTACCAAAGAATCTACATTTAAAGAACAAAATGCTGAAATTCTAAATACTGCTAATCAACATTCTATAGGCATAAATACTAAAATAGGTATTTAGACAACTAATCTTATTACTACTATTGATATGTTTACATATATGGCTACAAAAATGGTGCCCAACAACCGTGTATGGGAAACATAGGTTACTCATATTTATATGGATATTCTTATGTAACATAAGTTTTTTCCTCTTAGGCTTGCTACTCATATTGCATCATCTATTGAGATTCAATATTTTTTACCTACTACTTAAACCCTTATGTAAATTATTCTTGATTTTCAAGATAAGTTTTCTCAATTAGAACAAGGTCTGTATGCATGAGATAGGATGACCTAAAAATATCTTCTTTCTCTCCTTAAATAAGGAATTGAATAATTTCAATAACATATATCCTACGTATACTTGGAAAAGTGTGTAAGGACTAATGATATCCTTAGAGATAGTAGTGGGTAACCTACAACTCAAATTTCAAGAGGAAAGGGTTCTAAAGCCTAAACCTATGACACAAGCTTATATCTCTTACTATACCTAAACAAAGGTAAATGATTATAAATATGCAAGTAAATTAAATGGTTGTAAAGGGGTACATGTAAAATAAATGATGAGTAAGTGATTATAAACAAGGTAAGGTACATGGTCAACCAAATGTTGGTTTATGAAACCTAGGGTAATAAATGGTAAGTCTAAGAAACCCTATATCTATACCATATTATATGGTATAAGGAGGAGCCTAACAAGGATACACACATACATCCACAAAAAAATACAAATATTTAATCTACTAAGTAAAGGAAAGAGCGTAGGTATAAAAATATGTACCTTGGGATGGACCCGTTAATGCTTCAATCTACCCATTTTTCTCAAGTGGCACTTTGCAAGAGATTTTTGTAGGTTGAAGACCTTAAATGGTTAGATAAAGACATAGATATTATTAGTTATGAACTCCAATATACCTCTCCTATTGAGCTTCAATGACAATAAAAGACAAGACCTCCAAGATAATATCCTAAACCTATAACTCTCCCAAATACTTCGTTAGGTTAGAAACATAAATACAATCAAAATGTATGAATGTGATATATACTGTTAGGAATGAAATATGAGCCTTATATATAGTTTGAATACCCAAAACCAACCCTAAAATTTAAGTTAATGGTATCGACCAAGTTGATACAGTTCAAAGATGTTGGTTGACAGTACAATATCAACTAGGCCAATACAACATAAATGTCAAAAAAAACTTTGAAATGTATAAGGATGGATGATATAGTACAAGGGAGGCAAAAATATTAAACAAATGGTATCCACTAGGTCGATAATGTAGGCTATTGGGAAGCTTGAAAATTTAGACAAAAAGTATACAAAAGGGAAAATGGATAGAGACTTAGAGAAGGCCATACTGATAGTAGTGATGGTGTGACATAATAATATGCTAAAATCTCTTGAAATGTACCATGAACCAATCCCACCCCATTTTTGATATACCATTTAAGGCATGCACTCATGGATATTGATGCATTGACAATTTAATTAACAATAAAACATTAATAATGTGATAAAGTGAAAATTATTGTTTATACATATGCCCCACTTGAAACTCATCATGTGTCACAATAGTGTAACATGGGATGGTCCTTTTGGATAGAAACATAAAACACTAAATTGTAAATTAAAATTAAATTTTGAAAGATCTGAAAGTAAATAAAATGAAAACATGTACTTTCACTTACCTTGTTGATTATAGACAGTGCTGCATGTGTCATAGGTAATAAAAGTGCTCATCAAGAAGAATAAAATGTGGACCTAAAAATAGGACAAAAATAAAAGTTTTTGAATTTTTTATATTAGCACCTAAAAAATCTCTATCTCACTAGGGTTCTATGGATTATTTCAATTCTTGAAAATGACCCACAAAAAAAAATATGGGCAAAAAATGGAATCTCATTGTAAATAAATGAAAGTTTTAGAATTTTACCTTTTTACTATAAATAGGTAAAAAATATTCATTAATGCATTTGCTATTTTTGGAAAACTAGAGCTTTGTTTATCCAAATTTATAACTACAAGAGACTATGGCTCACAAAAGAGGAAGTGTACATGCTAGAGGATGTATTATAGTGAGAGATGGAGCTCTATACGTAGGTGGTGCATTTATTGTTTATTTTTGTCATTTTTGGGAAAAATGAACTAGATTAAGAAATATAGGAGCTAGGAAAAATATGTGTAATGGAATTTTCCCTGAAAAGCATCAAAACAAAACTAAAATTAGAATGGATTATGGGTATTTCAAGAAAATTTGAAACTAGATTTATCATCATTTTTAGGGCCAAGAAATAAATCACCACCACTAGAAAATTATATCAGCTAGGATGATACATTTTTAAAGGGAATAATTAACTTCTAGTTGATACCATAGGGTATGGATGATATAATTAGGCAAAGTGTTGGTTTATACCATAGGGCATGGCTAGAAGTGTTAGGTAGATAAATATAGATAGTGCAATATAGTGATTGGACAATGTAATGGAAGAGGTAAGCATGGTTAATGCCATAAGGTGTGGCAGACGTAGTAAGATGATATGTTGGATGATACCCTATGGTATGGCCAATACAATTGAATGAAATTCTAGATAATATTGTATGGTATGGATGGTGTAGTTATAGTTTTTCCATGGTCAGTATCGTAGGGTATGTATAGTGCAATTATAAAGTTAAGCATCGCTGATGCTATTGGATGTTTGGCCTTTGTATTAAAAATATTATACATTTTTTTGGTTTTACTATTTTTATTTAGTTTTTTGTAATATTTTTAGATATTTGGATAAAAATATGATTGTGATTTATTGTTTGAAATTTTGTAAAGGCGATAATGTTTGTGTTAGAGTGTAGATGTCATTTAACTATTGGACATGCTATATAGACTATTGGTAGTGAGCAAAGCATAAATTATGATGCTAAGATTTTGAGGGATTATGGAGATGTTCCACATGCCTCTCAACATGAATATTATCACCATGTTATTAGTATGATGGGAGAGGACAACTAACACTTTTATATGAGAGGTAAACGAGGATGCGATTGAGTTATCCATCACATTGGAGGACATCCTTACAATATTTGGGTTGCCTATTATGGAAAATCTTATGGTTTGTGACACACCATAGAATGCAAATGAGAGGATGAAATTAGCTCAGTGGGATACTGGGTCAAATCAGTATGATGACCTCAAACTCATTGTATGATTTTTTTAGGTATACATCTCGAGTGTTCTAGATATCCAAAAGGCCCTCATTAGAATTATGACCATGCATTTTATATGTCATAATTCTGATGGAAATATAGTTAAGTATATTATAGCCATCTTCTAGTCTATGCTAGATCAGGGTACATTGTATGACATGGAAGTTTCCATATGGGTGTAGTTGGGTTATCACTTTAATAATGTTTTGAGATGGGGCCAACAAATGATGGACCCCATTAATATTATTTATAGATGGAGTTATGAGAGGTTCCCGATGTATAAACTACCAAGAGTACCTCATGTGATTTATGGTTGTCTATCATGGGTGAGGATACAAGCACAAAAACACATTATACATGTGATCTCCCATGTGCCTGCACTAGAGATTATAATACAAGGTTATTATATTTAGACACCATACAAGGGCATAATGGATACTTGGCCATCATGGCCAACCATGGTGCAAGTGAGGGGATAGAGTTATATTATAGGGAATTAGACATGGTGGGTTGAGCCATATCCATAACAAAATTTGGACTAGCGCACCTAGTGACACCTTTGATTGTCTTGCCCTATTGGGCATGACATGATAGGGAGCCATGAGAAGTTGGGATTTCAAGGGTTTATGAGATATTACCAACTAGTTATGGCTAAATAATGATGATGGTGAAAAAGGGTAGCATAGGGAGAGGGTGAAATTAGGTAGGTAGTTTCCATGCCAGAAAGGTAAAGAGATCACTATACAAGCCCAATAGTGATCTTGACCATAGAAAGGTGAGCACAAATATTAGATCAATAGGTTTTAATAGTCCCATGGGGGAGATGACAAGGATTCAACCTAACATGAAGTCATGACATCACATGTGTTCTATGTGGTAGATGTGATGGTACGATCGAAGGTATGTAAATTTTAAGTTTATGCTGTCACTTTTAAAAAAATCAAAGATGTACATGCTAGGTAGTAGTGATAGATATACTACATATTTTGATATATATATATATATATGTATATATGTATGTATATATATGTGTGTGTGTGTATATATATATATATATGTATGTATGTATTTATGTATGTATGTATGTATGAGAGTTATGATGTTCATTTTAGTTTACATTTTGTAGATGTGGTAGTGGAGGAGGCATGATGGAGGAATCTAATGGAGATGGTGAACCGTGAGATTTTGGACATTGTCCTGCCTAAGCATGATATCATGAGAATGCTGATCCTATAACACCTTCAACCAAAGTGATGTTAGCCAATTATAGTTAGATGGAGAAGATACTAAGGATCTTGAGCATTATGAGGAGGTTTTAGCTCAGATGGTAGTGCTGATAAGGGAAGGATGATATGCAATAGTGGCATTAAAGGAATTGGTCATGTAGAGGCCACACACATGGCTATAAAAAGATGAGCCGTAGGTTGTAGGCATATGTGGCCCGCTTGGAGGGACATGTATAGGGTATGTATTCATAGGATAAAACACTATGAATGAGCTTATAGGCTAATATATCTGGAACTTCCATGGTGAACATGGCACCTTGCCCTCATGGGAATGAAAGTGATCTATAAGCTTTGAGCCTACACTTTGTATTCAACTATATTTTTGATACATATATGATTTATCGATATGTATCTATGTAAAAAAATGAGACATGTATATAAAGATATTATTTTTGAGTCAATTAAAATATCTAAAAGTAGGGTCAATTTTAATAACCCTTATCATAAATACCTTTGGATTTCATTGGCGAATTTATAGATACTTGTTTTGTAGTCATGGTAATTTTGTAGGTGTGTTGGTAAATTTATTATGTGTAAGACCTTGCTTGCCTAAACTTGTAGGCTATGGGGTAAAGAAAAAGGAATTGGAAAATTACCTAAACCTAATATTATTGAATATTTGGATTCCTCTCAAAGAACTATGTATTTTCAAAAAAAAATCATCTCAAATTTTGTCCTTATGCAAAAATCACGGCCTTGAGAAGTTGGCGGTCAATTACATTACTATGTAACCAAACAATTGAATATAAATTCAACCATTCAGATGTATAACATGAAACTAGTTGATTACATAGAAATGTAACTGAATGATTACATACACAATGTAATTGATCAGTTGCATATGTGATGCAACTGACTGCCAACTTCCCAAAGCTGTAACTTTTGTATACAGGCTTAAATTGAGATGATTTTTTTTGAAATTGCATAGTTATTCAATAAGAATTCAAATATTCAATTAGATTAAGGTTTATTATTATTTTATATCCTTTTTTCCTATACCCCAAAACCTATCTATTTTATCTCTTCAATGCACATAGTGACTTCCTAAATTGTATCAATACATGTAATCATTTTGTGTGTGTGTGTGTGTGTGTGTGTAGGTGAAAGGGGCATATTTTTTATTTGAGTTATTTTATAAATTTGGTGAGCCAACCTATAAAATAAATCACACTTTGATTTTTTAGGTGACTTGGTTCTATGTACTAACCCTCCAAAATTGCGAAAATTAAATTCTAAAAAATCAAATATTCATGAATTAACAAATATTCGTCACTAGAATTTACCCTGTATACAAGTGTATAAATGATGTATGAGTTATTTAATTTATATTACAATTTTATATTGTTAATTTAATGCTATGGGAAAATGTGATGTATGTTTTATTATTTTCTAGAAAATGTGAACAAAAGCATGGAAAAAAAGAACAAAACTAAGTTGATAAAAATGATATCTTAAGTAGTTAGTGTGAGACCCTTATTTTCACAACACTTAATTTTAGAAAATTTGTGTTCTACACATTCCCTATTTAGATGTAATTTATGTATTATTGAGACACAAGATATTATAGGTCCCTTATGTTTGAGACATAGATTCTATACATTATGTGATGCTGTTGATTTTCTTATGTAAGACCAATTAAATGCTTAGATTAGACAATTATTCTATTCTTTATGATGTCAATGACATGTGTATATATTTACTCAAGTTAAATATTGAAATTTTATGCCTTATATGCTTTTATGTGCTTTGTATGATTAAAAATACTTGTACTATTTATTTCATTTAACTGATTTGGATATGTAGGCTAGGGCATTTTATGTGCATATTGTTCTGTAGGTGACATGGGAGCCTAACGAGGAAACTAGGACTATGGATATCATGAATACATCATTGGTAAAGTGGTGGCATATTTACTTTATCTTTCCATGATTTAAACCATTCCTTGTGTCATATGTGGATCTAGTTACAAGTTGTGGACTTTCTTAACCCTCATAGCACTATTCAACTCTATAGATACTATTCAAACCTCTTCTTCTAAACCTTAGGAGTATCCTTTACTTTGTATTTCATTTATAAATGTAATTATAAGCCACATAAGTGGCCCTATTAACCCAAAACTCGGATGGACACATTCAATCAACTTTGAAACTAGATTTTGAGTGTTCTAAAAGTGATTAGAGGTGCATTTAAGGCCCTTATTGACTGTATTATGGATTGAGACTTTTTTTAGAGTGTAGATGAATCCAAAGGAATAGTCTATGTGCCATTTATGGCATGGGATAGTGGGATCATCAATTAGGGATGGACTTACCTACTTGCCCATATGGACTTGTAAGAGAAGTTACTGCTAAGGGAGACTTTTTGACCTTAATCTAAGGGATGGGAAGGGATACATGTCACCTTAACATTGGAATATAGAGGAGAGTATGTAGCCTATTTGAAAAAGGGAAGCTTTCCTTGATGGAACTTTTTGCCATTTTGAAAATTAGAAATTAGAGGAGACTAGAAAAGAAAGAGGTAATTGGTGAGAAGGAAAAGTTAACCTTGAAGTTGTGAAGGAGTGTTTATGTGTATCCTATGGGATAATTGAGGTAGGCTTCCATGTACCCTTGTGTTTTCATTTTTTGTTAATTACTTAAAATGAGAAACTTCTCCTTTATGTTTTTACTTATTTTCAAGAGGTGTAGGGCCACTTGGCTTACCCTATTTTAACCATTTATTTCCATGGTTATGCCTATGGCCACCATGTTGGTTTTATTTCCAACTTGGGCTTTGGAATGCACAAAAAATCCTATTTTAATTGGTTGTTTCTAAAATCCATTTCTTGTTTTATTTTGATACATTTAGGCTACCTGATTAGGATTGAACTTGTTTGGTTCCTTTGCACAATGGTAGTAGTTGGAGGAACCATAATTCATATGCCCTCATCATGGTAAATTTTACTAATGATATCCCATAACCAAGAGATGGTAGATTAAAAGGGAGGCATACCCACATT
The DNA here is from genome assembly GCA_037957365.1 of Torreya grandis. Taxonomy (NCBI): domain Eukaryota; kingdom Viridiplantae; phylum Streptophyta; class Pinopsida; order Cupressales; family Taxaceae; genus Torreya; species Torreya grandis. The sequence continues at coordinate 756,516 of JARHVA010001721.1, read as the reverse complement.
ATTTTCTCCTTGTACGGGCCTTCTATATTAAAAATGTGTTTATAGCTACCTTATTATTATGGTATTTGAAATCATGATTTATTGTCCTTTGCATATTGGTAAAGGCCAAGGAGACCATAATTATTATCTCATATGTGGTACTTTGGCATGACCAACTATGTTAATGCTCTCCCATGGCAAAGAGATGGTAAAATAAGAGTGGGGTATCCCCACATTATTTTTCTCCTTTGGCAGGCCTTCTATATTAGAAATACATTTATGGATACCTTATTATCATTATGGTATTTAATTGATGATTTTTTTCCTTGTATGATTGTGTTGGGTATGTAAGACTCTTATACATAAATGAACTTGTAAGATTCCTAGATGTGTTGCCCAGTGAGTGATCCTTGTACTATTTTAGCTAACATCCAAAAATTATCTTGTAAATTTATTCCACCTTATACAAATGATGTGTATATGCTCAGATTTGGGAGTCCTAGGCTCAGGGGTGCCTAGGGAAACTACCTAATGATAGAAAATGAATGGGAAGTGAGTCCCTCATTTGTTCAGCCTTGCAGTTACTTGTCGAGATCATTTACAAACTAACTTATTAAACTCTCTTGTATTAAATTATAAATATTGTATTGGCTATTTGAGAGCCATTTTATTGTAATGAATTAGTTATAGTTATGTGTATAAAGAATTATTTGTAACATACATTCAAAATTTTCTTGATGACCTTATATCTCTTGCATATGCTTCAGATTGATTGTATCAGATTATAAAAGAAATGTAATGATCATAATATGTTGAAATCATTTTGTAAACATTTTTTAATGACATTTTTTTTTGTATTTTATTATTATAAAAAAAAAATATTATCTCTTTCCAAAAATTATCATAATGCAAAAATTTCATTAAGCCTAAGAAGGGATAGAAGCATTTGTATATGTTTTATGCACTTTGAAGTATCCCAAATTTTCCCAAATTTCATTATACTGTAAAATAGAGTTAATTAGGAAAATAATACAATTTAAGGTGAAATTTTATGAATTATGGTTAATACTATATGAATTTTTGAAGTTTCACTATTAAAACTCCTTATACCTCATTTTTAAATTACCCCAAATTTGTCTAATTTTATTGCACAAAAAAATGGTGTAGTGGAGGGCTCAATTTTTAAAAATAAATCTTCATGTTTTTTTGAGCTAGTTGCTACTCATTTCATAATTTTTTACCTTATAGTTATCTAGTTATGATTTTTTAAATTTTTATAGTTTTTAGGATAACTTTATTGGCATACATGCCCTTCAATAGGTAATATAACATTTAGTGTAGGCTAGGCTCATTTGTTTAGCTAAATGTCTCGCTTATGACCCAGTAGTGTAAGGAGAAGCCCCTAACGGGGTTGGTGCAGTTGTATAAGGTTGAATTCCAAGTTAAAGGTTGGTAGTGTTCACATGGAATGTGGTTTAAGTCATGTGGTCTGGGGAGTAGCCAATCAAGGTTGACCGCCATCCCATTTGAATACTCGATTTGAAATATAAAACTACCAACCTTTTTATTAAATTATTTGTTATTATTTTAATACATAGATAAACCAAAAGGAAACCAAAATTTATCATTATTATATATAATGATTGTTTTATTCATTTTAAAATTATTATAATTAAATATTTATTTTCATAAAGTTTAAACTTGTAACTAAACTTGTTAAAACTAAAAAATAAACCCATACCTGTATGTAAGTTTATTTGATTGATTCAGGTAGATTGAGGGCCAAGGGGTAGGATGACCCCAAAATGGACCCCCCTCAATTTTATATTCCTTTTCACACAAAATAATTTTTAAGGCTTGGAATGATGTATTTTTCTAGATATGACCTCTTTCTTAAATAGAGGTGTTTTAATTTTTTTTTCAATTAAATATACAAGTTTTTTTTAGTGGTTATAGAGACCTAGTTACCTAGAGGTAGGGGATTCCAAATGTGACCCCCATCATTTTTCATGATCTTCAACAAGAAAGAGGTTTCAAGACTTAGAACTACATGGTTATAGATATATGATGATTTTTTCATAGGGAAGTATTTTTAGACTGGTTTGATGATTGCAGGCTCTTGGAAGCACAAAACAAGTTGACCCAAAAAGGGACCTCTATTATTTTTCTACCCTCTATCATATGAAGAAAATTTAAAAACATAAAACTATGTTTTAAAAACAAATTTACCTTAAACCTAGCTTGTTGAGCACTAATGGCTATCATGGAGCTTGAAGCTCCTTGAGACCTTTTTAGAAGCTATGAGAGATTGAGACCTCATGGAATATTTCCAAGAAGATGGGTACTTATAAAAAAAATTCAAGTATACATATATAAACTAGAATTGAAAAATAAAATAAATCAAAAAAGGATCAAAAGCTTAAAGACCCCATTAATGGTAGTCATCCAAGGCTGAGAAAGGAGAGGAGGGATGATTATGGACAAGTCATCGTCAAACACCTCATCCATCATTTAAAAAATTTTAGATTATGAATTAATGGCTATTTTTAATCCTTTATTGACATACATAAGGATTTATAGGGCTTCCCTACTTTGATCAAACATGGCAGTTGAGGTTGAATTGATTTGATGATTGAGATCAAATGCTCTATTCTCAGGGGTCTTATTTGAGATATTTTAGACCCCTTTTAGTTCATATGGGGAATAAATGATATTTATGTAAGCACTTTATTTTAAAGTCAAGTCAACTCTAAATTAGACTTTAATTATGATTTAAGTGTGCATCAAGCCCTCTGATTGGCCAGATTCACCCAAAGACATTTATAAACATTAGAAAGAATTGGATAACATCATTAGATCTAGTGATTGATTAAAACACCTCATTTTAATTATTCATTATTTATATTTGTTAGGTATATAGGGTTCATTACGATCATCTAGAGAGTTATAGGATTGTTTGAGAGCTCGTAGATCAATTAAAGCAAGTGGGACATGCATGCTTATGTAGTGACCATGTGACCACTTGCACATTATCTCCATGCCATTTGTGCATGCAAGTTTGGTTGGATGTTTGGTGCATCTCATTCCAAAAGGATGGATAAGCCAATGGGAAATATATTTGTGTAGAATATGTATTGTACATTCTAAAAAAAAGGCTTGTTTTTGTGATGATTCTATCATGTGAATTATAGGCAATAAAAGTAGATAGAAAAAATAAAAAATAAAAGATATGAAAATGAAATAAATGTAAAACATACCTAATATTAAGAAAAATTATGAGATATGTATAAAATTATAAATATAAAGTTAAAAATCACATCAATGTGAAAGACAAAACTAATCATAAGATGCAAAAAATAACTATAAAAAGAAAATATCAATGCAAGAAAATGCAAAAGATAATAAAAAAAGAATACGTGGAAACTGTTTGAAAATATGTCATACAATGTAAGATAAGTAAAGTCATCTTGAATAAAACATAAATAAAGACAATAATTATTGAAAAATACATCAAATGCAAGGTAAGTAAAGTCAACTTAAATCAAAGATGGACATGCATCAAAATGAATGTAAGGTACATCCAATGTAAGATAAGTAAAGTCAAATTAAATTGAGCAAAGACATGGATCAAAATAAGAAAGAAATATCAATGAGTGAAAAATCAAAATTAGTTCTTGTATTAAAAATGATAAAATAAAACACAAACATCTAGAGACATCATTATGATGACTAAAAATCCAAGTGGCATTATAAAGGATGGTTAAACGCTAAATATAAATAAAATAGGAAGGGACATAATTAACTAAAAGTGATATCCATCAAGGGAATATCAAGAAAGATGTGATGGAAAGAAAGGATGAAAGATGCCATAAAGGTGATGTAGAAATCCTTAGTGGAGATAATACACTCTAAATAAGTGGGTAAGGATAAGAGATTTTGACATCAAGGACCTAGAGAATCACACCCAACAAATGTAAGTTTGGGATAACAAGTAAAGTATATAGATCATCCAATGAAGGCTATATGCATGAAAATTAAAATGATCCTACCTTACCATAATGTGTTCCCCACTCCTCATGACTTGTTATAGAGAAATAAGTCTCATGTGAATATTGCATACTTATGTGATAAAGTAGGTGGCACTAGAATGTTATAAGATATAAAGATAAAATTAGACCTTCTACCCTAGTCTACTAGCCTACCATACTAAAATGGACCTTAGTTCTATCATGAGGCCAAATGTAGAATTTGAGTTTTGAATAGAATAGGATATGTGCCAAATATATAATCTCATTTAGTGGGATATGGCTTTTAAGATGTGATTTACCTTTTATCATTGTATTTTATTATGATTTGGGTTTTAACTATTTTGGATTTTAATATTTTCCTCCTCCATATAAATTTGAAAAAACCAAGTAGGGTGATAAATATAAAAAACACAACGGAGCTTACACCTAGAAATTAGAGAGGAGAACCTAAAGACAATGGCGCCTAAAAGACTCCTGACTTTCACCACATGAAGAGTGAAATATTGAAATTTACCTAAGTGTGCCTCAAGTGAAAGGAAAGGGAAACATGAGGATCATAAAAGATCCATCCATGTGAATAGGGTGATGCAATGATGAATATGATAGTAACTAGCCACAAAGATGGGGAACTTCACTTAAAAAATATCTAGGTTAAAGGATGGGATTTGAAAATTCATGGATATGTAAGTCAAATAGTGTAAAGGAAACCCAGATGATGGAAAAATTATGAAGTGATGGTAATAATGTCAAAAGAGAATCCATACTAATCTACAAGGGTATAGTATAAGAATTGATAAGATAAATAATCCCAAAGAGTGGGAATGTAAAAATGTACCTAAGAATCATGAGGATACTAAGGCAAATTGGAAGAATGGTAAAATTGTTATAAAATAAACCTAGAGGTGATACCTAATATCCATAATGGAAACTAAGTCTAACTATAAATAAACCTAAAAGAGGAGGAATCTAAAAATACTAGAAAACTAAAAACCTAAAGGTGATACCTAAGATCCCTAAGGGAAACTATGGTTGAATGTAAAGTGACAAAAATGAAACCTGAAGATGATACCTTTGATCCACGAGGGAAAAAGGGGTGAATGTAAGGTGATTGTAAAATTATATAAAGCAAAAATACATACTAAAGGTTAAAGTTATAAGAATGTAAAAGATCATGATATTATCAAGATATGTATAAAAAACATTACATATGCTTAAAAATATATAATACAATCATTGAAGTAAATTATGTGAAATTATTATTTATTCAAAAGTGTCATGAAATATCTTGACATACATCATTGGTAACATTAGTTAAATCCTACTGTAACTGATATATGGCTTCGATCATGGTCTCTTATACTTTATCTGAGAGTTGTGTTAGGATTGCTTGACATATGAACTTAAAGTAAAAAGTAGGCATACTAAAAGGAGAAGGCCATGGGGCTTCCTAATGAAGATACTCAATGAAAGGAATATGATGTGCCATGGAACACATATATCTTAGTATAAAATATGGATTTAGTCATAAATGCTTCTCTATCTAGATGAAAATTGTGAGTACTACAAGGAATATTGAGGTATAGGCCTCAAAAAGCCTCTAAAATGTTACTAGATAGCTCTACATCTACCTCTATGACATGGAAAAAATTAGTGTCAAAAAAAATATACCTATCCATGTTTATGGATGTAAATAGGTGTAATATTTAGAGACAACATGTCCATTAGATTGGGAAACTTAGCTAGTTCAAGATGAAGGGCATTAAAATACTAGAAAAGAATTCAACAGTGAGTCAAATAATGCATATTAGTCTTGTGGAAGTAACAAGGGCACATAATATTAACATAATGGTTTAGTTAAATGTACATGGTATGAGTTGGGCCTTGCAACTTATGCTATGCTTAAAATCTCCAATAATCTCTACACTCCTTAGTTAAATGATGAGATAAATTGTGAAACTTACAATACAGTCATCCTCTTGGGTGGGTGGATGTGGTACCAAATTTTACCTATGCAGAGAATCATAATGGGGTGTGTCTATAATATTATCAAAAAAATAATTACTATTAGAGCATAAAATAGTTGAATTAAGTTTTTGATATATCTAGTATGCTTTGGATTATTTCTATGTGTGACCATAGACTCTATGAAATGAATAAAATGGTGCTACTATTTATTTGGTAGACATAATCAATGTGGGCCCTATAAGTGTGGCCAAAATATCTAGAGGAAGTGAGTTCGATGGATTTGAATTTGGTGAACCATTAAGGTACATTAATAGTTCCATCACTAAACATGATCTGAAGAGGCTAAAAATAACATGTATTGCACATGAAATCAAAGGTAACACTAGATCCATCTCAAACTTGTGAACATTAATCAAAGGATGAACAATGTCAGACAAGTTGGAAGGAAAACTATATTAAATGATGTAAATTAATTTAGTGATAGAAGAAGGTGAGGATTTTTTGAAAGAGTTCTAGAGAGAGGAATGGTAACAAATGATTTCCACAACCTTATCTTGGGTGTATACAAACATGCATGAGCCATCTAATGTGTAACCATCATTGTAATTAGGAATGGTGAGATATATATGAAGGGATTCTAACACTATGTTTCTAGAGGATTTATGAGAAGTGGGCTTCTTAGAAATGACCACATAATCAAGAATCTTTTTTGCCAACTTCTTGATTGAATAAGGTTGCAAGGTGGGTGGAAACTAAGTTATGATGCTCGAAGGGAGATCCATTGCTTTTTTTTGAACTAGTGTAATTGGAATTATCATCATCATAATCTATAAGGTTAGGAGATATTTTTACCATAAACTCGAGGTGAACACTTTAACCTTGGTTCAAGTTGATGAGATAATTAAAACTCTAATATTTATGGAAGGGAATGCTAATCAAAGGCTCTAGCATTAAAATTTTAAATATACCATGTTCTTGGAATCATTACAAATTATAAGGGTTAGTATCACCTTGTATCTTTTAGATAGAACCATTGTAAGGAAATTTTACACATTGGCATACCGAAGAGATCATTACCCTCATATGATGAGTCTAATGATAGCCAAGAAGAATTCTATATGATAAAGGGAAATTAAAAATAATAACCTTGAATCTAACTATGATAGGAGGTACCATGATATGGAGCCTAACACATCATAATGGAGGAATTTATCTATAGTCATATCCTTGGAACATTCTTTTGGTATATTTAAGGTTACATTTTGAGTATCCTAAAGTTTTGTTTAATTCTAAATAGGTTACACAAGTGTTAGAGCCTTCATCTATAAAGGATTTCATGACTCAGATGTCACCAACATGCACACTAATGAATAATGGAGGGTCATTTGCACAAAGTAATATTTTTTTAGGGATTATAGATGCTTTATGAAACTTTGATGAGATATGTGTTCATAGTTTGATCAAAATAAATGGAATTGTCTTCACATTACTATAAAATACTTTCCTTAGACCTAATAAAGGTAACTTCTTTCCCCATAGGTGGTGGTCGATTAATTTTTATATAAAAAAAAGTTATATAAGATAATTTTTGGTGATGTGGAGAATTCCTCATGAGCTCAAGGAATGTAATTTGATATGTGAAAATATAAATTTATTCTATGTGATCCCATTCATCAAATCCAATGTGAGTTGGATAGGATTGTGAAAGAGGGTATAAATTTTGAAGTGTATAAATATAGAATAAACTAAACCAAATTGAATGCCATTAGGAATCAAAGCATGAAGTCTCAACACTATTGGTATAATTATGTAAGACTGAGCCAATGATATCGACCCAGATGATGTAGTTGGTTGAGAAAAATATGAAACAAATTGTATCAACTTGGCCAATACAATGGAATCAAAACTAGGGGTATAAATTTATTGTATTGGGATAGATGATATAGTAGAAATAGAACTGGTCAATGAAACAAACTTGGATCTAATTTAAGAACTAAAGACTATACAAATTTGGTTATTATAGTTGAAACAAATATTGTTAAAGAAACAAACTACACCAAACTGGCTAATACAATTATGAAGGTAGTGAACTACACTGGGTTGGATGATAAAATTATGAAATAAGGAAATTATACTAGGTTAATTGATATAGTTGAGATATCTAAAAGTATGGAAATTATTTCTTCAAATTTGATAGCCACAAAAAAATGTGGAGGGTTATCCTAAATTATTTTATAAGTAGGATAATAAATATGAGTATGAATTAGATAAGGATCTATGTAAGATAATACCTACTTCATGTTGTTCATAGTCACCAAATTTTCATCATTGTTAAAAGAATTAATATCAATCATGGTTTCAATAACATTAACAGCTGATTGGGTGTTTGATTTTGATTGTTAGGCTATTAATTTGAAGTGTGGTTTGGAAGTGGATTGGAGTAGATTATAAGGTGTGCATTGGATTGGATAAGTGCATCATGATTTACATTAGAGTCATGAACCTTAGATACTTTATCATAGGCTTGGTGTCATTATCTAAGTATGGCTTAATGATTGTATTTTAGACCAAGTAATAATTTGAAAGATTGGTATTTAGGTTTACAAGTTTCATGGGAATGACCCTAATTTTCATGAAACCAATAATGTTTTAGAGGATCATACCAATGAGAATTGGGATGGGAAGTGTCAAAATTTATAGGTGAGGGTTTATGAATGCATTTCCTAGACTCAACTAGGGAAAGAAGTTGATGGATTTCACAATCACAACTTTTTTTGTGGAGGAGGATATTGAAAGATACTTCCCTTGATAGGTGGAGAAAGAGTCACTTTGTTAGAGCTTCATCAAAATATAACATTGATGGTTCTCTTAGAATCATAAGTGTCTAAGACACCATCATTTGTAGCTTTCTTATTTTTAGATGTCATAAGCATTCAAGTTCCAAACTTGGTTGGGAAGTCTCAAATTATTTTATAAAGAAATCTTGACATTTATTTTTGATCTAGGGATTCCTCCAATGATTTTGGAGAGAGATTACTAACACTATATTTTAATTTGGTATTTTTACATTATTAAAAAGGTGGAAGAGATTGTATTCTAACATGTTATGTTCATATTTTTGTCTAAATCTTTCCAAATCTCGATAAAGCCTTGGGTAGTCTCATTTTTTTTTTTTACAATTGTTAAAATGAGCCAAGTTGTTTTCTAGAAAATAATTGGATTTAAACTCTTGAACCAATGCATTATCTAGGTCTTCTAATTTAGAAATGGATTTAGACATAAATTGATTCTACTAATCTAAAGCATCACCAGATAAATTTTTGGCAGGTAATTTGATAGTAAAAAATATGTTAAAATTACTCTAGTCTTTATAAAGGTTTCCAAAGGCCTTTAAGTATAAATCATGATTAATGGATCCATTATAAGTGATCATGGGAGTGATGCCCCTTATGCTAATGTTTAAAAATTTATGGACCGAAGGTTCATTTTAGAGATGTTTGATGACTATATTATGAAGTGGTGGTTTTAGAATGAGATTACCATGAACATCTCTAGTGGGGTGGAGGGATGAATTTAGATTTGACACTCCCCATCGAAGCTATTGAGGTTGATTTTACCTTTGAAAGAGCTAGTTTTACATTTGCATCATCTAAATACTATTATTGACTTGAATGTTATCCATTTGGTTCATTACCTATTATATGATTTGATCAATATTATGAGTATTGTAATCAAAGTAAGAGGCTTGAGTGGCCTATTGGGATGCACTAGATGTAGCATTGACATTGGTATTAATTTGAACACTTTGGGTTGGACCAATAAAAGAGAGGTTCATCATGTTAATAGTAATACTAGGAATCATAAATGAATAAGGAAATGGTGAAGTCACAAATTGATTTGTCCTAATCATGTAGAAAAGTTATGAGTAGGGGAAGGAGGACATTAAACATGATACACCATCATAAGATGATAGACAACCATAGGGTCCTTTCCCTTACAGTCATGATGTGGAATGAGATATATTACCATCTCATATGCATAATCAATGTCACATTATTCTTCAACCTTATGGTCTTATAGTATGTGACCTTGTTTAGTGGTTTGAGGTTTGTTATTTGGCTCATATTTTTTAGATCTAGTGGAAGCCACATGAAAATTTCTTAGAATTTGGTCTTGAGTCATGGAAAAAGTATAGGGAATGTAATCCTTTTCAGATACTTTATTGGGATTGGTTAGATCCATATCATTAGGATTGTTATAAAATCCTTATAATTCCTAGCAGGTTTTCTCTTTTAACTGGTCCAAAATGTGTTCCATAGTGGAAGAGAAAATATCAACCATGTACCAAGCTTTTCAATGTAATTAATTTTTAGAGGAATGCTAAAAATAACTGTATCAGGCTATAAGATATATTTGGGAACTTAAATAGGATATATAAAATTATATTGATATAGATAGTATAATATGGTCACAAAAAATCACTATATAAAACTAGCTAATATAGTTAATAGGAAGATGTTAAAGATAAAGTATATCAAGTTAGCCAATGTAGTTGTAAAAATACATAAAATTATATCAAGTTGGCTAACATAATTATATAAACACATAATGCTATATTAGGATATCTAATGTAATTATCACCCACCACACAATAGTATTAGACTGGTCGATATAATTTGGAAAACAATCAATCTAAGAATGTAACTACGTAGCAATATAATCAAAGCAGGGATGTATAACTTGATAGGGTGTGTTTGAATTATATAATATTAGATATGTTGATCCTAGGCATAAATAGTGAACAAGGCCCAAATGAAAATAACTAAAAATGATTCCACTATCCCATAACTGCACAATCCTATCTCTAAGGTATGCCGAGAGTAACTTTTTGAGGTTAATCACTTACCAGTGCATTATAAAATCAAATGATTGTATGGCTTCCTAAAGGATGAAAATAAGAACCCTAGTCATTTATGATATACTGTGAGGTATGTGGAAACTAAAGTATATATAATGTTTTCTAATGGATTGAGTATTAAGGGATTACCCCTCACACCATGGTGTAGGTAAAACTAATGTCTATATGGCCTAGAACAACAATTCCTATGAGTCTTACAACTTTCAGAACATAATTCTAGGAAGATAAAATAAAATAAAAAATAAAAATGATTTAAATTGAAATAAAAAATTTAAAACATGAAATGAAATGAATAGACACTAATAATGGTATCATGATGGCCAATACAGTAAAAATATGAATTAATCAAATAGAACTATATCAAGTTAGCCAATATAATTAGAAACATAAATTTATCAAACATAATTGTATTAGATTGACTGGTAATTTAGAAACACACACATAATTGTATCAAACTAGCTAATTCAGTCTGGAAAGACACATAATGGTATACAACTATCTAATATAATTAGAAAATAAATAGGAAAAAATATTGGGCTGGTTGATATAGTTGGACTAAAGGATATATTATGATTTTGATGTTGTTGTTAAGAAGTTAAAAAAGTAAACATGAAACTAATCCTAAAAAATACTGATAATATTCACATTAAATTAACCAAAATGTATGCACTATCTAGGTTAACCTATAACTATCCTCTTTCTATCAATTTATTAGGCCTCAAATAAGATCAATCAAATAGAGCATGCATATACTTGGACGAGTGGGTAAAAACCAATGATATTGATAGATCTAGCAGAGGGTAACCTAAAACTAAAATGTCAAGAGGAAAGGGTTTTAAAGCTTAAACTTATGATATAAGGATATAAATCTCACTAGACCTCAACAAAGGTAAATGATTATAGCTATGATTGTAAATATGTAAGTAAATTAAATAGTTGTAAAGGTGTACAAGTAAAATAAATGATGACTAAGTGATTGTAAATAAGGTAAGGTGTAATGGTTAGCCAAATGGGGTTTATGTAACCTAAGATTATAAGTTAAAATCCTAAGAAAATTATATCTATACCAATTTATTTGATAAAAGGAGGAGCCTAATTAAAGATACACACATACATCCACAAATATATAAACAATATCTAATATACTTAGTAATCAAATGAAAGAGTGTAGGGATAAAAATACTTAACTTGGGGTGGACTTGTTGATGCTTAAATATTACCCTTTGGCTCAAGTGTAACTTTTAAAAATATTATTATAGGTTGAAGACCTAAAATGGATGGATGAAGACCTATATATCCTTAGTTAGGAACTCCAAAATATCTCTCATATTGACATTCAATGACACCACAAGATAATACCTCCAAGATATTATTCTAAACCTCTAATTCTCCCAAATAATTCCTTAGGGAAATAATGTGAATAAACACAGAGTGTATGGATGTGATATAGCTTATTAGTAATGAAATATGACCCCAATATATATGGTTCCATTATCCAAAACCAACCCTAAAATCTAAGCCAATGGTATCAACCAAACAACTACATTTAGAAGATGTTAATTAGCACAATATGGTATCAACCAAGTCAATACAATTTTTTTAATAAAAAATACTTATAATTATATCATTATAGTCAATATAGTATAAGGAACGCAACATCAAAAAGTATATGGCATTAGTCAGGTTGATATCATAGGATACAAGGAAGCTAACAAATATGGACATGAAATATACAAAAGGGTAAGATGGATAGACAATCAAAGAAGGTCATACTGATAGTAGTGATGGTGTGATAAAATAGTATGCAAATGCATATTGAAACATACCATGCGTTGATCCAACCCCATTCTAGGTACATCCCTTAAGGTGTGAACTTAGATATATTAACGTGTTGACAAGCTAATATAAGAGAAAGTGTGAGTAATGTGATAAAGTGAAAAATATTGGGTGTATATAAGGTTATTCTAGAGTAGGCCATTCGACTAATTTTAAATCATTATTACACAAATCATTGACCCTAGATATTTCAGCTTATCTTTTACCTACATGTTTTGTTTCACTTAAGATTACATTATATGATGGTAAAGGTGATCCAAATTGACATCTTAGTGTATTTATTTTGACATGTTTGGACTATGCTTCTAATGATAAGTGTTAACTAAGATATTTCTAAGGAGCTTTAAGGTCTATGACTTAGGTGATTTTATGACCTTAAATTCTAATTAGTAGATGTTTTAAATCCTTTGGATGATCAAATCTTAGTGTAAATTTCTATCAATATCAATCATAAAGTCTCTTATGCTCAAATTGTAAATCTTAAGAAAGGACGTAATGAATATGATTTTTTATAAAACCATGTTATTTTAAATGAGAAATCCTATGGCTAATAATGAATTTTGAGTCTTATTAAAGCAAATCTTACTTGCTCCTATACATTGGGAAATTATGTTTAAATACTTTTAATCTTTTGATGACACGTGTCATATAGTCAAAGATTGTGAAGTTAATCCACTTTATTTGAGTAAGCTAAAGTATGGGGCCACTCATCCAAAACATTCTAATGAATTTATTCAGATCAAACTAACTTTTAAATCTAAGGTAAATGATACTAAGAATGATTCTAAATTAATAGTTAATATATTTTCACAACCTACTAATAGGCTTGTCCTTTTGGCTCATCAAATAAGGATGTTTACATGATTATTATAAATTCTTGATAAGGTCTTACAAAGTTACTTGATTATGATTTCATATCTCTTCCTCTACCAAAAGAGGTTGATATGAGTAAAACACAACCTAAAGGTTTTGATATAATATATATTATAATTAACATAGATGCACATGACACTCTAAAAATAGATGATTTGGTTTGAGACATAATATAAAATATTAAGGAATATGCTATTGAGGTCAATGATGTTAATACAACTATAAATGAGTTAGTTACACAACCCAATGCAAAGCTCAATATATTTTTTGATCCATTTCAAAATCTTGATGCAAAAGAGATCAATATTAATTCTAAGATTCATACGAATTTCAAAGCAAAACCTCCTCTAAGTTATTATGATTCTAAAACTAAGGAGGAGCATCCTATAAATGGTAGTGTTGGTGCAATTAAGGATATAGAACTATAAATACTTACAATCACATTCGATGAGCATGCGATTATTATAATAATGCACCATTTTTTATGTGGACTTTCATTGAATCATATACTATACACAATGTTATCATGGGTAATAGGTCAAGGGAAAAAAATTACACTATGGTATTACTTAATATTCTTAGTACACATATAGGTATTTTATTGGTAAACCTAACAAAGTGAAATGATCTAATGGAAAGAGACAAAAACCTCTTGGGATAATTATGTTACCAATTATAGTAGTCCCTACAACTATTTATATTTGGTTATTTGTTTTACCTAAAATTGAGGTATTTGACATGTTGTTAGGATGCCCATGGTTATACAAGAAACATTTAATATTATATAATGTACATTGATGTGTGAAGTGTATTTATAAAAACTAAGTGGTTACATTTTTAGGTATTATATATGAATATCCCATTTAGCCAAAGACATTTGATGTGAAACCTCTACCACCACATATTATATGACCTATATAATATCATCATATTAAGGAAAATAAAATATAGGTAATTTATTTTCCTTGAAGACCAATTCTCCAATGACTACTACATCAAAGGTCTATTTTAGTCCAGTAGATGTTACTTAGTCTGTCACATACTAAGCTAGTTATACATGTCAATCTACATGTTCCAAAATAAACATAGATTCATTCTCATTATATACATAAAATTTTATAGGTTACTATGGATATTAAATATATACAACATCTAAATTATCACGTTGGATATGATAACAATGATGGCTATATTACAACACATGATCATTAGATAATGATATATATGTTACTCCTCTCCCATAACAAGTTAAATTTGCATTGATCAATGTAGGACCTAAATGTGAGCATAACATTGATAGGATAATTTATTAGGAAGAATATAATTAAATTTTCAAAGAATTTAAAAAATACAAAAAAATAAAAATAACAAAAAAAATATTCAAAAGTTTCAAAGTTAGGACCTATGCATGACATGTTTTACTACTTACTTTATTGATTGATGTTATTGATCACATACTAAACCTTTTGCCATGATATATTCACCATCCCATCAGCCACCTTATTTCCCTATATAAACACATAATATATGGTGACATCTTTATAATATTTTAATAAATATCTTGCATCATCAATTTCTTCTTTGATAGACAACATTAAAGATGTTTAGAGAGTGCCATTTGACCATCAAGAATTTGATACCAAGCTACACTACCACTTAGATACCCCAGATAACCACTCTCACCTTACCCACATGTTTGGTTCAAGATCCCATTGAGCCTTCATAAGTTTATATGATGACCCCTTTGAGTCCCTAATGACCCCTCCCTCTTTGGCCAACCTCGAATTTCCCTTAATTGCCCCATCAAGGTTAAACTTGCTCTAGTTTAGCTAATGCCTAAACCATTTGAACAAACATATATCAATTTGCTGATTTAGTTTAATAATCAATGGTTTGATATTCCATCCTTAAAGAATATAAATTTTGAGTGTGGAGGCTACAAATTCATCTTTCGGAGCAAAGGCCTTCTAATTTTGAATTATAGCTAAACAGAGTTAGAGGAAATAAGATTTGGGATGAACCCACTTGAAATCAAATATGCTATCAGTCATTGATTTCTAGACCTCCCCAAAAATATGGGGGATGGAAAGGTGACACAACAAGGCTAGAGATGCCAACTTCCATGGTGGTTTCCAATAAAAAATTAGGTCCAAGAGAAAGCCTAGTTTTACCCAAGCCACATTGAATTTCTTGAGGAGGAGGTCCCATAATTTTAAAATAAAGGTGCAGTCCATGAGGAGAAGAGACACCATTTCATCATTAGATTTACACAAAATTCACCTATTAGGGATGATTAGACCTCATTTGGCTAGGTTATCAATGGTGGGTATTTTATCATGAGCATACAACCATAAGAAGTTGATCTTTGGGGTGAGTTTTTCAATCCATAAAGGCCTCCAATAATTATAATATTCCTCCTTATTCATATCAACCAAGTAAATAGATTTCATGGAGTATTTATTATCTATTCTCTTCTACCAACTATAAGAGGGAATATTCCTTGGGGTGAATGAAAATGCTGATTGACTGAAGTTTATAGTTCAAGTCCCTAAAGGGATTAAAGAGAAACCTGATTGATCACCTGTAAATTCTTCCACTAATTAAAACCTTCTCCTCCCTCCCAATAATATTTGACTTTCATCCTAAGAGGATTATAAATTCTAAGCATGCCTTAGACCAAGGATATTTTGAGGTTAGTATGTGTTGAAAAAGCTAAGGGTAATCCTAGAATTCAACCATTCCCCATTACCTACCCTCCATATACTTCATTTTCTTAAGATAACCTTCCTATTTGATAAGGATTTCCATAGGGTGGATCAATCACTTGGTACATCCTCCCACATAGGGTTGTCCTCATCCTAGCCTTATAGATACTTAGATTTAATTATCTTATTCTATTGATTTCACTCAATCACCTTCAATTTTTGTTTAAAATGAGGGCATGGTTCATAATCCCCACCCTTCTAATTCCCAATCCTTTGTTTGATTTAGGAAGACAATTTTTTCCCAGGTAACTAATGGGAATCTAAATTTGTCTTTTATGCCTTTTTAAAGGAAATTACATTGCATCTTCTCCACTTTGTCAAAAATATTACTAGGAACTAGAACAGAGATATGAAAAACATGGGGATACTTTAGATGAAAATTTTCAAGAGTTGAAGCTTTCCATCTTGATAAAGTAGGTATCCTTTCCAACTAAATAGATTTATTTGGATTTTATCAAGAAAATGATTTTATAAAGAGTGCATCCAACCACATAACAATGGCATCCACAGATAGGTGGAGGGTAAATTACTGATATGACATCCCAAAATCCCTCCCAATTTATTCTATAGGGCTTCTAGGGAGTTTAGGGAAAATCCAAACTTTTTATATAGTTTATACATTATCCCAACACAGATTCATAAATTTCCTTGAAAGCTTTGACTTCAGATACTATAGATTCACCTGTTACAAATGTGTCATCTATGACCTATTCATGGGTGATTGAGGGTATACCTGAGGTTACTCTTATTCATTTAATCAAACATTTCTTCTTAGATTCCTATAAACTTCTACCAAGGGTCTCAACCAATATGATGAAGAGGTATGGGGATAAATGGTCCACTTGTCTTAATCCTCTCCCTACCAAAACAAAACCCTTTAGGGACTCCATTGACCAAGAAGAAAATTTTTAGAGAGGATATACAAGAGTAGATGAGCTCTCTAAAGGAGTTGTCAAATCGAAAACTTATTTATATCACCTTGTCTAAGAAATGCTAGGAAACCCTGTTTTAGCCTTTATTCATATCTAATTTCAAAAACATTCCTTGTCTAGACAAATTAGAAACCTAATGGATGGCTTCATGTACTATTATTATCCCATTAGTGATTTTTCGCCTAGACATAAAAAATCTTTGTTACTCAGGTATAATATTTTCTAGAAGCATTTATAGCCTTAAATCCAAAGTTTTAGAACAAAATTTATAGACATTAGAATAAAGATTGATGGGCTTGAAATCCTTCATTTGATTTATTCTAGGTTTCTTGGGAATCAGAAATAGGAACATGTTATTTAGTTACCTAAAGATAGTTCTTACCCTAAAAAACTCACTCAATGCTACCTCCACTTCACAATGGATGATTTTTTAGAATTATTGGAAGAAAAAGGAAGGAAATCCATCTAGGCCTAGATTTTTGTCATCTTTCATTGCGAAAACCACCATTCAAACCTCTTCTAGGGATGGAGTTTTTAGAATGTTAAAATTATCACTTTGACCAATGACACTTGGAATTGAAATTAATAACTTCTCTTCTATTACCTTATCACTTGGACTTTTTAGACAACAAATTTATAAAATATATAGTGATTTTTTCATCAATAGTTATCTCTTCTTCACAATTACTTCCATCTTCCTAGATCAACCTAGAGATTTAGTTGGTATTTTTATGTCTAGATTCTACTTAATGGAAAAAAATCATGTTTTTGTCACCTCATTTAGCCATTGACATCTAGACTTCAACTTTGAGAACACTTCTTCTTTTGCGTTAAGATTTTGGTAGCTATAGATTAACTATTTTTTTTGTTGATCAGATCTTCATTGGAATCTTAAGTGGTTTACATGTCTTCTATCAATTGCAACTCATCATCTAAAAACTAATTATGAGTGAAAATGTTTCCAAACACTTCTCTATTCCATACCTTTAGTTTTTGCTTAACATAACTTAGTTTTATAGCTAGGATGAACATGTTAGATCCATAAAAAGGAACCTTCCACCAATATTTAAGGGATTCTTGGAACTCAAGATGAAAAGTCCACATTTTATAAAAAATGAATAGAATATTGTTAGGTTTTGGTATCCTTTCCCTAGAGAATACAATGGGATTATGGTTAGATATAATTATGGGGAGGGTTGTCAGAGAACTGGCAAATTTGATGCCCCAATTAGGAGAAATAAGAAAATGATCAAGTCTCACCTAAATTATATTCTCTCCAAGTCTCTTATTGGTCCAAGTAAAAGGGTTAACCTTTAAATACATGTTCACTAGTCCCACCTCTGTAATGAAATCATTTAAATCAAACATGATTTGTATGAAAACTTGAATACCTCCCTTTTTTCATTGGGGTTAGGGGGAGCTAAAGTCTCATACAATTATCTAATTCTAGCTTTCGTTATTCTTCCTAAATTCTACCAAATCTTTCGAGAGCTAATTTCTTCCTTGTCTTGAGTTAGGGGCATAGATGTTAGACATGGTCCATTCCTTTTTATCCTCTTCTCAATGAATAACACCACAATATGATGATTATTCTAGATCAAAACCTCTCATTCTAGAGTCTAAGCCTCCCAAAAAATAGCTAGACCTCCAAACGCTCCAATGGAACTGACACTGATACATTTTGATTTTTTCCAAATGTTGTCCCTAACTTTTTTAAGAGATTCAATCAACATCTTAGATTCTTGAATAATCAAAATATGTAGCTTTTTTCTCATGTTTCTAACTATTCTCTATTTTTGAGGTTATTTAGGTCCCTAACATTCTAAGAGATTATATCATTTATTGGTAGTTGTGAAATGTTTTAAATGGTTTTTGGGCACCCTTTGCTATCTCATTTACTATATCCTTCTTCCTTACTATTTGGTTAGGCCATATATCCTAAATTTTTGGATCCTCCCCTATCTCAATTTTATTTTTTCCTTTCCTTATCCTCACATGGGTCCACTACTCTTCTTTAGTATTTTGGTCTTTAGATTTTGAAGAGGAGCATTGACCATTTTCTTTAAATTCCTCTTTGGCCCTTTTTACCAATGGATTATAGATAATCAAGCTAAATTTTCATGTAATTATATATCCATTCTAATCCTTAGCTCTTAAGGGATGGATAAAAAAGATAATATTCCTTGTTGGTGTGATTCCTCCCATAGCCATCTCTTTCTCTTCCTTATTCATACTATTTTGATTCAATCCAAGTTCAACCTTCAGTTTTCCTTCCACTCCACTTCCACCTAGACTTTGGATCTAGATGAAATGAAATATGGATCCCCTTCCATTATTCTTCCACCCATTTTCTACTTTTTCAAGCTCTATAGGTTTTGGAGAAGTGTGAAGGAGTCCTGGACTCTTTTCTGAAGCTAAAATGTTAACTTTCCTTTTCTCCTCTTTGCATTGATTAGAAATATTTAGAATAGGTTACTTAATTTTTGTTAAATAAAATATATATTTGGTACTTAATGGATCCCCATTCCTCAACCCCGTCAACTTTGTAATCTTTGAATGAGTTTCCACCCCCTTTTTTAGCTATATAGACCCAATTTTTTTGGCTGAACTCACAGGGGTAAGATTGGGATTATCAAAGTTGATTTAATGTAATGGTGGAATGACCCTTGAGTCTCGTTGGTTAGGTAAGCCCTCTAGTAAGTTTTTCATGTCATTAGCTTCCAGCTAGATTATATGGTCTTTCTTGACCCATAAGGGTTTCTCTATTCATCAATAATGTTTAATTTTAGGGTAGTCCTTTTTTGTATAACTAAGGATATTATAGTTTTTATATATGGTTGAGTATTTTTCATACTCAATGGGTTGGGTATACTCCCCATATTTAGATTTAATCTTGATAGAGGATAAGAGAGGCTTGTCTATCAGAATAAGCACATTAAAATTGGCTACTATCATTATCCTCCTATATTTAGTTATTGGGTTGATGGAGATAGGTTGTACCAAATCCTTTGTTATTCCCATTATGAATTCAGGTTTCCATAATTCCATGGGTAGCTCTGTCAACAACACTCACATAGGGATATCTTCCAATGCAAATATATTTAAGTTTACCATAAACCATGGACTTTATGATATAAATCTATTTTTTCATTTTCTAATGCTTACATTTGATTTGACCATAAACCATAGACCTTATGATAAGAATCTAAATTAGTCCTAGAGGTTTGTGAATTTAATCAAAAATAAGTTCTTTGCAAGGGATACTACTTCTAATTGTCCCTTCGATTTCCATCTTTAGTTGGCTCATTCTTTGAAAGAGTCAATATTTGGTTTGAAACCATTGACTATAACCAAAAACAAAATTTCAATTTTAATATCTTTATTTTCTACTATAGTTTCAAGGATGTTGACACATACTTCATTATTTTTTATAGAAGGCTCTAGTTAGAAATATGGCAAATCCAAACTGATAGGCCTTTTACCTAGCACATAGTCTACCAAGAAAGTAATGTCCTTGATTTGTTGGTAAAGGGGTCCTCTTTTCCTCTCTATGGGTCCCTATTCCATATTTGGCATGTGAAACTTACATCCCCTATGACCCCCATATCCTACTAGGGTGTCACGCCACCTGCCAGTGGATCATTTGACTTATCTACAATTGTATATGAGGTTTTGTGCATTTTTTTTGTTTCAAAATTTTAGTCACTTTCCACTCATCCAAGTGATTTATATAATCACTATGAAAAGAGTAAATGACAATAATATGATGAATTTAATGGCATAATTCCAAATGATATAAAATAGTGTTCATATTAGAAATATCTCCTCATCAAACATAATGTTGATTCAATGCACATGTTAAAAAATTGTACTGAACCTTTCCAAAAACCGTAATTTTGAAAGAAAAATACAATTGGAGACAAGAATGAACCTCAAAGTTTCATACACAAAGAGGAAGTATTGGATATGTAAGGGAAAAAATGGCCTCATGAGTTTTGAAAAATTAGGGTGAGTACATTCTTCATCCAACAAAGAGAAAGTAAGAAGTGTGATGAGGAAAATAAGGTCTTCTCTTTAAAAGACATTCATCATTGATGGACAGATCATAAGCCTCAAAATTCTCGATTGTTACAACATGATAAAGTTATAGATCTTAACATTTGATTTTTATGACATGTTATAATTTCTATTTATAAATAGGTAAATAATGACATGATTTTTTCTTTTTCACAATATATTTTCCTAGTTAATTTAAGGGGTGAGGATTGTCTCACCAAATACTTACACAAAACTATCCATCAATTATCATGATTTGCAAGGTACTTTAAATCCTTAAACTTGTATACTAATTTTATTTAAATTTATAAAGGTTAAATTTATTTAATATTTTATTTTTCAATTGGTGGCTCTCATTGAAGGAGACTCATAAAGAGATGATTATGATATGGAGAAGGAGAATTATTGAAACCATTTCCATGATTGAAAAGTATATCCAAAAAAACTACATGGATATAATGGTACATATTATAATACATTTAGTGAATGAAATAGATCTAGTAGAGATCATAAGCACAACGAAAATGTTTTTCTTAGATTTGTACATGAAAACATTGAAAGGGTTTATTTAATAATTCACACATCTAGAGGGTTCAATAATTGAGAGATATATCATTCATCAAATCTTATTATTTGTAACTTAATACCTATCTAAAAAGTACATATCCACTAGTGTGACATGAATGTGGGAAGATGATCATGGATCTAATAATTTGGGGGAGCTTTAATTAGGAATCGGTGTAAAAGACTTTTATGTATGGACATATATTATTTAAGTTATTATTTAGTGTATGCATAAACATTATATATAAGTTTTTTTTTTAATCCAAATAATATTTTATGTCTTTTTTCAATGATTGATGATAAAATAAAAATAAAAAACTTTAATCTCCATAATAAAGAATTAGTGAGCAAGTGGATTGAAGTATATGAAGTGAAAAAAACATAATGGAGAAAAAAGATAAATTTAAGAGAATATATGGAGTGAAAATTAGTTATATATAATATTTTTTGAGAGGAACATTGGCCCCAAGAGTTCATAATTAATTGGTTATGTGATTATATTTAATATTTAAATGAGAGTGGTGAACCAACCAATGTAGATGAAGAAGGTCTAGACATTGTGGAAGGATGTGAAATTTTTTAAAGTCTTCTTTATGATAATTTTATAAATATTTTTTTCCAAACCATTTATTATAAATCTTATATTATTTTTTTCCCTTTATATTATTAGGTTAGGAAATACAATGGGATGTGAATTGATAGACAATAATTTCATATAGAAAGTGTGGACAAAAAAAGAGACGTTTGGAATTACAGAATTGCTATTAATTTTGAGTAGGCTATTTATGCGATCTACAAAGATAAAAAATTAATTGAAGGGAATCTGGATTATGTTAAGTTTATCCAAGAAATATATAATTTTAATTATAGGAGCCTATAAATTGTGTTTCTAAAATATAATTTATATGAGGCTTTTGAAGGCACTAGATATGTGAATAGATGTAAACATAGTAGTATATACATCATAGATTAAAATTGAAAACTACCAAAAAGAAAGAAGTCCCAAGTGTTACATCAAAATTGTTCACATTTTTAATTTATATTTTTTATTTTATTATAAAATATTTTTTCATTCAAGTACATATACATATAGTAGCTTCACACATTATTTTATCATAATGCATGTATTTGTTTGAAGATATAGGGGAGCCGCACAAATAAAAATGGGAAAAACATTGTAATCCAAGGGCATACCTTTTCTAAAGTATTATATATTTATGGGGCATCAATAACCATATACAATATACTCTACAATATGATGAAAATGAGAAATAGAAGAAGGTGATTTTCATGTAGTATTAACTAAGATAGGAATATACAAGAGTTATAAAAGATAAGAAGAGAAAAATTCAAACAATGATGAACAATTTTTTGGAAGTGAAGACCATGGCAAACCCAAAAATGTTGATGAAGATGAGGATAAATGCATTGGAAATGTAAATTAAGATGACAATACTAACTTAGATTCTTATGTTTTCCAAATTAGGTATGGTGATATTGGTACAAGTGATGTAAATGATGATAATGATAAAATCACTTATTTTTTAGTCAAAATTAATATAAAATAAACTTGTACATATTAAGATGTAATGATATTTATTTTTTGGATATCACTATGTTGATGGGTTTTATTCTTAAGGTAATACTATTTTTTGTCAAAATAAAAAAAATAGATACTTATCGGAAATATATTTTACACCAAGGAAAATTAGACTTTTGTGCAACATCAAGGGGACAAATGTCCATCCATTATTATATGGGGAGGTTCCATTAATTGAAAGTGAGGAATGCTTAAATTAAAGTATCTAAAATATACATAGACAAAATTATATTTGATGGAGTTTTACATTTAAAATAAATATGAGAGGAGAAGAATGAAAAGATTAAAAGAAAAATATACATACACAACTGAGAAAAATCAATTCCTAATTTAACACACACGAATAAAAATCATATGAATGTGTAATGTTTTACATGGAAAATTATATATTTGAGAAGATAAAGAGAAAACAAAAATTAAATGAAAGTTTGATATATGTATACAAAGAAGTAACAACACATAAAGTAATGTAATACTTGTATAGTTTTCTTATTTAAATAATTTTTTTTTTTCTTTTATCTCTTTCATCTCTACCAAAACTTATTATGGTGTCAAAATTTCCTTTTAAAATTTTCATCACTCCTTTTTATAAACTATAGGAAAATGTAACTAAAATGTAACAAACTCATATTTAAAATATATTCTATTTGATTTTTATATTTAATTTTAAAAACTAACTTATAATATTACATAAAGATAATATAATTTCAACTAGAATATTACAAAAAGAGAAATGAATAATAGAAAATAAAAAAAAATGAGTCCACCTTTGTACATTTTACAAGAGACAAGTAACATCCTAATGGGACCAACTCATTATCATGTTTCACTTCCAATAATTTTATTTTTTCTATTCTCTTTTCAATTTATTTCCTTTAAATTTTGTTACAACATCTTTTACATTTGGTTTAGCTGGTGTGATCATATTCTTACAACAAATAATCCATGCTTTCATGATATTCACATTTGTGTCAAGAAACTTATGAAAGTTTGAAAATATTCTATTGGCCTCTTTAAGGGCATTATGTATATCACTTGACTTGTTCATAGATATGAAATTAAAAAAAATGGGATTGAAAAAGTCATCATTTACTAACTAATTAAAATTTTATTTTAGCTCTGCCACTAAGTGAGGACTAGTAAGATCACTTTTGAAAAGGTTTCAATGCACATATCATACATGAGCACAAATTTATGAGAACTTATCATCACTTAGCTTATTAAAATCATATATATCCTTCAAAGTGGTTTTCAAATCATTGATTCTCCATATGATACTCTCATGTGAATTATAAGAATATTTCTTCTTCTTATTAATAAAGACAATTTCTAAAAAGAGAAAATTAGAATTAGTGATAGACATTTAAAACACTTAAATTTTAAAATTTTACCAAACATTCAATTCCTCTTCATAGAATGACATATTTTTATCAGCTTTATCTCACTCAACTAAAATATTTTAGTATAATTTCATTACTTCATCAATGTATTTCAATCCTTTAATCAGGAGTTGATCTCCAAAATATTTTGTGGTTTTTAAAAATTAATTTAGTTCAATTAATGATGTGGTTTGATGTTTATTAATCCCTAGAATCTAAATAAAAGGCGGAAATCATACTACAAAGTTTCCACTAGTTGAGAAGATAATCTATATATTCAACAAGTTTATAAACTTTATTTAACTCTTCTTGTGCTTTTTCATCTCATTCAAATATTTTTAGGATCCAAGTTGTAAAATACTTGAAATTATTATTGTCACCTTCATAAGTTGGCTCTCCCATGGGAATCCTTTGCAAGTTATAATTATCCAAATTCATTTCTTCTTTGATTTTATCACCAATGGGTGATATCACCTCAAGAAATTAGGCACTTGGAAGATAAGAGAAAAATTTAGAGGTGGAGATGAGTAAGAATTATAATAAAATCAAGAGCCAATAATTTGACTATCCTCTTTTTATAATTTGTCATTGGTTGGACCCACTAATTTTTGTCATAACTCACAATTTGAGTGATTAACTCTAAAGAATTTCCACAAGATGGTGTAGGTTGTGTTAGAGGAGTAGTGTGATGTGGAAATACATGAGTAGATAATGAATTTTAGGGGACACATGAGGAGGTGGTAATGAATTTAATTGATGGGGTTATTTAGGAATTAAGTCTAAATGACACCTCATTAGAAGCTATGAATTATTTCATTGAACTATGTATTGATACAATAGTGTCAACTATTACAAGATCTAAAAATATAGTTGTAATTGTATGAGGATGAATTTTACATGGGGTTGGAGGTTAAGTTATATTAAATTTAAATTTTGTTTGTGAACTTGTTCCATATATATTCACTATAAATTTTTGTTTGTTTGGGTCTCCTCTATCACCACCATTTCCTACATTAGTAACTGTGTAAGAGATGGCACTAGGAACAATAGATCTTGATGCCCTTAAAACATTTGTTGTAGAAGGCTTAGTATGCCTTTATGAAGACTAAAAATCCTTTGATCCTCTAAAAGATGTAAAATCTATCATTTTCTTATTGAACTAAACCATGGTTCTATTAATTACCCCTTTGTTGTGAATATCCAAATCAATGATTTTATGTGTTGAGAAATTTATCTGAGGCATTGGTTACAATAGAAATATATTATTATATATTGGATTATGGAGTTCCTTACCACCATTTACCATCCCTTTATGATATTTTTCCAATTTATATTCTCCTATTTTATCTAGGCTCATTTTAAAATAATCCCTTCTTCTTACCTCATAGTCATCGGCATTGTATGCATAGTATTATTCAAAAAATGGAATAAACGTATAATTTGAACTAAAGATTACCATCTAGAAAATGTTTACTACAAATTGAGATTAACTTGTGTGAAATTAGCCACGGTGAATACTTTGTAATATGCAAAAATTTTTCAAGTGTAATGGCCAAGAATGAGTGGGAATTATAATCTTGATTTGTGTTTACATTTGCATAATTGATACACATTTGAAAATTTCCTAAATGGATCCATGAGTAAAAAAATAATTCACATATTTAATGTTGGAGTGGATGTGTTCACACTGGCTAGTGGTTTGGGATTTTACCAAACCAATTTTGTTTCTAGCCGTGTTCGCACCCACTTAGGAGTTAAGCTTGATTGGGAGTTAGTTAATTAGTTCTTATGTGTCAAATATTTACACACCTATTTTGTTCATGTAAATATTCTATATAAAATAATATTTATTTCACACAATAAATTTTTTTTGTGTTTAACAACCTTTTATGCCTATTTAATAGGCATTCCTATTACTTCTCCTACATAGGTGGAGAGAGAGAAACTTGTGGATTGTATTATTATTTGAGAAATAATGAAGAGACTTGTCTGTGTGTATAATGTCTAAGATGTCATTTCTATGGTAATGGGTTTCAAGAGAGATCATGAGGTCTTGTGAATGTATTTTACATTCTGACATGGTATCAGAGCAATATTCTTAAATCAATTACTTTGTTTTTTGGTCTCTTCCTTTGAATATGTGTTTAATTTCTATTTCAGTCCATAAATCAAAATTTTGATTTCATCAATGTTGATAAGAATTGTTTTGAGTCCGTAATGAAGATCTGGTTTGGCATTTGTTTTTCAATGTTGTTGACTGAGCACATTGACCTAGGATCCTCTCATTATGGCTAATATTTGTCTATTTTTTATCCCTATACCATGGTCTTCACCCACCACAATGTCTATGTAAATACTTCTTCACTTAGTGTTGGTGTGTACTTGGATTGGTCTTAGATTAGTTTCAACGTTTCAACATTAGAGAGATCCAACTTGTTGAGTGTATTGTAGTATTTTTGATTTCCTATAACTCATCTCTTTCCACGACCTGATCATAGCTTGTATTTTTTCCCATGGCTTGTCTTTTTTCTTATAGTCTCACCGATTGGTCAAGCCTCCACTCACCTTTCTTTCCATTTGGTTTGAAGATGATTAATCTTTGGCACTATTTTTTGACTTTGTCTTGCACTTTATTGACAATGCTATGATTGTCATGATCAGTCACTCTGATTCAAGGTTATAAGTAGTTGATGATAAATTTTATTCATTTAATGCTTCCATGTATTAATCAAGATATTTTTAATGTAATGAATGTTACAAAGATCACTGGAAAACTTGGGTTGTATTCTCTTAGGCATTAACACTAGTATAATCTAAGAACCTATGCAACTTCTGGTGAGGGCCTATTTGGAAGCTTTGGATTGGTGTGGTGCATTTCCATTTGATACTTGAATTCATAGATAATTCATATTAGAATTAAAATTGATAGAGTTCTATTTAAAACTAGATCTCTACTACAAATATTATTCATTGATTGTCGTAAGTCTTCACCACCAACCTGTGATTGAAGTGGAAATAATAGATTTATATAGTGAGAAGGCTACCAAAATGTATTCTACCTTATCCTATGCCTTTACTTAGGTAGGTATAGAAGTCCTATTCATGATTTTAGGTAGTGATCTATACCGTATTGGTTTATGGAATGATCTTTTTTGAGTAGAGCAGAGCCAAATTCAACTATGCATGTATAAATGTTGCTTTTATCATGTAAAAACACAACTAACTCGACTCTTTCACTTTATTGTTTGAGTTATTATCTTCACATTGAGTATTTTTTCTCAGCTTACTGACATTAGCTCAATCATTCCATACCTAACTCAGATCCTATTATACATGTAGCTTATCAGACATTGACCCTGCTAGCTATCTTTTCTCCCACTGAGCTCCTCAAGTTCCTTCATAAGTGGCACCTATTATTCAAAAAATGACTTAGATAAGTCTATAAAAATCATTAAACATATAGTTTAGCTCCTAAACTATGGCCATGACTTTATCCACAATATTCACCTAAATGGACTTCCATCATTAGATATAAAAGGGATTTTTATGTCGATTAGTGATAAGCTTTGACTGAATTGGAAACAAATTTTTATACTCTCACTGGTTGTTGTAGCTACATCTCAGCCATTCATTTCCCATTGATAGATCCTTCCTCTAATTGACTGGTCATAAAGTGTGCAAGAGGGGAACACTTTTTGTCATCTAAATATCATTATTTCATTCTCATGTGTCAAAGATAGAGGGTAAGGTCTGGTGTTATAGGCAATGAGATCCCCTCATAAAACACTTCATTTTTTGGTGTGTTTTATACACAAGATGCATTTTGGTAGAGTCTAATGTCCCATTTTTTAGAGTGTTTTGTCATCTTTTGTTCCAATTATTTTACTCATGGATGCATTTTTGGTGGTAATTTATGTCCTTTTTTGCCCATTTTTCCATTATTTGTTTTTTCCATTTTTAGGTATGGACTCATGTATGTTTGAACCCCTTAGTTATTTTAACTACACCACCTAGAAAACCAAAATGTAGATGCACTTGTAGATGAAGGGATTATGGAGAGTTGTGCTTGGTGATTTTCCTATTTTCATAGATGACGATGATATTGTATGGCATGCATATTTACAAAAGGAGGCACTTTTATTTATTCCCCTCCATGTTTTTGAGAGTTTGTAGTTTCACATTGTACATGACACATCACCTAAGGAAGCATGGGACATTATTTATATATTGTTTGATGAGGTCACTTTACCTCCACATGTCCCTCCTTCTCCTTCCTCTCAGAGTGAGGATTATTCCATTGGTGACATTGTTTCTTCACCATATTCTCCCATTTATGCAGGTGTGATTCTTGACAATAATTTTCATGAGGACTCTTTGGCATCTTCATCTTCTCCTATTAGTTCTTATCCTCTTTCCATTGTTAGTGAGGACATATTTTTTAAGGATGAGATAATTATACCACCTCTTACCACTACTCATGATGTAGATTTGACTACTGGTGGTCACTTGGATGAGGTACCTTCACCTTCTCCACCTACCGATGCACATTTTGATATAATGGTTACTGCTCCTATTTTTGATTTTGGTATGAATCTTGATAGTACCCTACCAAGTCCTAAGCAACCCATTGATCATATGGCCTCTTTCATAACTTCAAGTACAAAACATGAAATTTTTGATGCAAAATTCTCTTTTGTGTTCTCTGATTCATGGAAAGGATGACTTCATATGTTCTTTGTAGAAGAAACTAGTTGGTATTCCATCATGTTGTGTTACTGAATCTGGTATGCATCCACTTGATGCACTTTTATAGTGTGATTTACCAGAATCTAAGCATCCCATTATTCCTGCTGCTCTCTTATTATAGATTATACTTATGTGCCTATTATTGTTTCATACTTTACACATCCCACTCCAGTTCCACCTATATATATGCTTGATTATTTTAAGAAGCATACCATTGGCTTTCTCTCCTACATACTTTATTCCATGGGTCATGCTACTATATTTGTAGGCATTGGGAAGTATTTATAGGTCATTACTTGCCCTATTCAACTTATTATGTGGATTGCTTGGGATGGCCTTGGTTATGATGAAAGTACTTCATATTCATTAGGATCTATTGATAGAGATACACATTTTGTTTGCTTCACTCTTCATGAGGATTATGAGCTACATATGGGCTCTTATGTACCTTCACTCAAGCTTGAGAAACTTGAGACTACATTAGTCATACATGATCTACCTAACACTTTTGTGGATGTTACCTTGCATTCTTATACTATGGATTTTGCACCCACACATATGATGGCATATTAATCCACCATTCATGTTAAATCTGGGGTGAATTTATGATCATTATTGAAAAATTTGACAATGTTCTTTTAGAGGACTCTATAGGTGAGGTTCCTCCACCACTTAGCTTCTTTGACCACACATTGCTCCTCTTACCTTTTGTTGCTTTGTTGTTTGAGTTTTTGTTAGGAAGATGTGTTTTTTGGAGCCTATATCTCTCATTTCATAGTTAACATCCACTACAACTTGATTGCATTATGGACTTTTTTGTCTGCTTGGTGATATTGTTGTTGGATGGGACTTTTGTTTGTAGTCACACTGAGGGTCATGGAGTCTTTTCTTCATGTTTGTATGATACATATTGATAATTTTAGTCTTATGTTATTGACTATCCCATCACCACCATGGACATATTTTTTGAGAGATTTATATCTGTATCTTTGATGTTGATAGTATCCTTTTCATTAGCTATAGAGTTTGACCTCCCTCTCAAGAGTATCTAGTTTGGTGTAGCCCATAGTGGGATTGGCCCACTCATATAGATATGTTTTTTGAGTCATTATACCCACTTTGGCATTATGGGGGGGGGGGAGTGTGTGCACATATTAATTTAGATGTTATGCTCATTATTAGCCCTTAACACACCATATTTTCTTTGGAGGTAGTTGATTGAGTTCATTTGTATTTGATGGCCTTCGTTCTATCTAGTGCACGTATTTAACATTATGTTTGAGTATTGATCCATTTGCTTTCTTGGGACACCTTGCAGCATATGTTTTTTATTCCCTTAACTTTAGTTATTGTTACTAGTTTTTGGGAACCTTATGGTGGTGCATTTCATCCTTGGTGGCTCTTTTTCCCAGTGTTTTGAGATCAATGTTTTTTTATAGAGTTAGCCTCATACATATTACTAGTTGTTATTTGACTTGGTGGTTATAACGATTCATCATCCATGTAGTCCAGTAAGATGGATTGGTTACCATGGGGACACTATGTTTTTAACTATGTTTTGTACATGGGTACCTAATCAGGCCTAGTTACTAAGACCCATCAGTCTCTTTGATTGCTATTTTTTCACTCCCTATTATACACTTAAGGGAAGGTGTTGGAATGGATGTGTTCACATTGGTTAGTGGTTTAGGTTTTGACCAAACCAGTTTTGTTTCTAGCTATGTTTGTACTCACTTAGGAGTTAAACTTGATTGGGAGTTAGTTAAGTATTTGTTATTTATCAAATATTTTCACACCTATTTTGTTTCACATAACAAATTATCAACTAATATTTGTTTAACATAACAAATTATTTATTGTGCATAACAACCTTTTATGCCTTTTTAACAGGCACTCCTATTACTTCTTCTAGATAGGTGGAGAGAGAGAAACTTGTGGGTTGTATTATTATTTGAGAAATAATGAAGAGACTTGTCTATGTGCATAATGTCTAAGATTTCATTTCTATTGTAATGGGTTGTAGAAGATATCCCATGGTCTCGTGAATGTATTTTACATTCTGACATTTAATAAGTCAATATGATTTTACTTTATATCCTATAACATGGACATTTATTAATAAAATAAAATAGATATTTTATTAAGTGACCAATGCAATTCTATTGAAATTAAAATTTGTAATATTAAACAAATTGACACTTTCACTTATCTTGAAGGTTAAATTAGAATCTAACTAGTTTATTTATAGGGACCTAATAGACTAGAATGATAGTACTTAAGTTTTAAAAATGAAGGTTTATGTTAAGTCTGAGAGTTTGGGAAGAAGTTATGACTTAACAAGATATGGGAATAAATGAATAATTCAATTACATGTAAAATCAAGCCAAACATGGAATATTACAATCTTAATATTATCTATATTTAAAAAGGTTAAATTATTGAATCTATAAACTCAGAATATTCCACAACTTATAGTCATAAATATATAAATAAACTTATTTGATATACTAAATATATGGAAAGAGGTAAGCTCTTTGAGGGTTAAAACTAACTATTTTTAATATCCATATCCTTTTATCCACTTTTTCCATTTTAGTTTTCACTTATCTTCAATTTTATCACTTTCACTTCACAACTAACTAAATAAAGCAAAAGGCAAATGAAAGAAATATTTAAAAACACAATGAAAGTCTCAAAATTGAAAAAAAAAAAAACAAACTACATACATGCTAAAAAAGATAATTGATCTAAAGAAATAAGACAAAACATAAAATATTGTGATATCACCTACAAAAAACTAAGATAAAAGATAAATAAAATGATTATGAAGATAGAAAAAGAAAGCCCAATTAAAGAAAATCTCTAGACATAAATATAACTAAATAAATCAAAAGGCAAATAAAATAAATATTTAATAACACAATGAAAATATCATAACAAAAAAAAAATAAAAAAATTGCATGCGTACTAAAAAATATAATTATTCTACATAAAAAAGATAAAATAGAAAATGCTACAATAATACCTACAAAATAATAATAAGAAATATAAATAAAATTATTATGAAACTATAAAAATATATCAAATAGAGGTTAAAAGATTAAACATAAAATTAAAGTGAAAAAAAGTTTGAGACTCAAGTCATGTGCATAATAAGAAATATATTTCATTTTATAATTCATAAAATTTGGTTCATATCTATTTACAAAATGAGTATTGATTTAAAGACCACATGACTAATCATAAATAATTTTCCATACAATATATATGTATAGAGTGTTCATTGGTTTCAAGCAAAGTACATAAGTAATCAAATGCATATGACTGATAAATTTTTACAGTCATCAAAATTATTAAAACTTGGACATATTAAGATTACCAGTTTATAAATCAATGATAAAATTAAATATACCTAACTATACCAAGTGGGGTACTTTATCTTCAAAAAAAAGTTATATTTAGCCTTCCCGCAATCAAAAACATGATCTCAAAGATGTTTAAAATAAGAAAAGTGTAGTATGCAACTTTAATAAGAGATCGTATATGTATATGATTTTATTCTCAATAATATTACACTTAAGTCTTTGTAAAATCCTTAAAAAAGGATTAGTTACACTTTAAGTTATAACCAAACTTTAGATAACTTAAATAAAGTTGGTTCTAAATTTATTTTAAGCTAAATGAATTTATAATAAGTCATTAGGATTTTATAATGACAAGTCACTTTATAATGTGAATTAAAAAAATACTCAAGTAAATTATTAATAATAAGACTACTAACATAAGTGTTCTTATGGGTGGGGGGCCACTACACATCATTTAGCACTTAATTGATAACTAATACAATTATCATGCAGTCAACTAACACAAGATTAATATCTAGCAATCAAATATTTTGCATGCTTCTTTTTATTGAAAATCATATTAATTTTAATATTTAAAAAATACATTTTCACTTATCAAGTGATTGCTAAGTGAAGTTCATAGCATATTAATTATATCTTCACATAATATATCTCTGAACTTCTCAACTTTTAGTGCTAAATACTATATTAATTATCATTAATTATATTAAAATAGTCGATAAAGGAATTTAACCAATAAGTCAACTAAATAAAATAATATATAATATCCATATTTCTAAAAAAAATTGAGAATTTCACAATCTAATTTTTTTTTGTTAAGAGTATTAAGAAAATAAGTAATTTGTGAAGTGAAAATATCTAAAAATCTAAGAAAATAGTCAAACAATAAAATTTATATGACCAAATGAAACTATTTTATTTCATCCTTATTAGATGATATCAAGTCAATAAATGAAACACCCTTATTTGTAATGTACTAAATGTAGTCCATTGGAGTAACATGCATATTGAATCGAGTCAACCTCCTTACTCATCATCAACCTTTAGTATGATTTTTTTTCATCATATGTTTAATGACATATATGATTGAATGGATACTAATGTGTTTATAATTGGTGGAGGAAAATCATGTAGTAAAATAATGGCATTGGTTCTTATAGTTTAAGTAATGTGTTATTTTGAGGTAAAGGATTAGGAAACACAATAGTTTCATTGGTAAAAATGACATTTAATGAGAAGAAATAATTGGAAAATCACAACCAAAAGGATAAGACCTCCAATTTAATCTTTGATAAGTTCATCTAGTATCAGTACCATGGGTTGTGAAATTTTTTTAGGAATGATATTCTAAACATTCCATAATAAGGAGTCATTAACATCAAAGTGGAGAGATTTCCTGGTATCATAGTTAAAACCTAACTCAAACATATTAGTGTCCCTTTGGGCCCTAGATTTTTTGCCGTAGCATGTATCATGTGTAGGTGTGAATTTATTATTATTGGTCACCTCTTGTCATGCCCAAAAATTGACATGGTGAAATCCACACAAAAAGGCCTTTTTTCTGTTGAGAATTTATAATGTACATTCTACACAACCACATTGCTAATATGTTAGAATATTTCATGGAAAGAGACATGCATTATGTCAAAACAAACTCACATGCTCAAACAAAATGGATTTCAATGTGAAAGTGGCCACATGGTTGCTATGAAGTCATGTTCGCCCCACTTTCTATAATTGGATTACAAGCTCTTACTATTTCACAATTATGTACATAAACCTAGCAGTTCCTATGGATCCAAAGATGGAATTGAAAATTTGAATAAAATGAGGTTGGTTCAAGCAAAAATTGGCCCATGAAAATTTTACTAACCCTTAATGGGGTTCAAATGTGTCCTTGAGCAATTCTAGCCAATCATAGGGCCTGGTTCGCACCTTAAGTGCTAACTTAATTACTTTTTAAATTTTAATTATTTTTATAAAGAGTGATTAAAAAAATATCTCATAGTAATTATATGGACTCAAAATGGATAAAAATATATCTTATTAGCTCCTTGAGGATGGAAGATTCCATCAAAACAATTGGATATTTCTTATCTCGATCGTTAGATTAGAAAATGTTGAGGAAGCCCTAAAAACCCTTAAGGGAAGAAATAAAGGGTTTCATCTTCAATTTTCAAATTTAATTTCATATTTGGAAAAGAAGAAGGAATTTTTAGAGAATGAATTGTCCATATCCATCCCTCTTCACCTTCCTTAGTCTTGGATCACCACCATTAATGGGGTCTCTAGGCTTTTGACATAATTAATTTAATTTAATTTATATTTTTTAACTTGGTATAAAGTAATTTAGATTGATTTTTTAGGTACCTATATTCTTGGAATGTTTCCAAGAGGTCTTAGGATGTCAATTTTTTTTGAAATCATGATTGGGAGCTTCAATCTCCCACATAACCATTAATGTTCACCAATGTCCATGTTAAGAATGGAGTACTATTCATTTTTAGTTTTAGGTTTTAAAAATAGTTAAAAAC
Source organism: Torreya grandis (assembly GCA_037957365.1). Lineage (NCBI taxonomy): Eukaryota > Viridiplantae > Streptophyta > Pinopsida > Cupressales > Taxaceae > Torreya > Torreya grandis. Next base: position 720,976 of record JARHVA010001721.1, on the reverse strand, counting down.
TATAAAAGGTTTAAAATTAAGGGGTGTTCCATTTTTTACCATCTATTTTAGGGATTTAATGAGCCCATAAAATCCCTTAAGGCATAAATAACATCTTTTTGAAAAAAGATCATTCCAGAAATATACAACATTTCAGGCCTCAAAACCACTTCTATGTAAAAGAGGACAAAAAATTAAAGGGGTTCCTTTTAGGTCACCCCGACTGCAAGTATTCTAATTTCCTATATCAATTGTACAAAAATATTACATATAATGAAAATATTTCTGGTTTGAAAAATAAAAATTGAACATACTTCATATAAAAATTTGATAGTGCTAAGACATTTATTAAAATAAATATTAAAATAAAATGAATTTTTGACTAAGTGTAAATGTGATAGTTCAATGCGGTCAATTTTTTTTTAATTTGTGATAGTTACCTTTGCCAAATATTTGGATTATAAGCCACATAGCCTACATACAACACAATTTTGGAGCTGCCAAATGTTGACATGTGTTTAGTCACATGAAGAAGTTAGAATACATGATTATTACTACCAGTCCAAAAAGAATTACACTCAACTATTACTCACCAACCCATTTGGGATTTCACCATACAATTCATGTCCAAATGGAAACTTGAGGTCACAACTTGGCTACAAGTAGATTACTACCCTATACAACAAGAGCCTGAAAAGTTCCTTACAAAGGTCAAAGTTTCAAAAATTCACTATAGGCTATAAATAACTCAAATAATGGATTTTTTTTTATTTGGGATTTAATAAATTTTCCAATTCCCTCTAAAATTATCTTATATCCCATTTTTCCTTAAAAAATGTGTCTAAAAACTGCTTGAACTTAGGCTATTTTTCTTAAGGATTAGGGGCAAAATAGTAGCTTCAACTTTCAAAATTCATCACTTTTAAACCATGGTTCATAAAATGATTTTTTTTGGAAAATTCTACTACACAATAAAATTAAATTAGGAAGATTTAGGTATATTTTATATATAACATAAACTATGGAACATGAAACTAGCCCTTAGGGGCCTTAGGATTTGGAAGTTATTATAACTGTTTAAGACTTAGTGGTGTAAATCTTAAGTTGTTAAAGGGCTAGGTATAGAGAGTAAATACATATAAATATTGAAAGTATACATATAAAATTGATTTAAATTAAATATTAAGTGTGATGGGATAATCTACTTATCTGGAGTGAAATAGACATCACTAGAGGATGGGAGGTCTAAAATAGGTTTGAAAATCAGTCTGTAGTTCTTTCATTCTAGAACTGGAGCTGAAAATGCTTTCAAATAGTATTACAGTGAGAGGGACAATAGTGCATTTTTCTAGTGTCCTTTTAGGGACAGGGGTCTTGAAACTTTTGAGGATGGTATGAGAAGGATTTAAGGTTCTATAGGTGTGTTTAGATGATTTTGATACTCTTCTATGTCATTATTTGGCTATATATCCTCTCAAAACCCTAATGAACACCTACACACATGAAATAAAATTCAAAGGAAAAATATGGGTTGTGCGATGTTAAGATCATATGGGACAAAACCCCTATTATCTTCGATCTTGCCTATATTAACCCCAATGATAAGGGTCTCAAATCACATGTAATTCTCCATTAGGGAACAAACATAATCAATGTGCAAAAAATGTTAGAATGACATTCACTTAGGCCCTTATTTTATAAAGCATGCAGGTCTATGTGTGTTGTTTAGTAATATGTAGAGTGCTGAGCTATTCTAATGACTAGTTTTTAAGTAATTATGTGCCAAAGTAGTAAGTGTTATATGTAAAATTCCTTATGAGGCTATTTATATAGAAGGAACTTTAATTTGAGTGTGAAACACTTATTCACTGGCCAACAAAATGAAAGAGAAAGACACAATCATAATAAGAGACTCAAGGAAGGGTAAGGACCTATAACAAGTTGAAAAAGTGACTGTTAGACATAAGCATTGAGGTGGACACTCACACACTATATTTCTAGTGTTCAAGACTGCATTAGTGTCCTGAGACTAAAAATTTGAGAACTAATTATGGAAAATAGGTTAGGGGGCCCTTGTGATTGGGATGACATGATAGAACCAATGAAGTTACAACAAATAGGAAAAACAAGTCATAAGAAAGATCAAAATACCAAAATGACCACATGAACAAGACTCACATTTATTATTAAGACCTTCCCATGAAATAACAAGAAAAGAAATAATACTCATGTTTACTTGACCAAATCAAGTTGTGTACATTTGCCCCCATTTTATTCTAGTAATGCAATGGAAATGAAAGTACTAGAGTAAAAGTAAAATAAAATGTGTACTCATACTGAGTTGTGAGGATGTCTAGACCTAACACACTTCTTGGGTAGAGAAGTGGATACGCATTTGGAATGCTAGCTATGAAGATGATATCCATAATGTGGCTATCCCTTGTAATAAATCTTTAGTAATTTAATGGATCATGAGAGGCAAATCCCTATTTATCCCCACCCTGATATGCCAATAAGTCTAAGGAGTAATCTATGAATTATGGACAAACAAACCTTACTTGTTCCCACTCTGGCATGTAATTGAGTTTTAAAAGTAATTTATAATTATGGAGAAATAATACTTTCTTGCTCCCAATCTAGCATGAAACTAAGTTTGAGAATTAATATGTAATTATGGAGAAACAAGCCCTACTTTCCCCCACTCTAGTATGTAACTGAGTCTAAGAAGTAATCTATTCAGAGGTCAAAATTGCCACTCAAACTTTATAATTTGAGTCTAGTGATAACTATGAATCAACCTTCACATTCATCTATATGACCCAATTTGTTGAAATCTTGGTGAAATCCTGGTGATAATCTACACGTGATTTGATAGTCTATGCATAAATAATGTTATAATTTACCATTCCATATGTATAAATCTAGTAGAATCCCATGAGATCAAGGACACATGAATTGTATCATGCCCTTGAACCTAATACCTGAGTAACGTAGCTGCATATGGTATGTATAAAAATATGTCTATGTAGGTATGGTGTACCATGTACATGCCCCCATAGTCATTATTAGAGTTTGAAATTATGATAATAGGAATATAACAAGTGAGGTTAGTAACATGTTAGTTTAAGTAAGAAAACTCAAATAAACATACTGACACTTACACTCCAAGCCTTGATCTTAGGGGTGAGCTTAGTTACAAAAAGATAAATGAAAACACAACTAAAATTCAAAAGATAATGAATCCTTTACCTTCCTTAGGATCTCCAAACGCATTTTTGAGTGGCTTTCTCAACTTGTGCATCAAAGAGTCTTTGGAAATGGAGGTTATGTAGCTCCTTCTCTCCTTGGCACCATGGCTTGTGTTGTGGCTTGGTCTAATATTTTAACATTATAACACTACTTGATAGGAATTTTTATATTATAACACTACTCTTATCAAAGATTTAAAGTCATTTGTGCATGATAACTTTTCACCAAAATAACTTATGTCTCTCTCCAAATTTGCATTATAACTTTGGCTTATGAGAGCTTAAAATTCACTTGGCATGGCATTATATTTATATCAAATAGACTAACCCCAACCCAAGGTGAGTAAAGGTGGAGTTTAAACATGGAATGGGTTCAAACCTAACATAGGTGAGTCAAATATAACCCCAACAGAGTTATATTTGTTAAGTAATAATGATTCTCAATGAATATGCATGTGTCTCTAAGCTAGATATTTTAGGATATTTTCAAAGAGCTTGACAACTCATTAAGGTCATGACAAAAGGCTAGAATATTTTCATTTTTGAATTTCCTTTTTTAGTTATTCATTAATTAAACATGGATAATTCAAATAGGCATGTAATTTGGTTTAGCTTGTTAATTAGTTATGATTATCCATTTAACACTTAATAGGTCCATAAGCTAAATTGATTGTTGTGATGCCACAAGGTGCTTAGAGATGAATATGTGAGAGGTTATTATTGCATACAATAGGATACCCCAATTAGGGATACTTCAATTTGATTCTGAGCTTTGATTAATGATTCACAAACAAATTTAGGATGTTTAGTGATTCCTAGGCTTAATGTATAATGGTTGATAGGAATCAGTCTAAAGTTTGATTAGAAGGTTGGGGCTAGTTTTAGGTGTCTATGGTTTTCACCTATTTGAGAAGATGTTTCTAGATATAGGCACAGTAATGTCTTCTCAAATAATGAAACATTGTGAAAAGAAGATAATGATTGAATAAAAATCTCTAAACAATGTTTGGAAAGCCTATAATGATGCCCCCTCGAGGGACATGACCAACATATACGATTGATGGATGGTCCTTTAAAAAGAAGCAAGAAGAATAATGTAATTAACCCATGGGTGAGATTAATCCAAATGAGAAAATTCTTGTATTAATTGATTTAAAAAGTACTAATTTTCCCAAAAGTAGTTATAATCAATAATAAAGGTTGAGACACTAATTTTTCCAAAGGCGGTTATAATAAATGGCAATGACATATGCCCTAGTTAGGGTTGATGAGTCAAAATAATGATTTTCCCACAACTGATTTTAATCATTAAGATGACTTGGATTAAAAAAATATATTTTATTGTGCCATAATAGGGTAGATTAGAAAGCATAACTCGAGGATATAACCTATTGTACATATTAAAGATGAGTAGACACATACATAGATGCAATAGTCTAATGAATGAAGAAGCCACAAATAACCAGACATACAAGGATGCACAAAGTGATGAAAGAGATGAATAGAAGAATACTAATTGATCAATGGAAATGATTTGGTTATATGTGCCAATGCAGAGATGCTCATCTTTATTAACATTGATATAACCAAAATGGTCAATGGATTCATTTGATCAAGGAGGGTGGGAGGATTTTCCAGGGTTACCAAGGAGAAAATTCTATAGCTCCATTACTTGTAAGACTTCCTGAGCTGATTTTTGTTGTAGCATGTGATGGTATGCTTCATGATAGAGCACCATGAAAACTTTACTAAAATATGCTTAAGGATCAAATCCTAATCTAATAGATAATTTAAAACAACACACCAATTATAAAAACCATGATGAAAATGTTGATATATGAATGGGGATAGACTCAAGAATAATGCACAAAGAATCACCCAATGAACGCATATAGATTGAGCCAAGGAATAGTACTAAAATAAAACAAATAGGAAAGCAAACAAACAAATAACTAAGCAAAAAAACACATAGAAAATTGAAAGTAAAAGCAATGGAAATCATCCTAACAATAGATTTGCCCTAGTATGCTGGAGTGAGGATGACTAACTCAACATAGATAGGACAAATGTTTTTGGAATTTTGAGGTATCTTAACTCATTAGAGATTAACAAGATACCACTCACAAAATGAAGAGAGTATTGGCTTAGGTTGCTCAAAAAATGGTAAGAGTGTATGGAAAAGGGGGACTTAGTTAAACTCAACATGAATTGATCATGATCTACATAGTCACAGTAGCTCCACCAACATGAAAGGTAGTGAGAACCAACCAGGTCACAACAAGATCTAGAAATTTAAGGAAAATGGCTAAGCAAATGAGAAAATAATGGCAAAGTGATGTGATAATGCATGGTAAAGGTGTTGTTCTTAATTTACCCATAGGTAGTTATAATTATGAAATAACAACATAGGTCTATGCTACTAATTTTCCCATAGGTGGTTATAATTAGTAACACAAGGCATAACACAAATTTTACCATAGGTGGTTATAATCAGGAACACTTTGTATAATGTAAATGAAAGATAATTTTCTAGATCCACTATCATACTACTTTCATAGACTGCCAATTAAACATGAAATTTAAAAACTACTAAAACTACATCAAAATCCCCTTGTGCAAGGTGCGAGAAGAATAAAAGGAACCAAGATCAAAAATGGTTGGGTAGGATGGCTAAAAATAGGCTTTGATCTGATAGAGACAACATGGTAGAATAACATATGGTATGACATTGTTTAGGATGATGATGATATGAATATTGGATAAAATGGCAAGAGGTTTTCCCCCAAGTGATAAGGCAAGGTAAATGGTAGGGTATGAAATAATGGCAAGAGAAATGCCAAATGAAAATGATAAGGTAAATGGAAAAAGGAAAATGTAAGGTAAATGTTAAATGGAAAGGGTAAGGTAAATGTCAAATGGAAAAGGCAAGGTAAATGTTTCTGGCCAAGGTGAATGATTCTATTATTCCTATTGATGTGGAGATGCATGTCTTGATCAACATATGACATAACCAAAATAATAAATCATGTAAATTGTTAGCCCACTCCTCTTCTAAAATAGTACTCTATCAAAAACCTACTATAGATTTGGAATCCAATAATGTTGTTGTGATATTCATTGGTCATTGATTTTGTTTCCTTCAAATGTCAAGACAAGGTATATTTGTAGCCTTTGCAAAGGAAAGTGCAACCAAGGATGGTAAATATGGATAAATGTTGGATGATAGGTCTATTTTGGTAATGTAAAGGTGGATAATATTAGAATGTATAATGGTTGGGCAAAAAATGAAGATTGGAATTTTTAGGCATACATAATGTTATTGATTCTAGATTCAACATAACTTTAAATATGGTGGGGCCAAAGAGTTTTGAATATGCTCTTAATAGGACCACCATATTTTTCTATTATTTGGGCTTGAGAGTAGCTACCATTTGATTATGTTGTAGATTTGAAGTTGTATTGATTTTTTCTTTGATACTGTCTTCATCAAGTAATAAATAATTGTTGTGCTCATTTATTGGTGTCTCAAAGAGGTTTTCACCAATGAAGTTGTCTTGATTGTCCTATAGTGCCTCCAAGAAGGTTTCACTAAAGAATGTTGACTTTTAACTTGATTGTCTTCTAACACCTTTGAAAAGGTTTCAATAGGAGATTGTTCTTCTTCTAAATGAATGTGGTCTTGGCCTACTTGATGTTATTCAACTAATATGCCATCATGGATTTAGTTAAACAATGTATTATTCTTTTAGTCCCAATCAACACTTATGGGAGGTGGAAGGGTAATAAAATGGCTAGGTTGGTTAGTGATAATGGCATGTGAAATAGTAATGGAATGGGAAGAAGCAACACAATCCTCATAGAAGATACTAGGAGAACTTGTGTTAAATCTAAATTAATCATCCTAAAAAATCATAGAAGGATCATAAATGTATTCAAACTAATTTGTAAGGCATGCACAACTAATGTTGTAACATCCAAAAACATCTTTGATTTTAAAGATAATTTTGACTTAAGGGACTTTGAATCTAATGTTGAGATTGATATTGATTTTGCTTATAATGTTGGTTTAAGAATAGAACTTGATTCTAATTCTGATTCTTCATCTAATGTGAATGTTGCTACAATAATGTTTGTTGAACATTTGGTATTGGATAAGTAATGGCCTACAATGGCATAATGGGCTCCATAAAGACTAGTTTGTCAAAGTGAGACACCTCCATGAGGGGAAAAAGGTCAAGAGATAATTCCTTAGAGAATGGCTTATCAAAGGAATGTTATTTAAGAATATGCATATGACTGATATAATGATTTTCCTAAAGGTGGTTATAATCATTAAGAAGTGACTCAACAAGGGCTGGCTTGTCAGAGTGAGACTCCTTGACAACATGTATAAGATTAAAAGTGATTCATCATAGGTTGACTCATCACAAATGGTTGGTTCAACAAAAACATCATGGATTGGTTGGTTCTCTTGACCTTGGTTTACAATCAGTTGTAAAATACTAATTTTGAACATATCGTAGTCTTTAAATGATTGGCTCAGTTAGAGAGGTACTGACAGGCTCAGTTAGGGCTAGATAATTGGTAGGGGTTTTCTAAAATGGGGAATGGTTTATAATGAATTAATAATGGTTGGTGGTTTGATAATGATAAGATTAACAAAGGTTGGTTTATGGCCTAAGATAGTAACTATGACCCATCGAGTCATGATTGGACAACTTTGTTGGGATAATAAATTACCATACTTGGAATGGCCTGAAAATGGTAATGGTAGGGCATTACATAGTGTGGTTACTATCGTGAGCCAAAGGATGAGGTCCTGGAATGGTAATGGTATGGCATTCAAAGCTAGGTGACTCACACAAGCCAAAGGATGAGGTCTTAGTATAGAAGTGGAAGGGTATTATGGAGCTTGGTTGCTTGCACAAGCCAAAAGATGATGTCTTAGTATAGAAATGGCAAGGAATTTTTGAGCTTGGTTGTTCATACAAGCTAAAGGACAAGGTCTTGGAATAGAAATGGTGAGGTATTTGATCTTGGTTGATTTTATAAGATAAAAGATGAGGTCCTGGTATAGAAATGGTAGGGCATTATGGAGCATGGTTATTCACACAAGCCAACGGATGATGTCATATAATAGACATGGTGGGGTGTTGTAGAGTGTGGTTGCTCACAAAAGCTAAAGGATGAGGTACTGGTATAGAAAAGGTAGGGCATTATGGAGCTTGGTTGATTTCACAAGCCAAAGGATGAGGTCTTAGAATATAAATGGTAGGGAATTATGAAGTTTGGTTACTCATACAAGCCAAAGGAGGGTTAATAGTATAGGTATGGGATAAAATGCCATGATTGATGAGAGGGTAAACATCATACATTAATTGGCCCAAATAAGGTGTCACCAAATAATGTGCTTGAGGATCTTGGCTTTATTCCCTAGATTGAGAATTGTAAGGAGGATAAGGATCCATCTCACAAACCACTTATTCACCATAAGGGTCTCAAACAAATTAAATTTATGCATCCATTCCATCATAACTTTGATTTTACATGACTCCACCATACATGGAGTGAGACATATCCACATCAATGATGAACATTCTATAAAAAGGCTTGGAGTTCATAAACTCTAAAAAATAATGTCAAAAGGACAAATGGTTCTAAATTGGTCTAAATTAATCTAAGGGAGTTGTATTTCCAAAATGGTATATTCTAAAACTTGGTATAAAACCACCTAACATCAAATGTCCAACATTTAAATATCTTACATAAAAGGTCAAGTGGATGAAATAAAATTAAAATGCCAAACTCTAGGTTAAAGTGTTCCAAACAAGTATAATTTAAGAAAATAAAAAGTTGATAGGTATTTTGGCCAAATACAACATCAAAAGCTAAGATCAAAACAAACATGTGCTAGGAATTTTGGAAAAACAAGCACACAATCTAGACTTAAAAACAAGGTGAGATTTAATCCAAAAAATCTGAAACACTTTGGCATAAACTAGGTATTCTATTTTAAACATGAATTTGGTCAGTTGTCATAAGGCAAAAAATAAAAGGCATATGGAGAGATAAGATATTTCTCCCAAAATCTAGGCATAAACAATTATAAAAAATAGGCTTCTTCAAAAAAACAAGCTAGAAAAAATTGAATGAAATAATGACACTAGACAAAGATCCAAACAACATACATGGATTCAATTTTGAAAAATGGTATTTGACACAAGGCAAAAAAGTATATGAAACAAATTAAGCAGTGTAATGATGTTATCACACTGTAAAGATGTAATCAATTATTGGTTTCAAGACTTTAAGGCACAAAACTTGGAATGAGTTGGGCAGCATAACGTTACCCTTTTTAATCAAGTGACACACATACAAATATTTGTAAAAAGACTAAGGCAAAAGGTATGGTTCTAAATAAACAATGTAATGCCTCCTAAAAAAAAGAGTGATGTATAAGACAAGACTCATTTTTACATGGCATAACAAATAAAAATAGATATTTTAGACTCAAAAACCATGCAATAAAGGATAAAACAACACAAACACCTAAGTGTAACATCTTAGATCCTAAAATTTATAAGGTTGCATAATTCTATCAAATTCCATCTATATACATGCTCTTGAGAGGATTTTAAGTGTTAATCCAAAAATAAAAGCACATGAATAAGTAGGGTTTTTACACCCCTTATCTCAAGATATTTTATGGTGACATAGAACTTTGATCTACTTGCCCTGCATCAATAATATTTTCATGGCAAGTGGGGTTGTTATAAAACTAACTTTTTGTGCATTTCTAGATGGTTCCAAGTGTGGATAACACAAGAGATGCTCACATCATTTGGATCTTTATTAACTTACTTGTTGTGAAAATGTCATCTTTTTAGCAACCACTATATCCATCACTTGCTTCGTGTAGTGCAATGTCCTAATTGTCACTATAGTTTGAGGCAATATCTTACTAACAAAGTTTGTTTAATTGCTCAAGCAATATCCCAATAAGTCGACCTTAATTTATATAACCCACTATGGAGTGGGGTTGAAATGATGTCAAAAGATTATTTTTTGGGTCAATGATTCCCTAGAGAGCCCATGAGGAGGTGATGAATTCTCACTCACAAACTAAGATGCATGAAAATAAATGACAAATAAAAAGACTTTAAGGTTACGTTTAGATCACCCAAATCATACATATTTGAGGAGAGACTTATTGATATTATTTTCACACCTTTAGACAAGCCATAAATGTAAATAAAAATCACTTTCGGTCACCTCAATTCTCTAAAGGGGATGGGGGGAGAGCATATAAACATCAATCATTTTGTGAAAATAAATAACTTTGAAAGAACAAACATAAAAAACACTCTTAATAAAATGTAATCTAAGTGTGAGCATTTATTTTAATGCACCAAAGCAAAATGTTTATGAAATTTTACCCCTTGGAATTTTTTGTTGAAATCTTGAAATAAAATTAAAATTATTTAAACAAAAAGATTCTTAAAACACCAATTTAAAATGTGAAAATTGCATGTTAGAAGTGTTTTAAAATTCTCCTTATGGGCTTTGGGTCCTGCAAAAAGTGTTATAGGGTTTTTGATATTTTTTGAAACATTTATATAAATTTAAGGTAATATAATATAATATTCTAAAAATCTAGGAGAAAACACATGGTTTAAAAAAAATCATAAAAAATGGAGTCTGAATGACCCCAAATAAAGCTCTAAAAGATGGCTTATCAACCTAATTTTTTACACACAAATGCTAACATCGGCTCTAGGTGATGCACATAGAGATCAATGTCAGTTCTGGGTGATGAACAAGGTAGAATCAACATTGGTATTCTTAGATCGATGTCAGTCTCTGTGTAAAATTATATACCACTAAAAAAAATAGAACACATGAATAAAAATGTTAAAACTTAGATTTTGAAGATTATTAAGAATTTATTAGCAAAAGTAACAGTTACATATTAGTCTCCTTTGTTACATGGGATGTTTCAAGTCCCATCGAGTATTCCATTTGTGATCATAGGAATCTAATAATGGAGGTTAGTAACATGTTAGTTTAATTAATAAAACTCAATATAACATACTAACTCTTACACTCTAAGCCTAGTTATTAGGAGTGATCTTAGTTAACAAAAGATAAATGAAAACACAATTAAAATTCAGAAGACAATGAATCCTTTAAGACCTTCCTTGGGAGCTCCAAATGCATTGTTGAGTGGAGGTCTTTGGAAATAGAGGTTATGTATCTCCTTCTCTCCTTGGCACCATGGCTTGTGTTGTGGCTTGACAACAAATTTTAGCATTATAACACTACTTGCTAGGCATTTTTCATTATAACACCACTCTTATGAAAGATTTGAAGTCATTTGTGCATGATAAATTTGCACTAGAAAAATTTATGACTCTCTCCAAATTTGCATTATAACTTTGGCTTATGAGAGATTAAAATTCACTTGGCATGACATTGTATTTATAGAAAATGAACTAGCCCCAACCCAAGGTGAGTCAAGGTGGAGTTTAAACATGGAATGGGTTCAAACCTAACCTAGGTGAGTCAAATATAACCCAATAGAGTTAATATTTTTCAAATAATAATGATTTTCAATGAATAGGCATGGGTCTCCAAAATAGATATTTTAGCATATTTTCAAAGAGCTTGATGACTCACAAAGGTCATGATGAAAGGCTAGGATATTTACATTTTCAAATTTCCTTTTTTAGTTATTCATTAATTTCACATGGATAATTAAACTAGGCAAGCAATTTGGTGTAGCTTGTTAATTAATTCTAATTATCCATTTAGCTCTTTCAAGATTTGACAATTGTTCATGTGCCCTAGTTAATAAGTCCGTAGGCCAAATTGACAATTGTGATGCCATAAGGTGCTTACAGATGAATCCATGAGAGGTTATTATTACATACGATAGGATTCCTTAATTATAGATGAATTAATTTGATTCTATGCTTTGATGAAAAATTTACAAGAAAATTTTGGCTGTTCAGTGATTCCTAGGCTTGATTTGGAATGGTTGGTAGAAATCATTCTGAAGTCCTATCGGAAGCCAGTTGTGTCTAGTTTTAGGTCTCTACAAGAACTATGTTGAAATATTGTGTAAAATATAAGAATATAAACCAATATCTAACAACATCATGGAACCTTGTAAATCTGAGTCAATCTATGTGCCTAAATATCTAAGCCAATATATGTATTTGAATTAACCTATGTACTTGAGTATCTATGTGTGAAACTTTCTATGTCTAATTATTAGAACCAATGTCTAAAATGATCATGGAACCTCATAAATCTAAGTTAACCTATGTGTTTAAATATTTTTGCTAATCTATGTATCTAAATTAACCTATATACCTAAGCCACCATATGTCTAGGTATTTGGAACACTGTATATTTGAGTATCTGAATTGGGAAGTTTGAGTCAAACTATGTATCTATATATCTGAGTCACTAAATCAAAAAATCTAAGTCAACTGTGTGAATAGTGTATATATGACCCCTTTTGGTGAGAGATCCAAAACTATGGTAAGGGTTTTGAACTAAAAGTGATAATGGTAAGCACATTAGTGATAGTTAGTGTTATCAATATGAGCATAAGATTGATTATTTTGATGATTGTAGAGGAATAATTTGTAAGTTGAGTCTAGGTTAGACCTATGGTCTATATTGAGTTTTTTGTAGGAAATATGTTTTTTGTCATTTGTGGAGTCAAATTGATTAGGATAAAAATGAATTTGATATGATGTGGGGTATATTGTCATCAGACCCCATACACAAGAAATGAGTCACAAATTAGAGCTACAATTTTTCAGATATTGTGATCGGAAGATTTTGGTATTAGTTGGTGAAATTTGTATGTAGGGTCGACCTTAGGTAGGTGGCATTGTTAAAACATAGATTAAATAGGTTGATTGATTGATTTTAAAATTAATTTGAACCTTTTGACCTAAGTGAATTGTTAATTTTATCCTAGTGAATATGTTGAGGAGACGAGGAGTGAACATGACCTATTATGAGGAGGTAGAGGCACTCGTCTAGGTTGATGAGGAGGTTACCCTAGTAAGGAACCTATCATTTTTCACATTTTTGGAAGATGTTTTGAATTTTTTATCATTTTTAATGAAATTTAGGTAGTTTAGGGCCCCTTTTAGGAGGGTTGTGATAGTGTTCCAAGGACTACACTTGTGTGTTAGGATATGTATTACCATCAAAGGGTCATGCTACTATCCAACATTAGTTTCCTTGCAGCAATGCTAGTGTTTGATGGAGTAAAAATGTAGTTTTTAATTTTGATAGATGTTTCATGATTATTTTTTCATGTTTATATGTTTATTTAGAGATGCTAATGTCTATTTTTACTATGTTTTGTAGGTGGATGTACACATGAAGGAGTTTCATAGTGTCTAGATGATGGAGTGCTTACATAGGCTTACCCTGATAGATGATGAGAGGGTGGTGATTGATAGAGCTGGTTTAGGCTATGTGGAATCACTTGTATTGATGCCCTAGGACTACCATATTATGACTACCTTGTATAAGTGGTGGAATGATGATACTTGTGCATTTTGGCTACCCCTTGAGGATATCACTATGACTATTGAGGATGTTTATAGGATACTGGGAGTGCCCATTATTGGTCAGTGGGATATATTATAGAAGGATACTAGATATAAAGATATAGATTGGGCCTCTAGGTATTTTTTAGGCATATTCATGGGGACCCATCATCGAGGGAGTTGTAGTGATGTTTTATTATCAATGATCATTATGGCTAATTTTACATGGTTTTATAAGTTTCTTATAGTGTTACTAACTTCATTTATCATTATGGATGGAAGTGGTGTATTTATTTCATACATAATGCATGGTATTATATAGGATATAGAGGAACACGAGACCATATAATTATGGGGATGTATCATGTTTGCCCACTTATATCAAGATTTTTACCATTTTACTCAGGAGTTATGCGATGGAGGTATTAGATCTTTGACATTATTTCATTGTTAGGCTTGTGAACACATTACAATGGCTATACCAGAGGAGTTTACATGTATGTATTGGGCTTACCCATAAGTGTTTGTAGAGAGATATACTAGCATAACTCCCATGTGATTGAGGATCACCATGTATTGCCACCAAGTATTAGATTAGGTGGTAATTGAAGTTATTATTTGGAGACCCTATAGAGAATTTTAGGGATGGACCGAGGATGGGATTTAATTGAGATGGGTTTGAGTGAGATACTAGTTGCATGACCATTGGGTCAATATTTGTAATATATTTTAGTATACTCAAGTAACATGACAATTTGGTATCACTCAAGATATGCCACCTACACCATGGGTGTGGTTGAGGATTTATCAAGCCCTAGTTAGGATAGGTAATAAAACAAGACCATTTATGGCTAAGCAAGTTCTAATTTTGGTGATGGAGTGAGATATGATGATAGAGATACTTGATGTGGATGATGTGGGGGATACTAATGCCTTCATATTATGATAGGGATGACATAGGTGGCCACCACTATTTTCAAGAGATGGGTCATCATGGAGGATGTGATGGATGTAGATCCCATTAGGGAAATTTAGGGTAAGTTTTAATTAAAGATTTGTATGTTTGGTTTAGTTTAGTAACTAACTTATTAAGTAAATATCTAATTCATTACTTATGTGTGCATAGGTTTAGGAGATGATGAGTACTAGGATACTATTATTGAGGCTACACTATGAGATTTGACATGACATATACCTGATGATGCCATGGATAATGGGATAGTGGAGAGGGACACATGAGTTATAAGAATTCATGCCCAAATTTTTGATCAAGCAATCATTACCACCACTGCATATAGGCAAGAAACTGCTGATAGGGATGAGTCACATACTAAGATATAAATGAAATTTATGCTCACACCTAATGTTCCTAGGTGGGGTAGGTAGCATAATTATTAATGATTACATTCATTTATAATGAGATAATATAGAGTTATTGGTTGAGGTGGCTGTGTTATAAGATATAGTGTGAAGACATAGGTTTCAATCTAGATCTAGAAGGGATGTGGGAGCATCTAGATCTAGTGTGTATATATCTAAGAGTGAGGGTGAAGAGGCTTGTCTTAGTGACCAAGCTATAATTATTGAGTGACTTTATATTATTTTACTAAAACTTTTTTCAAGTTATATAAATACATGGATTTTTTTATTATATGGGTATTGTGTTATTTGGCATTCTGATTTATGTTATTTTTTTATTTGATTAAGTATTGGATTGTATGTATTGTTCATGTGTTGAGATATAAATGTGTGTGTTCAACTAAGGAATGGTAATTGGTTTGTCATATGTATATGGATGATTTAGTAGATATGTATATCAGATTAAGAATGTTATTTTTTAGTGTAGTTGTTTTAGAAGTATCATAGTATATATGAATGTTGATCATGGAACTACGACATGCACTATTTGAAACCTATAGGTAAATTAAAAAAATGAACATACTAATCATGCTATGTAGATTCATAAGTAGACTCTATAATTGATACTACTTGTGGTGCACTGCTGGTAGCTAGATGTGTAGATTTTGTAGTAAAGAGCCTAATCAACTATTATACTAAAACTATGCTCTGATGTGCATTATGTCTTACAAATATATTTATTGGTTGTAGAACTAATGCATTATTATAATCTATATAATATATAAAAAATATATTAATTTATTTTCATGTTGAAATTATGCTTTGATCTCTTTGATCGATGCCAAAAATCTTAATCAATTATTAAATTGAAACTGGTGGTTAAATTTCTTTCCATTTTTTGATCGTGTTGCTATACATAGGTTGAGATTTTTGAATTGGTTACCTTCACTATTGAATTTGTGGTTCATGATATCTCACATAAGTAGGTGTCCTAGAAACCACTTGTCTCATATGATGAGTAACCAATGGATCCTTAAGAGGAACATCATGGGATAACTCACTCATAGAGGAGTGTGAGCTATAAGAGTGTGGATGAGATCTTGATGCCCTTATGTGAATGCTATAATGACTCTTTAAAAATAATGGTCAATATGATATATGAGTCCACAATGGTTATTTTCCTAATGTTCATTAATTTTATGATAATTTAGATATGGTTTGTTTCTTATTCTTTACAAATGATGTGCTAGATGATGCTAAGTAGGAGGAAGGGTGATCATCCTTCTGTCTAGTAATGTAAATAATATATCATGAAGTCTATCTTTGTTTGAAAGATGTATGGACCCATTGCTAGTGTAATATGATATGTTAACTATAGGATATGATCTATGAAGTGGATCTTTTCCTTTTTTAAGTATCTTGATTGGTGGTTAATATTCCACTTTTTCCTTAGGCATTTGTGTATCAGGTGTTTGTACCATATTGGATGATTATGCCTGTGAGAGACCTAAATCCAATTCTACCTATGAATGTGTCTCAATAAGTACCAAATTATTCTTTAATGACATAAATGTGTTACAAAGATATGAGAATGATTTGGATGTCTCATATAATAATTTATCCTTAAGAGGGAAAATGAGACCTATAGAAAAGATGTATTGTACCTTTAAATTTATCCACTGGTAAATCAAATGTTTCATGAAATATTTGAATTATAAAATTTAATCATTTACTATTTCTAACTCACCCTAGTGTAGTGAAGTTAACCTCTCATATGTGAATCGAGGTACTTTATTCTAAATATAATTCATGAGAAATATTTGTTCTAACTCATCATATGTATGGAGTGAACCAATAGGGAGTGAATAATGAAACCAATTTAATGCCTCACCATCTAGAGTTAGAGGAAATATCTATAAGAGGATGAATATGCCAATGACATGTACCATGGCCTTTCTATAAGATTTTAGGTGCACATATGGATATCTATGTCCATTGAACTTTGGTAATATTGGTATATGAAATTGCTTTGGTAACTTGTAGTGAAGATTTTGTGTGGGATATGATTTCCATGGATGGTGCTAGAATCAAACCAAGAGTGGTATAATTTAATTTCTAATGTGAGCTGGTGTACTTGTTTTTTTAAATCACCCATGACATGCATCAAAGAGATTACCTCTTGTGAAGTTATATTAACATCATCAATAGGTTTATTTAATTATTGAATCTTATTATTAATTTTATCCATTGGTACACTGCATCGGGGGCCTTTGGTTTTGCTCACCATAACCTTTGGAGGGGTGATAGCTTGGAACTGGTGAGATGGAAATTGGATATCACCCTTGTGGAGGTTAGGATGAGAAATGAGTTCTACTATAGTAGGGAGAGAGGGGTGAGGGACATTCACTGGTATCACTTATATTGTTAGTTTGTAAATTAATATCACGTGCTAATGGAATAGAACACACATTTTTATCATTTTAATGTAAATCATGTAAATGATAAACATAAGTATAAGTTCACATGTGTTTATATAAAGACATAGTATCATTTGAAATAATATTTAATAGGGAATAGATTTCAATATGAGATATGGGTGAAGTAGAGAGAGGACTAGATTCAATATCTTAGTCACTAAAGTCAAAATAATCATTGTTATTCCAAGTTTCATCAAAATCAGAATTTAATTCATTTGTAGAGGTAAGAGTAGAAGAACTATCATTTTCATGCTTAGAAAGAGGAGTAGAAGGAGATTTTATATTTTTAATACTATGAAACATATCATCATGTGTAGGTGAAATGCAATGTGTATCTTCACTAGCTATGAGTGGAATGCATGTATTATCATTATGTTCAATAATGGGGTCAAGGGTATAAGAATTAGTAGCCATATTTTCATTTAGCATATTATGATATGTAGTAGGAGAGTTAGAAAGATTTGAATTTCCTATATTTTTCATACAATCACTATGTTGAGCTTGAAATGTAGAAGGAGACAAAATAATATCGTCTACTTTAGTTTGTGAATCTATAAAAGGTGTAACATGATTTGTACTTTTTTTTTTGAATTGAATTGAGAAATCTAAAGAATATTCATTTGCTATGAACATCATGTATAATTTTACTTGAACCATGAAAAGGTAAATTGATTTTATTATTCTTGTATTGCTTTAATTTGAATAAGGATGTAACAAAAGTGGTTGAAAAACTAGGATCACATTCAAATAAAACACTACCTATATGGGGCTCTTTTGGCCTTATGTTGCTAATGTGATTTTTAGAAGTGGGGGAAGAGAGAGTAGAAGGAGAAGAAGGTGCATCTAATTTATCCTTATACACACTTTGATTGTCCTGCTCATAATAATAATAATAATAATAATAATAATAATAATAATACTAATAATAATAATAATAATAATAATAATAATAATAATAATAATAATAATAATAATAATAATAATAATAAAAAATGAAATCATGATCCTTATCATGTGATAATGTATAATTCTAAAAATTGGTCCGTTTATTTGTATAATTATGTTAAAAATTTAGAAATTGGTCAACTAGGTGAGGAGTAAGAGGTTTCTTGGAAGTCATTTTAAACTTGCCACATAAAATAATGTAAGAAATGAACAATAGGCCAAAAAATAGGGAGAATATATTCTAACATAGATATATTTGAAAATATGTGGAATATTTATCCCAATGTATAGGAAATGAATCAGAATTTTTCTTGAAACCCTAAAGGCTAATTTTTGAGTGTATGAGAACCTAGTATGTAGATCTAGGGTTTGTAAACAAAATTTAAGATATGATAAATTAATAAAACCCTAATAAAGGAATTGATATGGTTTAGTTAGGATGTACAAAAATTATAATTTAATAAACCCTAATTTAGTGCACAAAAATGGAGAAGACAAACCCTAGGTAAGTCAGGTTTACCAAATGTTTTAATTGTTTATTACTTAGTAGTGAAAATCCTAGGTTGTTAAAGGGATAAATATATAGAGTAAATATAGATAAATATTTCAAAAATATCTATTGAATTAATTTAATTTAAATAGTAAGTGTGATGGGAGAATCTACTTATCTAGAGTGAAATAGGTGTCACTAGAGGATGAGAAGGCTGAAATAGGTATGGAAATTAGTTTGGAGTTCTTTCATGCTATAACTAGAGCTGAAACTAATTTTAGATAGTAACACAGTCAAAGGGATAGTAACATACTATGCTAGTTTCTAAGGCACTGTGCTAATGTCATTTTGGGGATACGGGTCCTGAGACTTTTGGGAATGCTGCAAAAATGTTATAGGGTTCTGTCGACGTGTTTAGATTATTTTGGTCACTCTTATGTGTCACTGTTTGGATGTATATCCTCTAAAAACCCTAATAAACACTTGTACACATGAAAAAACAATGAAATCAAATATAAAAGGAAGGAAAAAGATGGGTTTTGGGATGTTATGATCATGCAAGATAGAACCCCTATGTCCTGGCAACTACCTACACTAACCCTAATGATAAGGGTCTTAGATAACATGTAGTTCTCCCTTAAGGAAATTACATAATAAATGTGCACATAATGATAGAATGCAATTCACTTAGGCCCTTCTTTGATAAAAAATGCAAGTCTATGTGTGTTACTGAGTAATATGTAGAGTGTTGAGCTATACTACTAACTAGTTTTTAAGTAATTATGTGCCAAAGTAGTAAGTACTAGATGTAAAATTCCTTGTGAGGATATTTATATATAAATAAATTTAATTTGAGTGTGATACCCTAGTTCACTAGCCAAAAAGGCAAAAGAGAAAGACAAAATCATAAGAAGAGACTTGAGGAAGGGTAAGGACCCATAAAAAGTTGAAAAAGTGATGATTGAACACTAGCACCGAGGTGGACACTAGCACACTACACTATTGTCCAATATCATGCTAGTGTCTTGAGACCAAAAAATTGAGTACTAACTATGAAAAATAGGCTAGGGCCCCCTTGTGATTGGGATATCATAACATAGGACCACTAGAGGTGTAGTAAATAAGAAAAACAAGTCATAAGAAAGATCAAAATACCAAAATGACCACACAAACGAGAATCACATTAATTATTAAGACCTTACCATGAAATAATAAAAAAATACATAATACTTGTGTTTACTTAACCAAATTAGGGTGGGTACACATGCCATCTCAAACATTTAAAGTAAAAATTAAGTAATTTTTCTTGTACTAATATATTAATCTAGAAAGATATAATTTTATAAACATACTTTTTAGTTTAAATAGTCCATTAAATAATAGAGTCCATCATTTACAATTTATTTAGCTCCTTTTAGTAAGGGTTCAAGGAGTGTTACGAGCTTTGTAAGCACAATAATATTCACGTAAATTTCTCTTTCTCAGTACTTTTAAAATAAAAAAAATACATTTTCATGGATTTAAATAGACAACCAAACATACATAAAATTTATAAGAAGAAGATGAACCCAATATACCAAAAATGGAGGGCCCACTTTCTATCCATTTTACATCATTAGGAAACTACCTCAGGCACCCCCAAGATAAGAACTTATAGCTCGAAGCATCACATAGCCAACTAAAATTTTAATATGGAAATAACATGGTATATTATAAAGAAAGGGTGTAGGATAAAATATAATACAAATAAATAAATATAAACTTATAATCAAAGCCATGCTTTTATCAATATATCAAAACATAAACAAAACTCATAAACAACACAAGGAGGTTTATTTAACAAGCTTATCCTATACAAGGGCTGTAACCAAGAGGTAAGTCTACATTATTATAAACATTAAATCATTCCAATTTAATTTATAAATAAGGGGAATTTAATTTAACCAAGACTTACATTTAAGCACCATCTTCAAGAAGATGATCCAAGCATATACACAAAGGTTGGGTTTAAGTGCATCATGACCTTACCACTCTCAACAAATATATCAAGATGCAACCAAAAAATATTTTAAATACACTAAAAAACTCCTTTAAAAGGGGTAATACAATTTACAAGGTCAAAATTCACAACTTTTTCAATAATCATGAAGGCCATGAGCCCAAAATAGCATCATGACAACCATAATCAAATTTACAGCAAATGGAGAAGACATGTGAGTAAAATAATTTTTAATTAAAGTATTCTAGTAGATTTTAGGGGTAAAGGGTTAAAAGGGAAGACATTGGAAATAATAATAAATATATTAAAACTTTATACAATTCTAAATTGAAAACAAGTTAAATACATCAACCAAGACTATGAAAAGCAACAACACATTTAACACCAAAAGGTAAAATAATAGTTAATATATGTTTGATATAGTTTTAGTTCCCTCACTTGATCTTTCTATAGTCCTACACATCATTGCACACATAAAATTACCCTATACTAGGATAGTATAAGAAACAAAAATTGAAACAATATCAAGTAACAAGTATAAACATGTAATGCATACATATAAGCAACACGATAATCATATTATCTAAGCATATCATGTGAAGTAATTATAAGTATATAGTATCCATTTTATTAAACAACATGATATCAATGTAAGAATATGATAAACATAATTAAATTGGAAAGTGTTTTGGACAACACTCCCCATTAATTAGAGAAGTGGGGGACCCCTCTAAAAATTCTCAACTCTAAGCTTTCCTAGAGCTTCAATCCCTTTCATGTCAGCCTTAGACCTTGTGAAACCTCAAACCTTTGTTCCACCTTGATATACCAAATGATTCAAAATGTTTATAATGATGAATTTATATTTATTATAGGCCCCTATAATATTATGTGTCTAAATATAGTCTAGTCTTGGTTGCATTCTAAAAGAACAATAATTTATCATACTTAAAATTTTATTGTGCTATGTTTTTCACAAATTTGGACTTGTGTTGATTTTTAGATGTGTCAATCTCCTGGAGTATTACTCAACATTTTGTCAAGATTTGATGGTAGGTAGGTGATATTTCAATTAATTATATGGTATTTTTTTTAACTTAGTCACTTTTCATAAAATCTCATAGGAGAATTCAACCAATGAGACTAATCAGCTATCAAAGGTGTCAGTCTTCCAAACCTATCAAAAGTGTCATATCTTGAGAGAGCCTATTGAATGGGAGAGTGACACATGGAAATTATCAAGTGTCTCAATTTCCTAGACCTATCAAAAGTGTCATATCTTAGGAGATCCCAATGAATGTCATATCACATGGAAAATATCAGATGTGTTAGTCTTTAGATATGTCATAAGTTTTAGATCTTACAAGAGCTCAACCAATGAGACTTCTTGGATGTCAGAGGTGTTAGTCTCTTAGACTTGTTAGAAGTGTTAGATCATGGGAGAGCCTAATGAATGGGAGAGTACCACATATAACATGTCAAATGTGACAGTCTCTTAAACCTATCAAAAGTGTCCGATCTTAGGAGAGCCTAATGAATGGGAGAGCACTATGTGGAACCTATCAGATGTGTCAGCCTCTTAGACTAATTAGAAGTGCCAGATCTTAGGAGAGTATAAAAAATGGAAGAGTGCCACATGACATAATTATACATACCAAAAATAAGGCCTAGGGCACCCCAATGTACTTATAATGAAGTATAGTCATAATCAAAGGCCAATCAAAGCATGCCACATGCCACCTCAACATGCCAAGTGGCTAATTATCACTCTCAAACATGTAAAAGTATGGCTCCCAACCATGATTAGGTGACCTCCATTATAAATAAAACCAAATAGTGACAAATATGTGGCACTATCTAAAACCACCTAGGATGTCACATGGGAAAGGTATCTATGTGCCTACCATGCTTTTCACATTAATTAAATAGAAAACTAGGCCTCGATTGGATAATTTAAAATGTCTCATCATAGTCACCAAATATAAGCAAATAGTGTATGTTTTAAATTATTGAGTTAATGATATATTTTGAAATTAATGGGTGGATTATGCCACCAATTCAAATTTAAACTCATGTTGGGTGAGATTCCAAAGGTCATTAATGTAGGAGATCTTTGTAGAGCCCTATTAATCTTCAAATTAATCGAATATACCATTACCACTCTTAATTCCCTGAAATATTTTTTTGTAGCACCTACTTACATTTTATATGTTTCTCCTCATCTTAAACTTAATATTCATAGTTTGTAGAAATGGCCACTTTATATTCCAATCCCAAGACTGAGCCCAAGTACAAGGACACCACCTTATTGCCTAACTTGGTGTTATTTTACCACTCTAACAATGTATTCAAAGTAATTAAAGATGTGTAAAAAACCACCTTAAAAGATGATGATGAAATTGTGTACCTTAATGATGACAAAATTAAGTACCTCGATAATCTCATGATAATTGACAAGTCAAGATTACATAGGGTTGTAGCCAAGCCTGAGGTATTCCCTTGTGTATACGTATTAAACAACATATTATGGAAATCTAAGAATGCTATCTAAGACAAGCATGATCTAATTTACTTAGTTCATTCAATAAATCTAGTCAAAGACAATTTAGGGGATACTTTTAAATAGTACTACAACCTCTTGGAGTACATGAATAACTATGATGCTAATGTCATAGATGCATGGACCAATACCCATAATATATATTAAGTACTTAAGGATTGGGCCATCAACCAGGAATGATAAGTTGACAAAGAAGACATCAATGTCTAACCTATCTACTTCTTTAGGAAAGGGGTTAATGTTTGAATGCACCTACTGAATATCCAATTTAAGGCCAATGACATCATGCATGTGAACTTCTTATGGGTGCTTTGTTGACCATAATTCTTGAGGAGAAAGTCCTAGAGCTAGGAAGTGTGATTAATTTAAATCTTATTAGGGTCATATAAAAAGCTCATAATATAAGGAATTTATACATGATGAGTTACTTGGTAGACACCATCTATGCCACCATTATGTTCTAACCTTACATATTCCCACCATGGACTCTCAAGGGCACTATAGTGCATGTAGTTTTCTAAAACATATATGGATGCCACTACATACATTACATATGGGATATCTACAAATTTTTCTACTTGGTAGTCTACATAGTCATCAATGAGAAGACCATGACTCCACTCTCAAACAATATTAAACAATCCTTCACCCCATTAGAAATTATTGGCATTATTGGGATGACACTTTCATTTGGGTATCATGCATCTATAGGTCCCCCCTATGCTTGTCGTATCAAGTTCCAAAATGATTAGCTAATCAATAAATATCCTACTAATTAGTGGAGGGAATTTTTGACCAATCCCTTAGCCACCAATAAAAGGCTTGCCTAGCCTTGCCTATCATCATCCACCAACATGTATAAAACAATCTACCTCCATTCAGAAGATGGTAGAGGGAAAGGATTATTATGTTTTGGGTAGAGTAGAAGACCAAGAATAAGACCCGCATGATGTCATCCTGGCCCATGTGATAAAGTACCTATTTTCCCTCACCAAAGTGAGGATATCCAGTAGGGAAGAGAAGGTGACTAAAGACCCAACCTCCATGCTCTGAGCTAATCATGACATTTATAAAAAACTAATTGAGAAAATGAAGTAGGTTTGGTCACTCAAATCATAGGTGAAGAGATCATTCCCTACAAGTCTTGGGTAGTTTGAATGGATAACAAGTGTAGGAAGCTCATGATGATAATAAGTAGAAATAAATTCTTGGAGTTAAAATTAATGCCTTTGGTAGACTTGAGCATCTACCAAACTTACACAGAGAACATGATAACATCTCTTAAAGAGTGGTTAGTAGTATCCCAAGTGGTAAATGAGCCCTTTAAAAATAGTAAAGAACAAATGTTGGCATACTTTTGAGAAGTCAACATCATGACAATTTTACACTTGTATGAAAACCTACTTGATAAGAAGGAATTTGGTGTCCACTTGGCTCAATTTTATTAAGTCATGTATATAAGTGTGGTTAAGGATAACAAAGTTGGGGTAAAATTAGTTCTAGAGTTGGACACTTAGTCCACAACTAACATTAGCTAGGTGTCTGAGGTAAAAGTCTCTTTGGAATTACCACTCAAGGATCACGAGAGGTTGTTATCTTAGTCTGAGTTTATCTTTCATGACCCCCTTATGAACTTAAATAAGTTTGACTAAGATTTAAACTTGTTAGTAGCTATGCTCATAGCCAATGAGGCATAACCTAGATAGTTGGGTTAATCCTTAACATATCACTCAAGTGGGCCTTGGGGCATCTTTTGAGGAGTGGTGAATCTTTATTTTTGAATAGACACATTTGTAAAAACCTTGGGTGGCCATCATAGCCAAAGATGGTAATATTATACTACTTGGGGGTGATCCCCATCCTTATCTATATATTTTAGACTATTTTCCATTTGTAATGGTTAGCATTTTTATGTAAAAAACTTTGTTAAAATGAATGTTAATTTCCTACTCTCTATCAACTAATTTATTTGTCTATGAATGCGGTCCATTATCTTCCAAATTTTGAATGAATTCTTATGTTAAAGATTTGATAATTTTCTCTATTATTAATAATGAATGTAGTAGTTAGAATGTACTTCAATATTCTAATTCATTTATAAATTCTCATTATTTTTCAACACTCATTAACCTATATGATCAAAGCTACAGATCATTTGTGAAGGTCTTATGTGTAATTTAATATAGGCCATTTTATGTTTTCAGATTTAGTTAAGAGTTTACAAATTAAGCATTCCATCCCATTTTTTTCTTATAATCTTACCCCGTGTGATGATGGGTTTGAGCCCCTAGTGAAACTTGACACACAATGGTGAAACTGTGGCTAGGCACATAACTTAGTTATTGAAGCATTAACATCCTCTCAAGCTAGGAAATATTCTTTTATACCCTACCTTATCCCCCAATTTTTATGTTTATTTTAATAGCTAAACAATTCTATCCCCGTAGAAATTGGTGAAGTGAATCCCATAAATGCTTAATATTAGGATTGGTTGAACTAGGTGAAGGCTAGAACCTCTTTGTTAGGATGAATATTAGATACTTAGTGGTATAATTACACCTCTTAGAGACTCATTTAAATTAGGCTTTATAATGGATCCCAATGCTTGTAGCCCTCACCCTAGGTTTCTCTCAAATCAATCCTAAAATAGAGGATGAAAGTCCCTTATAAGGTTCACTCTAAACATTTAATCTCATAAGTGTTTCTTGGCACATGATCTTAGATGAGACAATAACTAGTGCTAAAATAATGGCCCCTCCTAATTAATAAATATTAGATCACTAATCTACCCTTGAACAATCTAGAACCTACTACACAGATCATTAGATCCATATCCCATCATGATAGATTGATTGTTTTTCCCTTATAATTCCATAGGAGATTCCAGTTTGGTGGAAATAGACCCAAGACTATAGTTTTTTCCACTATCTGATGCTCCTAGTACACCCAAAAAATACAATTCCTAATGGATGCCCACATGTCTTGGTTAGCTAGGTCAATTGTCAGTGTTCTTAGAGCTGTTGATGACCTTATGAGAAACCTAGAAAGGTACCCCACATGTTTCATATCTAGTGTGGGAGGATGATGGAAGAGCATGTGAATTTATATAAAACCACCCTCAAGATCCTAAATTTTGAACATGAGGATGTATCTTGCAAGCTATTTCCATTCACTTTTATGGATACAACGTATGATTGGTTCCTCAATCTCCCTGAAGACTCTATCACGAGATGGGAATAGTTTAGCAACACATTCTTAGCATAGTTTAGACAAGTCATTAACCTAAGTGTACTTTAAGAATAATTCACATGTATTAAGAGGGAACCAAATGAGCCCATCAAAAATTTTAACATTAAGTTTTAAAATATATATAGTTGGGCCACCACACTTTATTAATTCAATGCTTAACTAGTGCTCGAAAGTATAAAAAATCCTTGGACCCCTAAACAACCATGTTTTTGAGATGAGATCCCTTGATAATAAATATATCCATGGATTATGATAAATAAATTAAGTTAGACATATAAATTAACCCCTAGGCTAATTTCTAACACCCATTTTGAATGTATTGCCAAGCTTACCTACCTTAAACCTTATGCTCAACATGAACTAAAATCTCTTGATGCTTCAATTTGTGTTGGTGATGAATTAGCTTCCACTGAGACATGATGTATCTAACCATCACCTAGGTTTTATCACATTGGTAAGTAATGAAGTATCACCCCAATCCCATATTTATGTACTACTTCTTGCTATAAACAATGATAAGAGAATATCCTAGTAGTTTACTAAGAATGACTTGGATGCTATCCAATGTATGGTCAAGAAGTGAAGAAATAATTTCTAAAGTGTTCAAAAATAAATGTGGAATGCTAATGGTGAGAGATTTAGTATAAGATTTACCTATCAAAAGCACAATACATTATATAGTTTCACCAATAATAAACTAGAGCCATTGCCTAACAAGCTACTTGAGATTAAAATCTATGAGATAACCCTCCAAGACTAGTGATGAGTGTATAACATGACCCAACATAGGGAAATTGACTACATATAATTATTTAGTGCCTTTGATATCTTACAATTAGAGATGGAGGAGTTATGAGGTGGTCCCAAACCATCCATAAATCCATAACACTACTGGACCTCCAAGCATAACAATGGTACTAGAGACTATGAAGTTCCCCAATTAAGAAGATAATGAACAAGAGGAGAGTACAAGTAAGGTCCATGCATTACAACAATTCCAAAGGATAAATTATGCCCTTAGGAACCAAAATCAATAATAAAATCCTCACCACCTCTAATCCTCTAAATAATGGTGCCACCCCTCCTAATCCCAAAGTTCGTAATGACCCACTGCCTTCAAAAATTGATGAGTTAAAGGCTCTCACAAAGACCCAACTAATTTAAAATAAGATAAGGTATAACATAATAGAATACATAACGAAAATAAAATCCAATATAATGCTTCATGAACTCTCCCAAATCACTGAATGATGAGAGCCTCTTTGAATTCACTTATAGAGAAGCTAACCCAACTAAAATAAAAAACTACCCACACCAATTTGGTCATCCACAAGAACAAAGCTAAAGTTCTTCCCTTATTTTTGACTACCAAACTATTCAAGAAGAACTTGCATAATTTCTTTGTCAACTTAGGAGTTTTAGCTAATGTGATGCCCATGGGAATTTATGAGAAGTTAGGGTTAGTACCTATCAAATTAGATAAGGTGGTGGTCTAAATAGATAAATTAGAGGTTAAGGTAGTTGGTGAGATTTTAAATGTCCATATGCAACTAAAGTCTGATCCTAGGATTCAACATTTCATAGACATCCAAGTAGTATAAATATTTAAAGCTTACAAAATCATTCTAAGTAGGGATTGGTATAAAATATTGAATGGGCAGATGACTACTAAATTTTCTCATATGTGGATACCTTGAATAGGTATGGACAATTAAATTAGAGTAGATATAGAACCTAGGATAAAACACATGATCATATAATACATCACTATGAATGAAAAGGTAAACTTGGTATACTCAAACATAGTAATCTACACCCTATCTATAAAACTAGTTAAGCATGAAACTATCAATGACCTTGAGATGCTAGGTTTGTAGTCCCTATTATTTGATAAGGCCCACTCTAAACAAGGTTCTAGGGTAGGAGTCCTTCTGATTGAATCATAGGGAAAATGACACCTAGTCACCTATATAATTTAGTTCCCTTATACTAATAACTTGGTAGAATATGAAGCCTTGATCCGTGGGCTATAATTGGATTTGAAACATAGGGTCAAGGAGCTCAGAGTGTTTGGGATTCTGAGCTGGTCATAAACCAAGTTAGGAAAAAATTCCAATGTAAACTTTCATATCTTAGCATGATATTTGATAGAAATGTTCACTGCCTTTAATGCTATTCCTATTCCATGATAAGAAAACCAAGTGGCTGATTCATTGGTAACCTTTGATATGAATATATCACCTATAGATGGAATAGGATCACATGATTTCTATGTCAAGTTAATCCCTTACCTCTCTATCCTAGATAATGGTAAAAACTTCCAAGTCTTCGAATATGACTAACATATCCTATAATTCCTCAATAACACTAGGGTATTTGAAACTTAGATAATTGATGAAAAGGAAAGAGATGATCCAATAGATTTAGATTATGGTTGAGACAACATCATGAACCTTAGAGAAAACTATGTCCCAAAAGGCATGATCTATTTTGAGTGAGTGTTCAACCTCGATAGATATGAACATCCATCCATAAAGCTAAGGTACCAAGACATAAAGTTAAATACTATCAATATTGGGTCCCTTGACCACCCCCATACCATTAACATTAGCCCCCATTATACATCAAAAGACACTGAGCAACTCAGAGGGCTATTACTAAGATATAAACACGCAATTACCTAGACCTATGGAGATTTTAAGATCTTTGACTTGAGTGTAATAACCCATATTGACCCCCTCAAATGAAATTAGAAGTATTTTAGATAAAGGTAGAGGTCTTTAAACTTGATTATATAACTATTTATACATAAAGAGATTCACAAGATATTTTTGGTAGGAATGATCTTTCCAGTCTACTATTCCACTTAAATATCCAATTTGGTACCTGTTTGTAAGAAGAATGGAGAGATTCAAATATGTATGGATTTACAAAATTTAAGCTGAGTATCTGATAAAGATAATTACATATTACCCTCTTTGGAGGAAGTGATTTAGATGGTGATTGGATCCCAAATGATGTCATTTTAGACATATTCTCAGGATACAACCAATTTATCATCAACCTAAAAGATCAAACCAAGACTACATTCATAATGAAGTGGGGTACTTTTACCTACAAATAAATGTCATTCAGCTTGATTAATGCATGATCCACTTTTTAGAGAGCCATGTATTTCACCTTTAAAGTTTTAATAGGTACTTGCATTGTTATATATACGGATGATTTGACTATCTTCTCAAAATGTAGGTCAGATCATAATTGTCACCTACATAGGATATTTGAGAGATGTAAAAGGTATAGTATCACCTTAAACCCAAATAAGAGTGTGTTTTAAGGTACCAAAGGTAATATTCTGAGTCACATTATCACAAAGGAATGTATCTCTACTAACCCTAAATTTTTTGATGTTATTTATAAGATATGTCTCCTGAATAGTAAAAAGGAGTTAAAATCTTTATCTAGGAAAATTAATTTCATGCACAAATTTATTTCTAGATTTAATATGATTGTTAAAACTCTAAACTCCATGATGAAATAGGATTTGAAAGTGGAATGGAACACTAAAGCCAATAAGGCCTTTAAAGACATCAAATAAGCCATCATGCAGGCACCGGTTCTAATAAGCTCATACTACACCAAGGATTTTTACCTCTACTCTTTTACTTTTGAGCATACCATTGCCACCATCCTCACTTAGAATAAGAATGGAGAACAACACCCAATTGATTTCATGAGTATAAACCTTAAAGATGTAGAGCTTAATTATTCTATCCTTAAAAAATTTGCATGTGCACTGATTAAGGTGGTGATGAAATTCAATCATTACATTATTAAGAATGAGGTGCATGCCATTGTCTTGGATCCTATTGTAAAACTTATGCTCAAGTAGAATGAATTAGAAGAGTATAGAGGCCAATGGATGAACAAGTTACAATAATATGATCTAGAGATCATACCTCCTAGGATTTTATGAGGCTAGGGTCTCATTTAGTTAATCATAGAGATTGATCTTTGGATTACACTACATCATGTAGACCAAGCATAAGTACTTCATCAAGATTGGTATGCCCCAATCACCCACTACTTTCTCTATATAAGTCCACCCTCAAACTAAATAAAACTTAGAAAAGGGTCCTTAAGATGAAAATAGCTCATTACATGCTCAATAAAGGGGTCATTTATAGAAGGAATTATGAAGGCATCTATCTTAGGTGACTATTTGAGGAAGAAGCCAAAGATGTGATGAATAGTTTACACAATAAATTGGGTAGTGGCCATCCCTATAGGAATGTAGTGACACAAAAAATTATATGAGTAGGATATTATTGGCCCACTATTTTTAAAGATGTGCATGCCCATGTATGCTCTTGTCCCTAATTTCAAGCCTTTTCTAAATGAGAGGTTCATGTTGCAATGACCTTACATCCAATTATTGAATAAAAACCATTTGATTATTGAGAACTTGAATTCATAGGAGTTATCAATCAAAACTCTTCTTCTAACCATAGATTCATGCTCATGAATATTGACTACTGGACAAGGTGGATTGAGGTAATGGCCACCGAGAATAGTATCACCAAGGAAGTGATCAAATTTATAGAAGAAAACATAATCACCTAATTTGGCACTCTAGTGTCATTAGTCTATGACAATGAACCTACATTCTAATCTATAAGGTTTATTGAGTGGGTATATGAACACGAAATCACATTGAGATTCTCATCTAACTACTACTTGAAAGGGAATGGTTTGATGGAGTCTTAAAATAATAACTTGATCAATGAGATCAAGAAATCTACTGAAAGGAATCCCTAATTATGGCACTCATTATTAAAATATGCCCTTTGGGTTAATGACACCTAGTAAAAAGAGGCAATGAAGAGTTTACCATTCCTATTGGTATATGGGTTAGAACCTATCTTCATAATTACCTTCAGAATACATGATTATAAATTTATGAAAGAGTACATGAAAATTAATAAAAAGGTATACTCAAGGATGTTGGATGTTATCCAAAATAGAATATGTTCGAGAAGAGGCCCTCCAAAATTTAGTAAGCACCAAAGCATCATCAAAATATGGTTTGAAAAAAGAGTGAAAGTGAAGCCTTTTAGGATTTATGACTTAGTAATACTATGAGATAAAGCTTATGAAAATAAGGGCCAACACTTCAAGTTCAACCCCTTATGGATTGACCCATATAAGATATCAGAGTTACTTGGATAAAATGCATTCCACCTCAAGGACCTTGAAGGCAACAATAGTTTACTACTTGTGAATGGATAATTCCTAAAGTATTAATTCTCAACTATCCCTTTTAATATAATATCAGAATAACATCAACACAAGGGTGGTAATGTATGTATTAGATTAGGCTTAGGCTAGTTTACTTTTATTGTGTGTTTACTTCTATTGTGTGTTTAATTTTATGGTATTCTTTTATTCTTTGTTTTTTGTGTCTTTGTGCCCTATGTTTATTTTTATGGCCTTATCATAGTTTTTATTCCAAGCATTAGATCCCAAGAGGGCATCCCTTCCACTGATAATTCATAAATGGAACTAAGTTTAGAGGAAATCATGACTACTCTAAAAGATGATCGAATAATGAAAAATAGTACTGAAAGTGGAAAATAGGAGGTGAACCTCTAATATTGAACACAATGATAAGCAAGGTAACTCTCCAAGAAGCACTAAGGAAATTGGAAGCCATTGATTCAAAACTAAATAAGTGAATTGAGAAAATATCCACTCTAGCCAAGGCCATCATAAACACTTTAAGAGAAAATAACCCAGATATTATGAATAAATGAATAAGTGAATGGTTGCCTAGATATTAGAGGCATAATAAGACTATCATCAACCTCAACTACACAATATCTAACACTCTTGGTAAACCATTAAATATCAGATCAAAGGAAGTCTAAGTTTCTTATAAAAAATATATATTGAGTTTCTTCCTTAGAAAGGGTGATTTTAGCAATCTCCATTGTAGGCTTTCCAACTTGGTTGGAAATGGAACAAGGAAAAAAGTGAGACCAAAATTTTATTTTTTAGGTATATAAATTCTTATATGGTAGCAGAGCAATGATCAAGCCCTCCCCCTAAACAAACTTATGTGAAACACATACCCCTTCAAGGGCCCTTCAATATCCCAAATGTACCTAATTTTACTAAAGTTGTCCATCAAATAAAAAGGAATGAAACACTAATTCTAAAAGTGGCCTTGGAAGGAGCTAGATCCTAGTATGTTACTTATTAAATTAGACTTGAGAACTTTTCATATTGAAGTATATCAGATAAAGTTTGGCTTGCCTATCTCTATGTTTAATATTGGATGATCATAATTTGGATTCCAAATGCTGGGGTAATGATTTCCATGTAAATTCACCATTTTTTGTTGCCAAAACTCCCCATTATTTATATAAGTGGGGCACCCCTATGAAAATTCTAAGCTTTCCCAAAGCTTCAATCCCTTTCTTATCATCTTTAGACCTTATGAAACCTTGAGCCTCTATTTCACTTGATCTTCTAAATTGTTCATGATGTTTTAATGATGATTTAGGATTTTTTGGAGGCCATTATAGTCTTATAGATTTAAATATAGTCTATTCTTAGCTACGTTCTAAAAGAACAAGAATTTTTCATACTTATAATTTTATTGTGACAACTATGTTTTTTCACATATTTAGACTCGTGTTGATTTTCAGATGTGTCAATCTCCTAGAGTCATATTAGATGCTTCATCAAGAATTTATTTTAAATTAGTCACTTTTATTAAAATATCATAGGAGAGTCCAACCAATGAGACCACTCAACTATCAAAGGTGTCAGTCTCCCAAACCTATCATATCTTAAGAGAGCCCAACAAATGGGAGAGTGCCATGTGGAACCTATCAAATGGGTTAGTCTCATAAACCTATTAGAAGTGTTAGATCCTAAGAAAACCCAATGAATGGGATAGAACCACGTGGAACCTATCAGATGTCTCATTCTCCTATATCGATTAGAAGTTTCAGATCCTAGGAGAGCCCAACCAATGAAATCACTCAACTGTCAGAGGTGTCAATATCCCAAACCTATCAAAAGTGTTAGATCTTAAGAGAGACTAATGAATGGGAGAGTGAGACATGGAAAATGTTAGATATGTTAGCCTTTTATACCTATTAGAAGTGTCAAATCCTAAGAGATCCAAATGAATGGGAGAGAACCATATGGAACCTGTTAGATGTGTCAATCTCTTAGACATGTTACAAGTGTCAAATACGGGGAAAGTTTGATGAATGGGAGAGTACCATGTCACATGATCATATATACCATAATAAGGTCTGAGGTGCCATGATGTACTTATAATGAAGTACAATCAAAGTTAAAGGCCAATTAGGGGATTCCACATGTCACTTCACAATATTGAGTGGCTAATTATCGCTATTGAACATGTAAAAGTGTATCTCACAGCCATGCTTAGGTGGTCTCCATTATAAATAGAACCAAATAACCAAATACATGTGGCATGGGATAAAACCACCCAATATGCCATAAGGTCTAGGTATTCATGTGCCTACCATGATTATCACATTAATTAAAGGGAAAACTAGGCCCTGATTGGATAATTTAAAATGTCTCATCACAGTGATCAAATCTAAGCGAGGAACATATGTTTGAATTTCTTGAGTTAATTCCATATTTGGAAATGAATGGGTGGATTATGCCACCAACTTAAATTTTAAATCATACCAGGTGAGATGTTAAAGGCCATTAATGTATGAGATCTTTATGGAGCCCTATAAGTCCTTAGATTAATCATATATACTATTACCACTCTTAATTACTCAAAATCCTTATTAATAATACCTACTCACATTTTATGTGTCTATCCTCACCCATAAACTTAGTAATCCCTAACCAATATAAATATATGCTTCATCTTCCAATCCCAAGGATGAGCCCGAGCACAAGGAAACCACCTTCTCACCTAACCTAATTCCATTAGACTACTATAATAAATCTTTAAAATAATTGAAGACATGCAAATTTCCACCTTAAAAGATAATGATGATGAAACTGAGTACCCTAATGATATTGTGGTGTTATGTAAGTCAAGATTACATAGGACCATAACCAATCCTAAGGTATTCCCTTACACAAACCTCTTTAACAACTTATTGTATACCTACAAGAATTTTCTTTAAGATGGGTGGGTTCTAGTTTACTTGGTCAATTCACTAAACCTGGTCATAGACATCTTAGGTTATGATTTTAATCAATACTACAACATCCTAAAGTACACCAACAACTAAAATGCTAACATAATAGATGCATGGGCCAATACTCATATTATATATGAAGTCAAGGACTGGGATGTTGACTAGGAATGATGGATTGACAAAGAGGACATCAATGTCTACCCTATCCACCTCTTTAGGAATGGCGTTCAATGCGGAATGCTCCTAATAAATTGCCTATTCAAAGATAATGACACTATTTAGGTGAACCTTTTGTGGGTTCCCTTGATGAGCATAATTCTTGAGGATAAGATTTAAGACGTAATAAGAGTGATCAATTTCAATATCATCAGGGCCATATCAAAAACTCATACTAGAGGAAATTTATATATGATGAATTACCTATTGGATGTCATCTATGCCACCATTATTTTAAAACCTTATACATTTTCACCATATAATCCTAGGGGTTTCATCATAAATGTAGTTTTCTATAACCTTTATGGCCACCTCTATGAAAATCACGTACAAGAGATCTATGAATCATTCTATCTAGTGGTCTACATGGCCATCAATGAGACAACCATGCCTCAACTCTCAAATAAGATCAAATATTTCCTCACCCCTTTTAGTGATTATTGGTATAAAAATGATGACACCATCATCTAGATAGAAGGTATCTCTAATTCCCTCTTCACTTGCTCTATCAGGTCCCATACTAATTAGCCAAGCAAGAAATAACCTACCAATTAGTAAAGGGCATTTTCAACCACTCCATCATCTACCAATAGAAGTCTTGCTCAAGCTTCCCTATTATCATCCACCAATATGTATACAAAAATATACCTTCATTATATAAAATGGTGGTGGGTAGTGATTCTTACACCCTTGGTAAAGTATAACACTAAGATTATGACCTCATGGTGTCACTAGGTCCCATGTGACAAAGTATGAATCTCACCTCAAAATCAGCTACAACCATGTGCCCCACACTAATG
Source organism: Torreya grandis (assembly GCA_037957365.1). Taxonomy (NCBI): domain Eukaryota; kingdom Viridiplantae; phylum Streptophyta; class Pinopsida; order Cupressales; family Taxaceae; genus Torreya; species Torreya grandis. The sequence continues at coordinate 684,870 of JARHVA010001721.1, read as the reverse complement.
ATGAGATTCAACTCAACCCTATTGATGACAAGGAGGTGTTGGTAAATCTTGAGGTGAAGAAGAAAGGAAATTAGGCCCAACCCAGGCCATCCTCCTAGATTATCCCTATGAGTAAACCTAAGATCTTAAAGAAGATAATCTATGGGGTCCTAGCTACTTCTCCTCCATGAGTTTTACTTACCCTAGTCTATGCTCCTATTCCACCACCTTTTGTAACTCAAGATACTTGACTAATGGTTTCAAGAGTACTATAATTCAACATTAGTTAAAGTCATAAATCAATCACAAAACATAACCAATAGTAGGCACCCATGGGGGTTCCTTCTCTCACTACCTTTATCCCTTAATAACCTAGTGGGTTACTACCTAGTTTCCCTATCCCTATCTGACTCACTCATATTGTGCCTCCCCTATTTTCCATTCCACCCCCTACACAATTCACTCACATACCTCTAGATATGGCCATGTGTAAATTCCCCATGTATCAATTTTCCCTCACTCAACCCATTCCATTCATAAGAATATCTATGAATCATCTCTAGTCTTCATGAGCTTCTATTTCTTAGCCCTCAACACCCTTAATATTTATTACATAACAAGCTACTACTATGAGAATATTTCTAACTAAAATCTTGGTGGCCCCTAGCTTTACAACACTGGTGATAATGGTGGCTCTCAGTACGGAACCTCCTTTGATCCCTCCTTAAGTTTAACCATCTCTAGGTGTTATCACTTCAATGTTCTCTATGGTGACCCCATCAATGAGTTCACCTATGTACATAGTTAAATCATCCCTAACCACCCCAATGACACCTTGATTACTCTATAGACTCTCCACTTGGATCTAGCCACTATTATCACTACAACCCCTTATAATGATATAACACAAGTTGATCTGGTTAAAAGGCCTAGGAAAAAACAAAAGTTAACTCCCTCTTAGATAGAAATCGAGTCAATCCCTAGTTACTCTTATTGTCCCTCTCAAACATTCTTTTCCATCATCCTGAACACCTAAGGATTTGGATTTAACCACCTAATTTTATCATTCCTATTGAATACCACTCTCCCTGGTGTCATAAAACCATAGGTTAATTTGAACCAAAATCAATGGCATGCCTAGATGTTCTCATGGGCTTCCCCATTTTTCCTTCCCCCTTTTGCCCCCATGCCACATCCTCCATTTATCTCTTCCTTCCTTCCCTCCACTTCATCTATTCTTCTTCCTTCTGATCCCCCACCTTCATCCTCTTTTACCTTTAGAGTTACTATGGGACTAAGTTATGTTAGACCCCTAACACCCTCAGGTTCATAAGGACTAGAGATAATTTTAAAAGGTGACCCAAAGGTCTAATGAGAGTTCAATAGGGAATCTAAGGACATGAGGAGGATTCTTACTCATAGATTCAATCAAGAGTGAAACCTAGTGGTATGGCAAACCAAACATGACCTCTTTTCCATCACCAAAGTGAGAACATTTAGTGGGGAAGAAAAGATGGATAAGGACCATATATCTATGCTTTGATCTACTCATGATATGTCCAAAAAACTCATGTAGGACAAGAAGTAGGTTTGAGCACTTGAATCATAGGTGAAGATATCATCCTTATGGGTCTAGTGGGAAAGGTGGTTGATGCTTTGACATAGTTTTTAAAAGATCAAAAGTAGGTCACAAAGTTCTTATTCATAGGTAGAGACCACCAAAAACATACTCAAAATTATTTAGACTAGGTAGCTTAAATAAATAGCAAGTGTAGGAAGCTCACAGTGATAATATGCAAAAATAGATTCCTAGAGTTAAAACTAATACATTTGGTAGAGTTGGGCCTCTACCAAAATTACATTGGGAATATGAGAACATCTCTTGAAGAGTGGTTGATAGTATCCTCGGAAGTAATCGATCCCTTAGAAAAGAGTAAATAATAGATGTTGGCTTACTTATAGGAAGTTAACATCACATTGATTTTCCACCAAGATGACACCCTACTTAATATAGAGGAATTTAGTGTTCACTTGGCTTAATTTGACTGAGTCCTGCACAAAAGGGTGGCTAAGGCTAAAAAGGATATGGAGAAAATAGTTCTAGATTTATCCACTCATTCCATAGCAAACATCAGCTAGGTGTTTGAGGTAAAGGCCTCCTTAGAAGCCTTACTCAAGGCTCATGAGCGGTTGCTATCTCAATCTGAGGTCATATTTTATGAGATCCCTATGAGCTTAATTAAGTTATAATAGGAGTTAGACTTGATGGTATCCATAATATTAGCCAAAGAGGTGCAACCTAGATAGTTGGGTTTTGGTTTTTTCCCTAATCCTTATTGTATCACTCATGTGATCCCTAGGCCATCTTTTAAGGAGTAGGGAATATTTATTTTTGAATCATTACAGTTATAACAACTTTATGTGGTCATCATGGCCAAGATGGGAATATTGTGCTACTTAGGGGAGAGTCCCATCCTTTTCTATATATTTTAGACTGATTTAGCTTTGTAATGCTTACCATTTTTATGTAAACAAACTCTATTGAAATGAATGTTAATTCTCTATTTTCAGTCAACTAGTTTATTTGTCTATGAATGTGGTCCATTATCTTACAGCTTTTGAATGAATGCTTGTGTTAAATAATTGATAATTTGATATATTATTAATAATTAATGTAGTAATTATAACATGATTTTATATTATAATTCATTTATGAATTCTCCTTATTTCCTTTACAACACTCATTAATTTGTGTGTTCAAAACGTATCATTTGTGAAGGTCCTATGTGTAATTTACTATAGGCCTTTGTATGTGTTCATATTTAGTGAAGAGTTTACAAATTAGGCATTCCCTTCCATTTTTTATTAGACTCTTATCCCATGTGATGATGGGTTATATCCCCTAGTTAAACTTGACACACAATGGTGTAACTGTGGCTGTGCACATAACTCAATTTTTGAAGCATTAACATCCTCTCAATCTAGGAAACATTCTTTTTTCCCTATTGTATTCCCCCTTTTTATGTTTCTTTCAAGATCTAAATAATTCATTCCCCTTTATTTATAAATTGGTGAAGCAAATCCCATCAATGCTTAAGATTGGGATTGCTTGAACTAGGTGAAGGCTATAACCTCTTTGTCAGGCTAACTATTAGATCCTTAGTGGTAGAACTACACATATCAAAGACTCATTTCAAGCATGATATATCATGGAGCCCAATACTTGCATCTCGTGCCCTAGGTTTCTCTTGAATTAATCCTAACATGGGAGGATAAAAGTCCCTTATTATCCCAAGGTTTGCTCTGAACACTTAATCTTATAAGTGTTTCTTGGGGTAAGATCTTGGATTAGACAACAAAAAGGTATAAATTGGGCCTTATATTCCTCTCCCCTTATTATAATTCCTCCTAGAAATCACTTAAATGATTGAAGTATAGTTTCAATAATGCTATAACAAATTATAATAATCATGCTGACTCAACTCACTGGTTCCTCTAAACCAACGATCTCAAATCTCAAATAATAGATCATATAATGCAATAAGTAGTGTACTAAAATATCCATGGCCAGAGATAGATCAACTCCACCAAAGGGCGAGTCATGTTCCAAGGCATAATTTTTTAAGTCTAGTTTACTAATATTTAGTACAAGTTATGAGAACATATAATTAAGAATGTTTTAATTACAATTGATTGTAACTTAATGGTAAGAGCATGTATAACAAATTGCCAAGTGTCATGTCCAATTAAAAAAAGGTAAATATTTTATTTTTTATTTTTATCTTAAAGGACAAAAAAATTTTAGTTTCCTTATTTTCACATTCTTACTATACCAATAATGAAGTAAATGTTCCAATAACATGGAGACCATAAGGTTAGCCATTAAAAATCATTTAAAATATTAAGATGTTCTTAAATTATTAGATAGACAAACAATTCTACTTTGCAATAAATGGAAACATAAAAGGAGTACTTTGATAATTTAATTATCATCATTGTGCAAACCATTCACTAAGGTAAAAAAAGATGAATTGGGCTATTATATCAATTTTTATTAAACCTTATTTCCACATTCCATTAGGGCGAATTTGGATGTAGTCCAAATGCACAATCCCTAATCAATGAGTCTATCAAGAGTACTTTGGACATAGTTTTGACTCAAACCCTAATAATAGAGAATATTAGGAGGACTTTAGATGTTAATCCTAATTCCCAGACCCTAATCAATCAATCTATTAGGATAAAAATGGTTGATATCACCTATGCTCAACCCTAATAAAACCATCAATACCAAGTGTATACAAAATCATAATACAACTCACCTCCTTCACTCCTAAAGTTAGGACAGAACACATGTTATTAAAGACATAAAAAATACTAAGGATCATATCATCCTCATAAAATTTTGATAAGAAAATATACAAGATAAATGTATTCAAAATTTCTCAACAAATTACTCAACATGTCCTTAAATAATTCGTAAGCTAAAACTATGATATAATTCTTACCTACTATTACCATAATTGCACAAGGGAAAAAGTACCACACAATGGATCATCAAAACATAAGACTTAATGAAAGAAATTTCCAAACCCAATTAAGAAGTAAAGTTAAATTAGTTAAGTAGGCCAATTCAATCTAAAAATGAGAACAAATGAAAAATGGATAACAACTCTAAAGAATAATGAAGGTGATAAATATCAAAATAACTTAATCAAATCAAAATTGAAGAAAAATTAAAAAATAATAAATGGATAAATAACCTAAAATCCCATAGAAAGGAAAATCATAAAAATATGATTCCAAATAAACTTAAAAGTCTTAATCAATACTTAAATAATTTCAAGTACGCCATATCAAGTGGAAAAATTCACAATTTTAAATATAGTATTATTGAAAAATAGGGATTTGGAAGGCTATCCTAGGGGATTAGGGATCTAAATTATCAACACAAAAGAAACAAAACTCTTCAATACCCTTGCATGGTATGAATTATGGATAACAACTCCAAGTTTCTAAGACTACCACACACTTGCTAATATGTAATTTCCAAATATCAAAAGATGTTTCCCACAACAAAAGGAAGGGTTAAAGCACATGGAGGTATCATGTCACTCTAGCTACACAACCTCCATAGTAATTTTTTTAATATGAATCTATCTTACCAAGGTCAATTAATATATATGAATTAGTATAAAAGGTACATGGATTCAATCTAAAATAACACTTCATTTATCATCACATAAAATATAAATCCTCTCAAAGGACTTATATTGTTATCACTTGATAACGAGAGGTTAAAAAGAATATTTAGGTTTGATATGTGATAACTCTAGAAATAAAATATCTTCCTTTATGCCAAAGGGATGCATAGAATATAAATCTAAAAATACTTAATTATAACATGGTATAATCCACTAACATCACACACTTCACCCCTCCACTACAAGTAGGGTACCAACCATTTAAGGGTGGTATCAATTTTTATGGGTATACTGAGTTCCCCTCCCCTAAAATCAACATTACCAAGGCATAAAATCACTATAAAAAAAGGTGCATACTTTCCTAGGAGAGAAACATATTGTGCTCACAAAAAAAACTACCACACATACTATAAGTGATACTTGTGATTTGTTTAAAATTCAATGAATCATCACTAAGGATGCTAAATATAAGATGATCTAAAATTCTCTAGGACTTATTATCCATGAAACTCATAAATTATAATGGGTACTAGCCTACCCAATATGATACATATAAAACACTGAAAATTCCCACTTAAATGGATAAACTACTAACTTTGTGAAGGTATAGGTGCTCCAAAAAGACATAGATGCATAATAATAATCCTTCTCTAAAAAATTTTCCTAAAAAAAAATCCCAAAATTCCAAGGCTCATGTGTCATATATATTATGGTTCCTTGTAATTTGGCCCCTCAAATAGGACCATTTCCAACCTAAAATCCCACTCTATTAGGTATTCTAGGTAACTCATTCATCAATCAATGAATACCTCATGAAGAAAGGATAGAAATCACACAAAGATTTAAGGAAAAAATGATACTCCTATAAAATATTAAAAAAAACACCACTCAAGCATGCATCTTCTAAATAAAAAAATTCTAAGAATAATAGATGTACAACACCTACACTCATAATTAGGCCATACACAAATGTACCAAACCTTGAAATCCATGCAAGGGTGTGGCATGGTTCAAAAAGTAAGGTACTACAAGCCCCTAAAATCAACATGTATGCCCAATAAAGTACCACATGCTACTATATTTTGCATGCATTTTACAACATGTAATTTATAAATAAGCAATGGTTAACATGAAAAAAATGTCACCTCTAATATTGATGACCAAAATAGACTAGATGTCATAATTGAGACTAAACTAAAAACTCTATGAAACAAGCATACATGCTAAAAATTGATATCATGATTCTATCATGAAAATGTTTAAGTGAGAAGGAGGAAACACCCACTCATGGGTTAAGACTACTTTTAGCTTCAAAAGAAACTACACTATTGTCAATGCCATCACAACTCATAGAAAACCTACTTAAATGGGTGTCACCACCATGGCATTATTCTCTTATATTAAGAAATGAGGATGATACTCACTACACTCAATAAAACACATTATATCTTGGACACACCAATCATATCAATATGCTCCACAATTAGGAAGGTATGATATAAAATTATAAGTAATGAGGAATATAACATGTCCCTCTTGAGGATCTATACAAATAAGGTCTCATTTTAAGTATCATTGATTTAACACAAGGGTGTTCTCAATAAAGAGTACTCCAAGAAAAGGGTCATAACCTCAATGGTTTGATGACCACAATGCTTAGATTTCAACATTTAAACTAGATTTGAAGGTCTTATGGATCAAAAAAAAAATGAAAAAAGAGCAAATAAACAAATCAATCAAGTTGATGATCACACCTTGTCAATGCCAAAATTCCACACAAGGTCCACATGTTCCTTTTCAACCCTCAATGATGCTAGACTCCAATGGAAAGTCACTCCATCATGTGGTTAATGGTAAGGTATATATAAATACAACAAAGAGATAAGTATCACTCACCATAAGGATAAGTGAAAATAATGTGATCCAAAAGAGGTTATTTATCAAGGCCTTTTTTGTGGAATCACTGGTTCATCACACAATATGATTAAAAACTCACATGATACTCCTACATATGTGGTTATGTTTCAAGCAAAAACCCATGAATAACACAATGAGGATTTTGGTCAATTGTATAGATGTATAATTTATATAAGGTCTAATTAACCCTCAATGGTCTACTAAGATGTGACTTTTAGTCAGAAAAGGACCAAGCCCAAACTATACCTATAACTACTCACAAGGTAAGAGTAAAAATCTAAGGGAGAAAGGGATGTTATAAATAAGAAGGCACCCTAATATATTAAAAAATTCATCACTTGTAGTGATAATAACATCAAGCAACCTCTCATATATTCCACTTGAGTGGGGATTCCAAGTTGAATTGAAATAATTGACCCTAAGTAAACTTGGCACACCAAGTTATGACCATGACCAACCAACTTGGTCCTGAAATTCCAAAGATAATATATTTTAAGGAATATCTATAAGGTCATAAAATGTATGGTGTATGTATAGGGTGATGGAAAAAACACATCAAATTTTCACACAATAACTCAATCATGAGCTAATGACCACTTGGACCTCATGACCACCTTTTACTCCCAACACCGTGATGGATATTTTGTTCCTAGACTTCACCAAACCTCATTTACTTACTTAGGTAAATGAATTTATAATGAGTCATAGCATGGGCATCATAAGCATGTAGACCAAAACCATAATATAGGTTTGAGTGTTGAGCCTTTATACTAAGGCCAAGAATAAATATGTCAAGTTAAAGGATAAAGTATTTGAATATCTCATGTGAGATGATCCAATCATAGATAATCTCATTGAGTGGTCACCAAACATATACTACTTGGCCTAAATATTCCATGGTCCCACATTCCTCAAGGTCCTAGAGAAATCTTGTTATTTACTATTCTTACCTCATTAATGAGGCATAACATAAAATTAAGTACACAAACTAGTTCACTATGGAAGAAGTGGCATCAAATAACAAAACCCAGATATACTTATGTTTAAATTGTGTTATGAAACCAAAATGTCTTGCTAAAATTTTTACATGATGAAACCCACACAAAAATAGGATAATTTGTTTTGATATTGTATAATGCACATTTTATATATATATATATATATATATATATATATATATATATATATATATATTTTCAATACAAAAGTTACTATATACTGACTACACAACCATGTCAACCCTACCTACTCTAAGTGGCCTACAAGTTCCATATTATCCCCAAAATATTTACATAGAAATAATGGTCCATACAAACCCAAGGGATAAACTACACACTTGAATAAAATGAGGTTTGTTCAAGCAAACACTAGATCCAAAAAAAATTCTTAACTCTTAATAGGGTTAAAATGTTTATCCAGGTGATTCAACCCACTCATAGGGCTTGATGCACACTTTAAGTCAAAACTTAATTTTATTTTCAATTTGAATTAATTTTTTGGAAAGTGATTATTAAAATATCTCCTAATCCTCATTTCACCTTGAAAAGGGACAAAAATATATTTTCTAAAGTCATTCAGGATGGAAGATTCCATCTCAAAGTTAGATCTTTCACATCTCAATCAATATATTAGAATAGGTTGAGGAATCCATAGTAATTCATATGGAAGGAAATAAAGGGTTTCATATTCAATTTTTACGTTTAATTTTAGATATAGAAAAGTGGAATGAAGTTTGAATAATGACTTGTCCATACTCATCCCTCTCCACCTTCCCCATCCCTATACAACCACCATTAATGGGGTCTCCAAGATTTTTGACACAATTAAATGTTATTTCATTTCTATTTACTAACTTGATAAAAATCAAGTTGGGTTAATTTTATAGGTACATATCTTCTTTAAATGTATCCAAAAGGTCTTAGGATCTCACAATTTTTGAAATGGTGATTAGGACCTTCAAACTCCCCCACAACCATTAATCAATGCCAATATCTAGGTTAAGAAGGAAGTACTATTTATTTGTAGTTTCAAGTTTTTGAAGTAGTTTAAAATAGTAGAGGATGGAAAATTAATGGCTTTTTTATTTTAGGTCCACCTATTATGGGTCTTCCATGATCTCATAAAATCTCTTAATGCATAAATAACATATCTTAGAGAAACATGCCATTCCAAAAAATATACAAGTTTTAGGCCCTAAAAACACTTCCATGTGGAAGAGGAAAAAAATTAAAGAGGCATAATTTTGGGTCACCCACCATTGATCCTTATACTCACCTGTATCGACTATAAAAATGGTACAGGTATTAAGAATATTTTTGGTTTAGAATAATTAAAAATTGAACATACTTCATAAAAACATCCGTTAGTGCTAAAATGATTAATAAAATAAAAAGAAATGTCAACTAAGTGTAAATGTGGAAGTTCAAGTTAGTAAATGGATTTGAATATGTGACCATAGCATATGATATTCACATGTATCATAAACCATGTGGACAAAATATGACCAATTATTGTAGATACCGACTATAATTGTGTGCTTGCTCACATAGAGAGGTTAACATACATGAATACCATAGCTAGTCCAAAAAGGGCTATACTTAATAATTACTATCCAAACCCATCATGATTACAATAGAAGTCACATGGAGAACCATTGATTAAGGTCATGACCTAATATATAATTAGGGAAATTCCCTACACTTATAGGGCATGTGTAATTTAAAAGTGCCCTATAGAGATCAAATTTTCAAAAATTCCCTATGCACTATAAATAGCTCAAAAAATTATGAAACAAATTTTTTTGGAATCAAGAAATTTCCTAATTCATTCTAAAATTATCTTATGTCCAATTATGTGTTGAAAAACATCTATAAATATTTATTTATCTTATGTTATTTTTATTAAAGATTTGGGACATAATAATAGTTTTGAATTTAAAAATTCATAACTTTTAACCATGGCTCCTAAAATGATCCTGTGAAATGTTACAAAAGCACGGTGGATTCCACTATGTAGTAAAATTAAATTATGAATATCTAGGTGCATTTTAAATATTGAAAAAAAAATGGAAACAAACTACCCCATATGGACCTAATACACCCAATTTTTGCACAGTACAACATTTCATGACATCCGATGATGATGCAAGGACCTCCATTAAACTTAACATGCTTAGACCTAGTAATATCATATTTCCCCCCTTTTCCCTCTCTCCAAGCCTCACACAAGTGAAAAATTTATAAATTTTGAGTTTAAACCTTCCAAATTTGAGGCTTTCAAGGTGCATGATATAACTACTATGTTACATCTCAATTTTTATCTAGATTCATTAATATATTAATTATTGGATTTTGTTGTAAATGATTGGTTAACTTAATGTGTTAAGTGGATGGATTATTATTATGATAATTATAGACAATTATTTATTACTTATGATCATGATAGTTAACTTGTTGTTAGCTGTTTCTTTTCTATCGTGGTATATTATGATTATTTAATTATTCAGTTACAATAGTTATTATGAATACTTCATGATATGGTCTAACTATTATTCATTATATTGAGATGGATGTAGAATGGAGTCCACCCTCATATCTATGACTAAGGGAGGGTATAATAAAAGAGGATATATTAGATGGAGATGAGTGGGAAATGAGAGAAGGAAACATGAACCCTTCACACACCACTTAGAATAGATATCTATTTGTTATGTGTTAGTTGGTTGATATTTATTGGTTATATCATGCATTAAATTACTAATGTGTTTTATTCATTGGTACTGTTTGATTATCATGATTTCATATTTATTTAATCTTACTTGAGGTGTTTAAGATGTGTTTGCATAATCTAACATTTAGTCGGTTACAAATCATGTATTTAATTATCATAATTCATGCATTGATATCTTTTGATTATCTTTCTAGAATGTGAATGCAAACATATAATATGAGTGAAAATGGTAGATTATTGGATGATTATATGATTTATTATTATTTCATCTTGATATTATATGAAACTCACTACATAGGTGGTATATGTATTAACAGTTATGAAAATGCTTGACGTTTTAATAAATAGTGTCAAGTATGCATGACAAATATATAGTCATTCAATAGTTAATAAAGTGTTGATGTTCATTGAGTGGTATGTTTTAATTTAAATGAGGATTGCATTAGTTAAATGGCACATTGATTTATAACTTTAGTAAAAGGCATATTGCTTGTTGGAATGTTGATGGTACCTTAGACTATGATTGAAGTTTTTGTTAAAGGTATGATTATTTGATTTAGGGTCAAAAAACCTCTTTCAAGCTATATTAAATTATATGATTATTTTATTGGAATATTGGTTTTGGTCAAATACCATCATATGAATTATAATGTTAATATGATTATTTAACTTGGCATATTCAAAGAATCTAGGGTTGGACTTCATTAGTTCTAGATTATTTGAATCCATCATTTGGGAAAAAACATAATTTTTTTAGGTTATATGGTTTAGTCATGATGGTTTCCTATTAGTTAACTATATTTTTGAGGGTTTATTTATGAGAAATCATGTTTGAATTTTGGAATATAACTATGCAGAACTAGTGTTTTGTTATGGACCTAGTTTTGTGGAGTTCTTTTTGGGGATTTTAGCATGCAAAATTTAGAATCAGAAATATATATGGAGGTCAAGGGTTTTATAGATGATGCAGATGGTGAGTAGAGCTGAGAGGAGAGGAACAAGTCTTTTGCTACCTAGATTTGGATTTTGAGGTAGGGTTTGTTGAAATTTTAATTCTAGTTTTCCAATTTTGAATGTTTTTAGGAATAAATTGTTGAAATGGGTTTTTGTTTCTGAGTTGACAATTTTTTTAAAAAAAAGGGTAAAAATATGTCATTAAACCTAAATATGGGTACAACCCATCAAAAATGACAAATATATACTAAAACCTTCCATATTTTTATCGACTATGGATTTATTTACATTCTATTTATTGAGGGAATCGGGGTTGCATTTTTAGCTTATTCTTAAAATCTAGGTTTTGACTAGTTGTAGAATTGTTTGGTGACATTGTTTTTGGTTTGAATCCTTGTATAAAAATATAGTGGTTGTGTTTAATGAAATATTATATGGGGTTAACTTATTTTACCCTAATAAACTTCTGTGAATAAGGAAATATTTGTTAAAATCTTTTTTGTGTTGGAGAAAGGGTTTTGATTATTTTACTATAAATAATCTATGAATAATTATGATTTTTTTCATTTATGAAATAATTAAAAAAATGGGCCATTTATAAATGAACTTGTGGAAGTGTTCAACCCATCTATATGGCTGAGTATAAATGAAACCCACATCTTACCATTTAGTGCTTTTGTATGATTGATTTAGCTGTGAATGAACTCCTCTTAGGGTTTGCGAGATCTTTAGATCTTAGTGTCTTCTATTTGAAATTTATAACAAGTTTTAAATACTAAAATATAAAGGTAAACTACTTATCTTAAGGCTGAGTATGTTTATATTTCTTGGGTATACATAGTTGGGTATCATTTAAAAAATGTATACATAGATAGAACAAATAAATCGAATCCTTGTTAGTAATGATTGGGTGTATGGATTATTTTAAGCACCAGAGAATATTTGAGGTTTTATTTGTATTCTATGTTTTTGACATTGAGTAAGATGGAAATTTTAAAATCTTGTACTTCATTAAACTCAGTTTAGAGTTTCTTAAATTTTTATTTTGAAATGAAATTATATGAAAATTATTTGATTTATATAGTAGTTAAGGATTGACTTAGTTGTTGCAAGGTCGAGCCTATACTTATATGGGGTTTTATGTAAGATGATTGGTAATTTGAGTTTTATTAAATAGTTAAACAGGAATATTATTATGACTGTATGTCTTTAAAAATTTAAACATTGATAAATTCTATAATTTTGAAAGAATTACTTAAATTGATGATTAAACTCAAATTGTGCAATTTTAATATATGTATGTATAGAATTAAGGATTAATGAAATAATTTAGTATATGGATTACCCTTATATATATAATAGTGTTGAGGCTTATTACTATTTGACATTTTACCAGGTTGTATATTCTTGTATTGGTAATTAAGTCTTATGTAGAACATATAATCTCTTTTGAGTATGATCATAAACATATACTTGTATATGTTCATGTGGATATAATACAAGTATTACTTGGTATTAAACTTATGTTTGAATTTATTTATTTAATTATTAGTATGATGGTAATTAATGTATGAGTAAATAATGGTAGTTATTATTGGGGATTTTTAATGTAAAAATGACTATTTAATACATAAGAACTCTGGGGGTTTTACTATGTACCTAGGGATATGATATATTAATATATATGGGTTGATAGAGATGTTGACATGTGGCACACATCCCCCTTAGTTAGTTATATGGGTCTAATATATTAGGATAATGGAGTAATTGTGGAATTAGTGCATTAGGTAATAGTGGGCCTACATTGGGATTAGGGGGTTACCCATCCACTACATGTCTATATAAGGGAGATGATTATCATTGGAAAGATATCAAGTAAGCATTGATTCTTCTATTGTAAGAGGATATTGGAGGTTGTCCCCTTGAAGAGACATTGTAGAGTTATTCCTTCCTAAAGGAGTATTGTTGGTGTTGCCCTACCTTAAAGGTATTCTACATATATTGAATATTTGGACATCTTGGTCTACCAATATCTATTGTGTTGAATTGATCTACATTTATTATACATTATTTATAAATATTATAAGTGTGGATCATAACAAGATTATATGGCTATTATGGGAACATAAAATTCTATATGTATTGATTAACATTTTATGAAAAATATGAACCCAAATGATAGATGGTGTTTTAACCTTTTAGGATTTTTATATGTAAATCCTATGTTTGATTAAAGGGATGATTAGTCTAAATTAGTGAAATAATATTCAATAAATAGCCATTTATTTATTACAAATTTTGACTAGCTTTGACTTTCTAAAAAAAATAATAAATATGTGCAAATATAGACTTATCTAGAAAACAACCAATATAAAATATTTGAGTGCTAAAAATTGAGATATGAATAGGTCTAAGTGTCCTCAACCAGATCCCTATGTTAGATCCTCTCCTAGATAGTAGAGCCACACTTGGACAGTAGTGCCATGTGGCTTTAGTGTCTTGAAAATGGTCCTAATGTCTTGTGTGTAGGACTACTTTAAAATTATTAGTGCACTTGCACTTATATTTTTGGGTTTTGTTATTGCATTCATGGAGTCTAAAACTCTATATTGTGCCTGTAATAGTTGATTTATGATGCAAAACATAATCATCCTTGAAATTAAGATATGAGATGAAAAGGGTATTCGTTAGTAGGATAGGTTGGGCATACTCAACAACCCATTGTGAAGAGAGTTGCCTACATACCAATACTTTGAGGAGGGATCAAGCCCAATGTAGTTATTCCCACATAAGTGATGGTGTAAATGCAAGTGATGCTAGAATGATAGTGGTATTGAATTATTTGAGTATTCTTGAGATTTGAAATCTAGAATATTTGAGCTTAGGGTAGTTGTAGATGGTAGTATGAAGAAGTAGGGTAGGATAGGGACTAATAACCTTGATTTTACTCAAATTTTTTCATGTTTTAATAGGTATTTTGTATATAATTTATATCTAGTGGATAAAGGTCTAAAATTCATGCATTTAAAATATTATATAGCTTGTAAAAATAATAAAATATGTTTAGGCTGACCTTAGGAGGGTTTTAATTTTGAAAATATATCTATTTGGGAAAGATAGGGTAAAATACGTTAGCACCATTTTGGGCACACTACACCACATGGATCTAGTGTACTTAATGTGGAACTAATGTTCAACTAGTAGGATGATAGGCACAAAGGGCAAAGATCTATAAATGAGGGTTTGAGATTGTGTTTTAGCTAACTAGGATGCCTTTAGTCCACACAAAGGCTATAAAAGTGTGATAAAAGGCTCTAGGATAGGTCTAGGGCTAAGCTAGGAATATTTTGTCTCAATTATCACTTTTATCACTCAAATACCACTTTTAGGTGATTAAATTTGCCCCCATTTATAAAATAAATGTAGCAAAGTAAAATGACTAGTATAAAAGAAAAAGAAGTGTAACTAGACTTACCTAGGAAGTGAAGCCCATGAGGTTGAGTCTAAGTATGTAAAGCTAGGTTTGTGTATGTGAAACACGATCTAAATCATGAATTTAAAATGAAACATGCAAAAATTAGTCTTTACTTAAGAGATATAAAAATTAAAAGACTATGATGAATAAAGAAGTAACTAAGTAAAATTGTGTACAGAGATGGGAAAGAGGAAAGGAACAAATACACCTCATTGGTCACATGAACCAATGCATGAACTTGGTGATAACTTGTGTGTGTGTGTAATGATCAAATTATTGAAAATCTTGGAGTGATATGATAGATTAATTAATCCTTAGGTATGGGTGGCTCAAGAACTCATTCTAGTTTTGACTTTATCATTGCCCACCCATGTTTGGTAAATCATGACCTGTGAATAGCTTGGATTAGACTGAAAGTGTGTCTAACCATTTATGTGGGTGGATCATGAAATCAAGTAGGCTATGACTCCATCATTGACCACCTATGTGTAGTAGATGCATCTAAAATTGAACTATACAAAATAATGGAAATATCTAATTGAGTATATCTAATTGTGTATCTCAGCTCTATGACAACTTTGGTACATTAGGTGGCTCTAGGCCACTCGAGAATTCTAACCACTATATATGGAGTAAGGCATGAAACTAGTGACAACCTATAATATGATGTCAAGTGTATAGAGTGTAGAGAATGATATAAAGTTTTCCATTTCATTTGATCAACCTATGTGCAAGTGAGCATATGGAAAAAATGTGATGCGCACATGCCCCCAATTTGATATCTAAGTATACTAATTCTGAACTAAGTTGTAATGACTATATCTGAGTATTTGAACTAATTATGAGAATGATCATGTCATGAATTATGACACCAATATAAGCTAAGCTAGTATGAATCTGAGTACAATATGATCATAATTGTCAAACTTGTAGTTGTATATGTGCAAACCTATACTATACCTAGTGTATTATTTTGGCCAATTTAAACTATCTTGAAACTAGGGCTACTAGACAATAGTGCCACATCTTGGAAAATAACACCATGTGCTGATAGTGTCCCTATTTGGGTGCTAATGTCTATTTGGTTTGAAATTAAGTCACTATACTAATTTTTTATCCCTATTTTTTCCTGTGTTTTACCTATGTCTAATTTTATGAAATCGAGCCTGTGTGCTAAAAATGTTCTGTGAATGCAATGTAGGAGCTTCATTTATATGAAAAACCCATATAAATGCCCCCTCTTTTTAAGGTAGTTGTTTAACCTATACAAGAATTGTCCTAAAAATAAATAGCTCTATAAAAAGTGTATTAGCTAGAGCATATATGATAACTATGTGATAATCCAATATAATGTGCAAACATAACATCAAAATGTAAGAGAATCTAAACTTAAGTATGTAATGTAAGATGTATGTCATGTCTAACATTTCACAAGGGTATCAAGATAGATGTAATCAATTTATATAGTAATAAATCTAAGTAGAACTAAGTAGCAACCTAGGGGGATGGGGCATGATGTCCATCACAACACCCAAGTAGGAAGGGTAGATGCATGAGTTCCCTCATGGCATCAAAAATTAGTGTGTGAAATAAGCAAATAAAAGTGTCATGGCCATGATGCATACAATAAAACATACATACAAAACACATTAGGCACACAAAATAGGCCAAGGGGCCACAATAAAGGGACATGGTCATGTCTCTAAATTTGAGAAAATAAGACATATAAGAACATGTTTAAATGTCCATATACACAATTAAAAATCAAGTTGGCTTAGAGCCACATATAAGGACATGTTCAAATGTCCACATAAATAATCAAGAAAGCACACACAAGGGCATGGGAAAATGTCCAAAGCATACATGTTGTGAATAGAAGTGGTGTAGAGCCAAAAAATAATGACATTTAAATACCCTCAAATAAAAGAAGCATAGAAAATATAATCAAGTCTAAACTATGTAAGATATAAATGAAATTATGCATGGATGTAGTAAAAATATGTGTAAGAGCTAAGATGTACATATGTTGAGTCTAAAGTAGTAATAACCAGATAAAAATTTGAGTATGATTACCAATGATCAATTTTAAGATATAATAATGCTAAAAGTAAAATATAGAGAATGTAAAGATATAAATTGGTAATAGAAACTGTGTATAATATTCCTCTAGGTGGGAAAATATGTCAAATGAATAACCATGGATCGGTGTATATGCCTTAGTGAGTAGATGATATCAAATCTAAATCAGTGTAGTGGAACTGAGTCTTGTAAGTGATTTACAAGCACTCAACAAGAATAAGTGAAGCATGCATGTATGATAAAACTAACTATACTAAGATAGCTAGAATATGTAATGTTTGGAAAAAATATAAGGTAAACATAATAATGCATACAATTTGTAATTTTCATGTTTTTTGAGTAATATTTGAATGTTTTGTATTTTTGACATGTTATATTATTATTATTATTTGGATATAAGCTATGTATTGGAAATATGAAAATTAACTATGTACAAGGAGTAAGAGAGAAATAAAGTATGTACAATAGGGTAGGGACCATACTAAATAATGAGACTCATGGGAGACTCACTATCATTGTGGCCTATGTTGAAAATAAGAATGGTAATATCTCATGTAGTGTGAATGATATGTTGTATTTGAATGTTGTTGTAGTAGGAATCTAAGTATTTTTCATTATCAGAATCATAATATTGTTCATCATTAGAATCATAATAACCTAGAATGCAAGAGGCAATTGCCTCATACTATGAAATTTACCTTTTTGAATTGTGGTTTGGAATATTGATTGTGATTTTTCCCTTTGAAAATGTGTTTATTATAGGCATATGGTGTTATGAAGGATATTTTAATAGAAAACATGTTTTTTGAATGCTTGTTGACTTAGCAACTAAAGTTATCACTCTTTTTATAATATTTCCCATGTATCTAGATGTTTTGCCTTAATAAAATGTATCTATGAATGATGTGCCTTAGGATGCTCAATAAATCCCAAAACCTATTAATTGATATTATCAAATGCTAGAATATGAGTACTGATGCCTTGGGCCTTTTTGCCCGAACCTTGATCATGATAATCAAACTATTGTAGATACTTTTGACAAAAATCATACCATTTTGAAAGTTGAGCCTCATTTTACAAAGGTAGATTTGCATCTCTTACTTGATTGACTTGTGCTTGTATTGTTTCTTGCTCTGATTGTGATTTTTTAACCTTTTGTTGTACTCAATTAGGCTTTGGTAACCATTTCTACATTGTTTCTAAATTGGAGCCTTTTTGAATTTATATATGTGCTATTGTATGTTGTTTAGATGAAGTGTCACTATGAGTCATCTGTATCCATTATCTATTGTATTTTCATTTTTAATGCTAAACATGGATCAATGTGGTGCCCATGCATTTTATGATATGCACAATAATATCTGGATCTCTTTACTGGGTATAGAGGGGGTAGATTGATCAACTTAGCTTTAATCATTTATTTTTAGTACCTCACTTAAAATATTATTTGAATTTTGAATGCTTTGTTAATCACTAGTTCTAGATGTAATTTTTTGGGATTTATGATTTTGATATGTAACATTGTTTTCCACAAATTAACTAGGTGAAGATGCATATACATGATTTACACTATTGTGCCCTAGAGGCCTTTGTCTTGTAAATTGATTTTATAATGTTGTAATCTTTTCATGTAATAGTTGATTCTAATTTTTCAAACCTACAATTATCTTTCCCATGTTGATAATTTGATCAAATAGAGTCTCACAAGTACAAACCCTAGCTATTTCTAATTGAACATGTAGGCATATACCCTATAAGGAATAGGTGTAAATAGGTTAAATATGGGGATTAGTGACATTGGTATAGGGTGCATGGACCTAGTTAGAGGGAAAATAACTATCACCCTCATGGAGATGGGGAGGATAAGGAGATTATTTCTTATACATAAGATATACCATTGAAACTTGAAATATAATTGTTAGCTTATGTGATAAATCCTCTATGTGTGTATGGGTTTGATTGTTAATGGAATTCCACATAGGAGAAGATAACATGCTATGAGATATGACATATATTACAATTGATATAAAATATCATATATAAATATGTTTATGTCTTTTTTGAGTTCATTCTGAAATAGAGGGAATAAGCATGAAAATGAAAGTATTACACTTTGAAAAAAAAGTGATTAATTTTTTTGTCATTATGATCATAATTATATGAAATATAAATTATAAGATTTATGAATCTAAATTATGGAAATGTAACCCCTAGGGTTAGGGTTTGGGAAAAAAATTAAATTACATTAAATAAATGAAACCCTAGTGTTGGATTGATTAAATGAGCTAGGTTATGCCAAAAAATTAGAAAATATAAGTTTGTAACCCTAAGTGCACAAAAATTGGGAGAAGGTAAACCCTATGTAAAACTAGGGTTTTTTAAGTAATATTCAAAGTAAGTCAGGTTCACTAAATGTTTTAACCTTTTAGGGTTTTATTATGTAAATATTATGTTTGATTAAAGGGATGAGTAGTCTAAATTAGTGAAATAATATGAAATAAATAACCATTGATTTGTTACATATTTTGACTAGCTATGACTTTCCAAAAATAGTAATAAATATGTGCAAATAGAGACTTATTTAGAAAACACCTGATATGAAAGATCTAAGTGCTAATAATTGAGATAAAAATAAGTCTAAGTGTCATCAAATGGATCCCTATGTTATATCCCCTCCTAGATAGCAGTGCTACACTTGGATAGTAGTACCATGTGGCTCTAGTGTCTTGAAAATGGTGCTAGTATCCTTTGTGAAAGATTATTATGAAATTCTTGGTGTACATGCACTTATGTTTTTGGGTTTTGTTCCTATGAACATGAAGTTTTAAACTCTATATTGTGCCTATAATGGTTTATTTATTATGTAAACCCTAATCCTCCTTACAATTAAGACATGAGATGAAAAATGTGTTTGTTAATAGGATATGCTAGACATCTTCAACACCTTGTTGTAAAGAGAGTTTCCTACATACCAATACTCTGATGAGGGATCAAGATCAATGTAGTTATCCCCATATAAGAGTTAGTGCAAGTGCAAATGATGCTAGAATGATAGTTGTATTGAATTCCTTGAGTGTGCTTGAGATTGGAAATCTAGAAAATCTAAGATTAGGGTAATTGTAGATGGTAGTATGCAAAATTAGGGTAGAATAGGGATTAATAACCTTGATTTTTCTTAGCTTGTTTTATATTTGATAAGGTATTTTTCATCTAATTTTCATCTAGTGGATAAAGGTCTAAAAGTCATGTATTTATAATGTTGTGTAGCTTGTGTGAACAATAAAAGATGTTTAGGCTAACCTTAGGAGGGTTTTACTTTTGAAAATACATCCATTCAAGAAAGATAGGGTAAAGGACATTAGCATAATTTTGGGGACACTAACACCACATGGATATAGTATCCTTAATGTGGCACTAATGTCCAGCTGGTAGGTTGCTAGGCATGAAGGGCTAAGATATAGAAATGAGGGTTTGAGATTGTGTTTCAGTTGATTAAGGATATTTGTGTCTTGAAAATGGTACTAGTGTCTTCTATGTGGGATTGATCTAAAATTCTTGGTGCACCTACACCTATGTTTTTAGGTTTTGTTCCTACGTGTATGAAGTCTAAAAATTTGTATTGTGCATGTAATGGCTAATTTATGATGCAAACCCTAATCTTCATTGAAATTAAGGCATGAGATGAAAAGTGTGTTCATTATTAGGATAGGCTAGACATCTTCAACACCTTAATGTGAAGAGAGTTACTACATACCAATAGTCTAAGGAGAGATCAAGCTTGATGTAGTTTTCCCCACCTAAGTGCTGGTGTAAGTGCAAGTGATGTTAGAATGATAGTGGTCTTGAATGCCTTAAGTGTCTTTGAGATTGGAAATGTGGAAAATATAAGCTTAAGGCAAATATAGATGGTTGTATGAAAAATTAGGGAAAAATAAGGATTAATAACCTTGATTTTACTCATTATTTTGTGTTTGAATAGGTATTTTGCATCTAATTTCCATCTAATAGATAGATGTATAAAAGCCATGTATTTATAGTGTTATATAGCTTTCACAAATAATAAAATATGCTTAGGCTAACCTTATGAGGGTTTTAATTTTAAAAATATATCCATTTTAAAAATATAGGTTAAAGGATATTATCACCATTTTAGGCACACTAGTGCCATGTAGCTCTAGTGTCTTTAATGTGGTGCTAATGCCTAGCTGGTAGGCTGCTGGGCACAAAGGGCCATGATCTAGAAATAAGGGTATAAGACTATGTTTTAGCTAATTAGGGACATCTGTGGTCTACATAAAGGTTAGAAAGGTGTGATAAAAGGCTCTAGGATAGGTCTAGGGCTAAGCTAGGAATAGGTTGTCTCAAATATCACTCTTAGCACTCAAATACCACTTTTAGGTGATTACAAATGTTTTGTAAGTAAAAGATCATAAAATTTAACAAAAATGATTATTAATATTATTTATATGATGATTAAAACAACTATTTTACCTAAATGGGTTGTATTTAAAGATAGCTAAATAATAACATTTAGATGCACACTAGGATATATATGTGAAAATATGATTTCTTTAGATTTATACATGTTGTGACATTGTTTATATATATATATATATGTTTGTTTATACAGATTTTAGAATTAATATGCTTAGCTGACATCAATGTCATTAAATAAGTAGGTGTAATGGAATTCATGTACTTATTTAGTGACACTAATAGGTAGATAAGGTTATCCAAATGAGTTGAGTATGTGTGAATTCGAGTGATTTTGAGATCTAGAAAAACTATATAAAAACTTTAGCCAAAGTAATGTTTATGGTTTTAACATTTTATTTCATCTATTTCTATCATGTTAGAACATATTTATTTATGATATGCTGCATGTGATAGTTATCTTACAACACACAAATTTTTAGTTGACTTGATTGGTTTTTGCACTATTATTATCTCTCATACATGAAGTGAGGGCCATTCCCTTATTCAAAGATTGTGCATGGGTTCAATGGTCCATGGTTGGTTTGAAAAAACACTCAGATGATACTATCCCTCCCCTTCTAGCAATCAATTGATATAGGCTTTACTCAAGATTATGAGGTCATTGAGACTCGTATGTTTTATGGAACATTGTATATTTGTAATCTGATATTTAGATATGTAATATTGTATACTTGTACTATTTGATGATAATTAATTAATTATAGTAATTGGATATTTATATATGTACTTATTATATTATTGAATTAGGAGTGGTTAAATTAATTAACTTGGGTAATTTAGTGCTTTACTATGTTGCACTTGTGACAAAAATTAGCATTTATTATTAAATGATGATTTGATTAATTAATCAAATAATTAACCTGTTAGTTAATAACATAGTTTATTTTAATGATGCATTTAGTTGAATATCATTAGTGCTAAAGTAATTTGTTATTGAGTTAATAAAAAAAACCTAATTCTAGTTAACCTAAAGTGTTTTTACATTGTAGTATAAGAGTTGAGGATCAAACTCTTTGATTTAATGAGTCCACTAACATATTATTATAATTATTCTATATTAAATAAAAATAATGTTGCATCGAAGGCTAGATGGTGAGGGTAAATCAAATCCCAATAATGTTAACCCTTCAGTTGACCCAAATTAGTTTATCATTGAATAAGCTACAAAGTTTGATCATATTTTTGTAGCCATGAATGAGACTAGGGAAAAAATAACTACCCTTGAAAGAGAATTTCAGGCCATGTTAAGGAAGATAATCAGAATGAACCTGAAGAACATCTTTTTAAACAATAATTTCCTCAGGAACCTAGGCAAGAGGAGGTACCTCAAGATGTGAGAGCATGTGTAGTTGTTGAGCTTGCAAGTGACATGAAGAAAGTTAATCCACCCAAGTTTGATGGAACCATTTTAAGATATGGATTAAAAGCATGTCTAATTAAGATGGGAAAGTTTTTTGAGATAAGAAATTACTCTAAAGTCATAAAAGTAGTTTGGGAAGCTTACCAATTGGCTGGTGAAGTAATAATGTGGTGGAAAAGTAAGAAATTTGAGATAAATATTGACTTTACACCACCACATGAGAATATTTCATGACCTTATTTAGATTATGATGGTTTCCCTAACTCTATTTTGATCATAGATGATAGATTTTTAGAATATAAAGCAAGGAGACCTTTTAGTGAATGAATATTAAGAGTAATTCACCTAGCTCCTAAATTATGTTCCTTGGTATTAGGCAGGTGAGAGGTTTCACATCAAGAAGTTCATTATGGGATTAAAACCCAAAATTGGATGTGAGGTAGATGTGCATGGATCATATACTATGGATCAAGTCTTCAAAATAGTAGTAAAGTAGAAGTATAAACTAAATTTACTTACTCAAGTAAAAGATAAATTGAATAAAAAGTTTAGAGGTCCTAAAATGACTTTAAAAAAGAAGAATTGAAAAAGGAGTGGAAACTCTAAAAATTAGTTCAAGAATCAAAATGCAAAGTTTAGTAGTGATTCAGGGAATAGGAAACTAGGAAATGGTTTCAAGGGAAATCAATAATATTATAATAAAGGACCACCTAGTTGATACTTCATCTATGGAGGTGTTCATTATGCTATGGAATGCACTCATGGTAAGAATAAGGGTTCTACTATGTAGTAAGGATATTTATAGCAGAGAATTCACATAGCTTTTGACAACCATCAAGATGAGTTTCAAGCATCTCTTATTGAGTTATTAGGTACTTTATTTGGTCATCCAATTTTAATTTTGATTGATATAGGAGATATTGGATGTTTTATTACTCTTAAATTCTTAGCAAGTTATCTAGAAAAGCTAGAGTTATGGTAAATGCATGGTCTATTTAATATGGGAATGAATCTAAGGTGAAGGTCGATAAATGTTTGGTCAAAGATGAGATCAAATTACTTGAATTGACTATGGTAGTGGATTTTTTTGCATCACCATTAGGGTGATATGATATGATCCTAGGAGTAAATTGGCTAGCTCAACATAAAGCTATGGTAGGTTTTCTACTTAAAAAGGTTGAATGTCTAGATGATTTGGGTACTCAAATCCAAATTCAAGGAGCAAAAAGGGTGAATAAACTTAGATAGATTAAAGAAAATTAGTTGAATAAATGATAGATAAAAGGGTGTCAAGCATTTATTGTAAACATAAATGATATGGAGGAATCAAAGGAACTTTTCATTGAATATTATCCTTCTCTATAGGATTTTCAAGATGTTTTTCTTGAATAATTGTTAGGTTTACCTCTTAAGAGAGAATTTGATTTCTCAATTGACATTATTATAGGGTCTAAATCATAGTCTAAATTCCCTATAAAATGATGATATTTGAATTGGTGGAGTTAAACGCTGAAATCCAAGAGTTATTGTCCAAAGGGTTGATTCGACCAAGCATGCCACTATGGGGTACAATAGTTGTGTTCATTAAGAAGAAGGATGGAACCACTCACTTGTATATTGATTATAAGATGTTAAATAAGGTGAAGACAAAAAATAGGTATATTTTATCTCACATTGATGATCTCTTTGATCAAATGCATGGAGCATCAATTTTCTCAAATATTGATACTCGAGAAGGATATCATCAATTAAAGATTCATGAGAAAGACATCCCATAAACCACTTTCAGAACTTGATAAGAGCACTATGAGTTCACAATTATTATTTTTGGGATAACACATGTGCTAACAAAATTTATGAATCTCATGAATAGTGTGTTTAGGGATTATCTAGATCACTTTTTGTTGGTCTTTCTAGAAAATATCCTCATCTATTCACAATCTAAAGAAGAACATCTAAAACATTTAAAGTTGGTTTTGAAATGGTTACAAAAATATAAAACTTCTGGGAAGTTATCAAAATGTGACTTATTTTAGAAAAAGGTATAGTCCCTTGGGCACATTATATTTTCAAAAAGAATATCCATGGATCCTTCAAATATTAAATCCATTATGGAGTGGCCAACACCTAAAATGTCTATGAAGTTAGGAGTTTTATGAGTTTGGATGGATATTATAGGAATTTTGTTCTAAAATTTTTCAAGATAGAAAATTATATTACCTATCTTCAAAAGAAAAATTAGAAGTTTGTGTGGTTAGTGAAGTATGAGGAAGCTTTTCAAAAGATGAAAAGAAGGTTAACACTAGTGTTGAGAGTTCCTGATCCAAATGGCTAATTCTCAATAATAACTAATGATTCAAGAGATGGCCTTGGAGGAGTTCTCATGCAAGAAAGTTATGTTGTAGCTTATGAGTTCAAAAAATTGAACCCATATGAGGCAAATTATGCCCCATATGGTCTAGAATTAGCTACAATAATATATGCCTTGCAAGTTTGGAGGCATTATCTATTAGGAAAAATGTTTGAGCTCAAGACTAATAACTTGGGGATCAATTATATCTTCACATAAAATAATATAAATGCATGTTAGAGGTAATGGTTAGAGTTCTTGTCAGATTATAATTTTGACATCAACTACATTAAAGGTAAGGAAAATAAGGTTATGGATGCCCTTAGTTGTAGGAGGTCTATAACAACTTTGGCTACTATTAGGATTACCTTTCATGATTAGGTGGTGAAATTATCTCCAAGAGATAAATTTTATGAATAGGTAAAGTTGGCATTGACTCAAAATGCTCAAGATCCTAAGTATGAAGAATTAAAGTTCAAAGATGATGGTTTGTTGAGGTACAAAGGAATGATTTATGTACTAGACAAGGAGAATTTAAGGAGTGTAGTACTAAATTAAATATATAATGCTCCTTATTGAGGCCACATAGGTGGGGCTAAGCTCTTGATAGAGATAAGGCCATTATATTTATAGAAAGGAATTAAGAAAGATGCAACAAATTTTATTTAACAATGTTTAGAATGTTAGTGAGTTAAGTCTGAACATGTGCATCCTACTAGGTTGATATACCTTCATACCTAGAATGGAAATGTAAGGTCATTAGCATAGAATTTGTCTAAGAATTATTGATGTCTCATAACTAACATGACATAATTTTCATGGTTGTTGATAAACTCACCATGGTAGCTTACTTCATTCATGGTAATATTTCAAATGATGCACCTATGATTGCAAAGAGATTCATGAAAGAAGTGTATAGATTGCATGGATTTTTGAAAAATATTATTCCATATAGGGACCCAAAAATGACTTCTAGATTCTGGTTGAATCTCAATTCAACTTTGGGTACATAGCTGAACTTTAGTGCAACATACCATCTATAAATAGATGGATAAACAGAGAGGGTGAATCGAGTTTTATAATATCTTCTAAAGATGTACTATGTGGACCAAAAATTTAGGTGGAAATACTATCTTCCATTGGTTGAGTTTTACTACAATAAATCATACCAATTAACTCTAAAATGGCTCTATTTGAAGCATTGTATAGAAGAAGGTGTAAAACACCAATCAATTGGGACAACTTAGGAGATAGGGTAGTCTTTGGTCCAGATATGTTTCTTAAAATGGAAGAACAAGTTAAGTTAATAAGTCAAAGGTTGGTTGAAGCCAATGATAGATATAAGAGCTATGTTAATCTAAAAAGAATAACAAGACAATTTTTAGTTGGAGACAAAGTATTTTTGTGGGTTAAACCACAAAAAAGTTCAATCAAATTTGGAAAATCAACCAAATTATCTCTTAGATATGTGGGACCCTTTGAGGTCTTGGAATTTATCAATCCTATGGCATACAAATTTATTTTACCACCATAATTAACACTCATGCATAATATTTTTCATGTGTCCTATCTTAAAAATTATGTTGCCAACCCTTCTCATCTATTGGATTGGAATGATTTACAGGTTCTAGATCTTAAAGTGGTCACTGTATAACTAGTTAAAATAATTGACACTTAAAAACTTAGTTTGCATAACAGAGAAGTGTCACAATACAAGGTCTAGTGGGACCAATATTCTAAACTTAGTGGTACATGGAAAGATCATGAAGAGTTTCATTAGTTGTTTCCACATTTGTTTGCTTAATATTTTGTTAGATATTATGTTTTTTATTTTCTAAACATTGTTTTATTTTAAACTTTTTTTTTGAAATAAGTGTCACTAGGATGATGACTAGATTAGGGGGAAGGATGTTACATCTTGATTTTTCTTTACACTCATTAATTTGTTAATTATTGAATTATGTGGTAAATAATTGGTTAACATAATGTGTTAAGTGTTTAGATTAGTAATATGCTAATTATATATAGTTATTTATTACTTGTGATCATGATAGTTAAATTGTTGTTAGTTATTTATATTTTTTGTGATACATTATGATCATGATCATTTAATTATTTAGTTACAATAATTATTATGATTATTTTGTGATATGATCTAACTACTATTCATTGTATTGAGGTGGATGCAGGATGGAGTCCACCCTCTTGACTATGACTAAAGGAGCGTATCATCGAAGAGGATGGAGTATATGGAGACAAGTGGGGAATGATAGAAAGAAATGAGAACCATGCACACACCACTTACGAATAGATGTCTATTTGTTATGTGTTAGTAGATATTTATTAATCACAACATGCATTAAATTATTAAAATGTTTTCTTCATTGGTAGTGTTTGATTATTGTGATTTCATATTTATTTAATCTTACTTTTGGTGTTTAGGATGTGCTTGCATAATATAACATCTGTTTGGTTGCTAATCACTTATTTAGTTGTTGTAATTCATGCATTGATGTCCTTTGATTATCTTGCTAGAATGTGAATGTAAATGTATAATTTGTGCTGAAATGGTAGCTTATTAGATGCTTATATGCTTACTTATTATGTCACCTTGATATTGTATAGAACTCGCTACATAGGTGGTATATGTATTAACAATTAAGAAAATGTTTGACGTTTCAATAAATAGTGTCAAGTATGCATGGAAAGTATATATTCATTTGATAGTTATTAAAGTGTTGATGTTCATTGAGTGTTATGTTTTAATTTAAATGAATATTTCATTAGTTAAATGGTACATTTATTTATAACATTATTCAAAGGCATATTTCTTGTTGTAAGTTTGATGGTACCTTAGACTATGCTTGAAGTTTTTTTTAAAGGCACAATTATTTTGTTTAGGGTCAAAATCCCTTTTTTGAGATATATTGAATTGCATGATTATTTGATTTGCATATTGGTTTTGGTCAAAGAGCATCATGTGAACTATAATGTTAATGTAATTATTTAACTTGGCATATTTGAAGAATCTAGGGTTAGACTTAGTCGGTTCTAGATTATTTGAATCCATAATTTGGGAAAAATGTAAACTTTTTGGGTTGTATGGTTTAGTCATGATGGTCTCTTGTTAGTTAATTGGAATATTGAGGGTTTATTGGCAAGTAATAATGCCAAAAGTTTAGAAAATAATTATGCATAACTGGTGTTTTATTATGAATGATCTAATTTTGTGGATTTCTTTTGGGATATTTTGGCATGCAAAATTTAGAATTAGAAGAATATATGGATGCAAAGGGTTTTATAGGTGAGGTACGGTGGTGAGGAGAGATGAGAGGAGAAGGAAATCATCTTTCACTACATGGATTTACATTTTGAAGTAGGGATTGTTTAAATTTTAATTATGGTTTGCCATTTTCAAATGTTTTTAAGAATACATTGTTGAAATGGGTTTTTATTTATGATTTGATAAATTTTGAAAAATGGGTAAAATATGTCATTGATCTTGAGGATGGGCATGGCCCATCGATAGGGCCAAAGACATTAAAACCTTCCCTATTTGTATCGAATGTGTATTTATTTACATTCTATTTTTTGAGAGAATTAGGGTTGCATTTTTAGCTTATTCTTAAAAGCTATGTTTTAACTAGTTGTAGAATTATTTGGTGACGTTGTTTTTGGTTTGAATCCTTCTATGAAAATTAAAATGGTGTGTTTGATGAAATATTCAATGGGGTCTAATTATTCTACCCTGACAAAATTTTGTGAACAAGGAAATATTTTGTGAAATATCTTTTTGTGTTGAAGAGAGGGTTTCAGGTAAAATATAAAAATATTGTATTTGATTATTTTATTATAAACAATTTGCGAATGATTTTGAGTTTTTACATTTATGAAATAATTAAAAATGGGTCATTTATAAATGACCTTGTTGAAGGGTTTGGTCCATCCATAGGGCTAAGTATAAATGAAACCCACATCTTTTTAGTTAGTGGTTGTGTATGATTGATTTAACTGTGAATGAACTACTCTTAGGGTTTGTGAGATCTTTAGATCTTAGTGTCTTATATTTTAAATTTATAACAAGTTTTAAATATTGAAATATAAAAGTAAACTGTCTATCTTAAGGCTAAGTACATTTATATTTATGGGGTATACACGACTGGGTATCATTCCACAAATGTACACATAGATAAAATAAATAAAATGAATCTTTGTTAGTAATGGTTAGGTGTATGGAATATATTAAGAACTGAAGAATATTTGAGGTTTTATTTGTATTGTGTTTTTGACATTGAGTAAGATAGAATGGGTAAAATCTTGTATTTTGCTAAACTCAGTTTAGAATTTTGATTTCTAAATGAAATCATATGAGAATCATTTGATTTATATAGTAGTTAAGGATCATATTAATTGTTGTGGGATTTATCTTGTAGTTATATGGGGTTTTCTGTAAGCCAATTGGTAATTTGAGTTTTATTAAATAGTTAAATGGGAATATTATTATGATCGTATGTCTTTAAATATTTGGACATTGATAAATACTATAGTTTTGAAGGAATTACTTAAATTGATGATTAAACTCAAATATATATATATATATATATATATATATATATATATATATATATATATATATATATAAACTTGAGGGTCATTATAATAATCCATAAAGATCATATTATATATATGTATGAGTATTTATAATTGTTATATATAATAGTACTGAGGCTTATTACTATTTGACATTTTACTAGGTTTTATATTTTTGTATTGGTAATTAAGTCTTACCTAAAACATATAATCTCTTTTGAGTATGAATATAAACATATACTTTTATATGTTAATATGGATATAATACGAGTCTTACTTGGTATTAAACTTCCGTTTGAAGTGATTTACTTAATTATTGGTATGATGGTAATTAAAGTATGAATAAATAATTGTAGTTATTATTAGGAATTTTCAATTTAAAAAGGACTATTTAATACACAAGAATTCTATGGGTTTTTATGGCTATTATGGGAACATAAAATTATGTATGTATTGATTAACATTTTATGAAAAATTTGAACTTAGATGATAGATGGTTTGAAAGCAAAAGATCATAAATTATGATAGAAATATTATTACTATTATTTATATGATGATTAAATTAGTTGTTTTACCTAAATGGGTTGTATTTAAAGATAGTTACTGAGTAATAACATTTAGATGTGCATAATAAAATATATGTGAGAATATGATTTCTTTGGATTTATACGTGATGTGAATCTATATATGTTTAAATCTATGGATTTTAGCATTAATATGCTTAGCTGATATTAATGTCATTAAATAAGTAGGTTTAATGAAATTCATATACCTACTTAGTGCCACTCATAGGAAAATAAGGTTATCCAAATGAGTTGAGTGTGTGTGAATTTGACTGATCTTGAGATCTAGAAAAATTATATTAAATCTTTGGCCAAATTAATGTTTATAGTTTGAATATTATCATTTACCCTGTTTGATCTAGTTTTCATATATTACACAATATCATGTTAGAACGTATTTCTTTATGATATGTTGCCTGATAGTTATCTTACAACACATGGGTTTCTACTTAACTTTCTCAATTTATGCCCTATCATTGTTTGCCCATTCATGAAGGGAGGTGTATACACATAATATTTTAAAACTTTATCAATTACTAAAGATTTCTATCTTATAGGAACTTATTGAGTCTCAAGTTATTTGAGTGCATGCCTTAAGGGGTGCCCCAAGAAAGGGGTGGGTAGACTATTGGTGCTTCTTAAGATTGTTTTCCCCTTAATACCACTTTCTATCTACACACCCATCTCCTAAAAACATTTCTCTAAGCTTTGCCTCCTATTTTAAACCCTCTTCTAGTCATTTTACACCTTCATTAGCATTTCCCTAGCCTAAAATACTTTTTGATAGTTTACATTACACTATCTAACCCATTAAAATTATACTCTAATAAATAAAACTTACGTAGACTGAGACCTAATTTATTTTTGTCAATAATGGTATAAGGTCAATTGGGTCTACCTTGTTGAACTAAAATTTTAGAAAGGACTAGGGGTAGATCCACCTATATAAACACATCCATTTTTTAATTTCTAAGATAAGATAATAAGAAGATATATATATTGTGCTTCTGCTTATCCACCATTCTACTTGAGGAGCATAGCTTAGGGTTTCATACTTTATTTAGAGATATGGATCTTGTCTTATGAAGTACTTTAGATGCATTGATAGGTTGTGTATCCTAAAGATTATTTATCCTTGTCATCCTTACATACCACAACAACCTCTTGTGAAGCACCTTGGCCAAGGGAGAGATTGAGGCTCGATGGGTTCATCTTCAAAATTAAGTATTCCTAACTTTGTTCCTCGTTTGTAAGAGTAGATAGATATGCATTTGTACTTATCTC
Source organism: Torreya grandis (assembly GCA_037957365.1). Classification (NCBI taxonomy): domain Eukaryota; kingdom Viridiplantae; phylum Streptophyta; class Pinopsida; order Cupressales; family Taxaceae; genus Torreya; species Torreya grandis. Next base: position 652,889 of record JARHVA010001721.1, on the reverse strand, counting down.
CCATACAAGAAGATTCTATAGACATTGACATGAGTGTATATCTTTTATGCATGCTTAATTTTCATGTTTATTACCCTCACTTTGTGCCATAAGCTTTGGTGAGCACTAGAATATATTTTTCTTTACTTGTTATTAGTTTAGTGAAAATGAAAACATAGGACCTAGTTAGAGTTATTGCATAGTTTTACTTTACTTGAGGATTAAGAACCCTCCCTAGTGATATTATTGTGGTAAGAGGTCCCTTAACTAGGCCTGGTGGATCCATCTTGGTCATGACTCCAAATATCTAATGTATCAACAATTAGAAGTGTAAGTAGGATTTATCTTCTTTGAGATAAGATTGATTTATAGATTAGTTGTATTTTCCTTTGCATATATTCTATTGAACCCGATGTGAATCTAACCCTTATAGGTTTTCTTTCATGCCATCATTTTTATCATTTTATTATATTTTTGCATATTTAAAGTACCGTATCAAACCAATCGATATAGTTCTTTTTTTTTGTGTGGGTCTAACACACCATCACTTTAAAATGACTCTATTATATCTATGTAGGTCTTCATCAACTAAAGGTTACTCAATAAAATAGGTTGACATAGTACTCTTATTTAATTCCAAATTAGCATATATTATCAAATTGGTCAACTTTGTCTTATAATTATTTCTACCAGCATATAGATCAACAAACACTATCAAATAACTCAACCCTATTCCTTATTTTTTTTTATCATATAAGGTTTTTCAAAACTTGGTCGAACCAATCGACCTATTTTGCATGAAAGTAGTAATTAAGGCATTTCAATATAAAGTTTGAAATATTAACCATCTTCAAGCCCACTAAGGTTCCTCTATGTCCTCTCTCTATCATTTTAGTACTTTATTCAATTATATTTTTTACAAGTTATCAGTCTTTAAAACTACAACTCTACAACTAAATAGGTCTATTTAATCGACTTAGTTTTGTAGTTTGCTTTCTGTCTGAGAGACATAGTCAACCTATTTGACTTTATTCTTAAAGACCTTGCTTATATAAAACAACATTGACCCATTCAAATATATTATGTATTATTTATATATAGTTTCACCTGAACTAACTCTATACTATTCTTAATCAAGGAATTAATAACTATTTACAAGTAATTAATTCATATTTCATTTTTAGTTATTTACATGCTTAGGTAACTCACATAATCTGAATAGGTGGTTTTTAAAATTAATATTTGAGTTAAAATATTTTAATATTTTAACACACTACCAAATCACATAACATTCAAAATGCATTTAAACATTTATCTTTCCAAGACCTCCCTACTTGCATTTCATCAACAAGAGGAAAGCCAACTTGGTTTTCTGGCCAAGTATAAATACATGACTAATGGTATATATTGGGAAAGTACCCAACACCCTTATCACTATGGGATTAAAAAGTGATGGGGTAAGCCCTATTTCCAAACCAGTAACATTGACAACATAGATCCCTTTTTGCCCTTTCATCCTAAAAGCATCCATAGATTGCCTTTCTAGTTCCCTATTTCATCCAACTCTCCTATCACATTTAAATGAATACTTTATAATAATCTGATAACACTTAGGATGAAAAATTAGTTATCATTTACTTTTCAATTGATTTCTCTCTCTGAACATCATGTGTTGTATTACAAAAACTTGAATCGGCCAACATTGGTGAAAGGTTTTGTGTTGTGTGCCCTAATTGGATCACTTACATTGATCCAATTATTTATGTGTTTGATTTCATTTTTGATTCCCTCATCTTAATTTTTTTTTCTTATTTTAGAACACTATCATTTTGGTTGATACAGTCTCTTAAAAACCATATCTTTCCTCCTACCAATAGTATATAGTTGACCTATATGAATGTGTCTTCCTATTTTTCCCTTTTTCAATTCTCTATCCCACAGTACATAGTCAACCTTTACGACTATGTTCCTTATTAGCCTAGATCCCTATCTATAATATAGATTCAACCTAAATGACTTTGTATTCTTCATTACCTATTAGGTTACAACACATAAATTGGCCTTCATGACTCTGTATCTGTCAGGATCTTAACAAGAACAATTGATTATTGTTGTGTAAGCAACTAAACACATAATTAAACCAGAATAATAAGCAACTAGAAATCAGAATCAGCAAAGAACATGAGATACAAGAAACAATGAACACTTGTATTAAACTCTTCCAGAAGGAAATATAATTGAAGAAATCTCTCTTTCTTCCACACCTCTCAGATGTACAGATCTCTTTCCCTCAAGAGTTCTCTCTCACAATTACAAACACAATTCAGCTACTTGAATTGATTACAATTTACCTCTTACATGTCTTACAAGCTATGAAGATCTATCCCTATTATATAGAATTAGGGATCATGAGCTATGCATTCTCAACCATCAGATATACCTCCTAATCAAAGGTTCAAATCAATCCTGCCAAAAATAGAAATGTGGACTTACAACTAATAGTTAATCTAATCATGCAAACAATCTATTTCATCCATGAAAATAGACTTTTGGAACACACAAGTGACCGACGTCAGTCCCTGTCAGTCTGCACATGACCAATGTCGGCCGATCTATAATCGACATCGATAGCCTTCAATCGATTCCTGACCGATGTCGGCAACTATGTAAATACAACAACCTTGCATTTGCTCATCTAGGTGAAGCTTTTAGCTCCACAACTTAACAATCTCCCACTTGGAGATAAACAGCTGCACCTATACCTGTACAACATCTTCTAGCTTCTCCATCTTCAAGCTCAATCTTGAAGACCAACAAAATTTGAATGAAGATTCAACTTCTCCTTTGTTACCAGCTTTGTTAACATATCAACAGGGTTCTTATCTATATGGATCTTTTCCAGCTTCAACTCACCATCCTCCAATACCTGTCTAATGAAGTGGTACCTAAGTTGTAAATGTTTGGTTCTTGAATGAAAGGCTGAATTATTTGCTAAATGAATTAGACTTTGACTATCACTGTATAATCTGCAACTCTCTTACTCCTTTCCCAACTCTTCCATGAACCGTGTCATCCATATCATCTCCTTGCTAGCCTCTGTGACTACAATGTATTTTGCTTCTGTAGTAGACAAGGTAACAAACTTTTGTCACTTTGAAATCCAGCTAACTATCATTCCACCAACAGTGAAAACATATCCTGTGGTGCTTCTCCTGCCATCTATGTCACTTGCCATATCCGCATCTACATATCTATGTAGAGAATTATTTGACCCTCCATAACACAAATGCCTACTGTTGGTCCCTCTCAGATATATGAGAATCCACTGAATTGCTTTCTAATGATCCTTTCCTGGATTGGCCATAAACTTACTGACAACTTCCACTGCTTGGGCAATATCAGGTCTAGTACATACCATTGCATACATTAAGCTCCCAACTGCCAAAGCATATGGAACTCTACTCATGTACTCTACCTCATCATGTGAATTAGGACACTGTTCTTTGCTCAACTTGAAGTGTCCAGCCATAGGTGTGCTCACCGGTTTTGCATCCTGCATATTGAACCTCTCCAACACCTTGTTCACATAATCCTCTTGAGATAAAATCAACCTTTGATTTTTCCTATCTCTCTTAATACTCATGCCAAGGATTTTCTTTGCTGCTCCCAAATCCTTCATGGTAAATGTGTGAGCTAATTATACCTTAAGCTTAGAAATATCCTACATGTGTGAACTTGCAACAAGCATATCATCTACATACAGCAACAGGATAATATATCTACCATTATCCAATCTCTTAAAATAAACATAATGATCAGATTGACATCTACTTAAGCCATGCTCAGTCATAAACCTATCAAATCTCAAATACCATTATTTAGGAGCTTGCTTAAGACCATATAAGCTTTTCTTCAACCTGCACACAAGCTTCTCCTTACCCTTGACCTCAAAACCCTCCAGCTTCTCCATATATATTTCTTCATCCAAATCTCCATGAAGAAATGTTGTCTTAACATCAAGCTGCTCAAGATGCAAATCCTCAATAGCAACTAAAGACAATACAATCTGAATAGAAGTCATTTTTACTATAGGAGAAAAAATTTCACCAAAATCAATACCTGGTTTCTGTGCAAATCCATTTACTACCAACCTGGCCTTATGTCTCATTTGTCCATTCTCACCTTCCTTTAACCTATAAACCCATTTGTTTTTCAGTGCTCTCTTTCTAGTTGGCAACTCAACCAAATCCCATGTTTGGTTCTCTTTCAAGGAATCAATTTCCTCTTTCATGCCAAGCTCCCATTGTTTTCAGGTTTTTACCTACATTGCTTCATCAAAACTCTCTAGTTCTCCACTATCAATGAGCAATAAGTAGAATAATGAAGGGGAATATCAAATTGAAGGTTTACTTACCCTTTTTGACCTCCTCCTGGGTATTTGAGACTCATTTTCAGCTTGCTATCTACCCAAATTCTCTGTCAGTGACTGATCTCAGTCATCTCCTAGTCTGTACCTGACCGACGTCAGTTCCTCCTGGTCGACGTCGATTCCTGTCTGACCAATGTTAGTCACTGTCTGATCGATGTTGGTTCCTATATGATCGATGTTGGTTCCTTCCTGACCGACGTTGGTGTCTATGTTTTCTTGAGTGTGAAAATTCTTTCTCGCGAGCTCATTTTGGATCATCACCTCGTCCAATTCAACATTGCCCTGCTCAAAATTCTTTAGCTTCTTGAGTTGATCACTGTACATCACCTTATCATTGAAAACAACATCATGGCTTCTAATAATTTTGTTAGTTCCTAGATTCCACAACTAGAATCCAAAATCTCTAGAGCCATGACCAATAAAAGTGCACCTCATAGACTTAGCATCCAGCTTCTTTCTATTTTCCTTATCAATGTGCACAAAAGCTTCAGAACAAAAAACTCTGAGAAATGAAAGATCTACCTTTTTACCTGTCCAAGCCTCTTTTGGAATTCCACCATCCAGAGCAGTAGAGGGTCCTCTATTAATCAGGTAAACCACAGTATCTACAGCTTTTGCCCAAAATTGTAAGGGCAAACTAGCATGCAACCTCATACTCCGTGCATGCTCCAATATTGTTCTATTCATCCTTTCAGCAACTCCATTTTGCTAAGGTGTCCTTGGAACCATCTTTTCCCTACATATTCCACTCATAGAACAGTAACTGTTGAACTTATTGCTACAGAACTCACCACCATTATCAAATCTAAGGCACTTCAATCTCAAACCTATTTCATTCTCAACCAAAGCTTTCCATTTCTTAAAAGTGTCAAAAACATCAAATTTCTTCCTTATGCAATAAACCCATACCTTTCTTGTAGCATCATCAATGAAAGTAACATAATACTGTGATCCTCCAATAAAAGCTACTTGAGCTAGTCCCCACACGTCTGTGTGAACAAGCTCCAACTTGTGCTTCCTCTTTATTGACCCAGTCTTGAGAAATCTCACTCTCTTCTATTTTCCAAAAATACAATGCTCACAGAAATCTAGATCTATGATTTTCAAATCTGAAAGCTTACCTTTTGACTTAAGAACTTTCATTCCCTTCTCACTCATGTGGCGAAGCCTCTAGTGCCACAAATTTGCATCTACATCCGAAGTAGATAATACAGAAGGAGAATAATCAGTAATATAATTACATAAATAGAGAGTACCTACTCTCTTACCTCTAGCTAATATAAGTGCACCCTTGGTAACCTTCCAAGATTCAGCTGTGAGAGTTACTGTGTAACCCTCATCCCCCAACTTTCTTGTAGAAATTAGATTCCTCTTCAGGATGGGTACATGCATGACATCCTTCAACACCCATGTGTTTCCATTCTGCAATTTCAGCTGCACTTTTCCTTTGCCAACAATTTTACAAGGCTCATCATCCCCTAAATAAACTTTTCCAAAATCTCCCTAGACATAATCATTGAAAAATTCTCTATTTGGGGTTGCATGGAAAGAGGCACCAGAATCTACAACCCAAGATTCTATTCTAGTATCCAAAGAAAGTGTAAAAGCATTTTGTGCAACAATACCTACAACTTTTGCTTCTTCATTACCTTCATGCTGATTTTTTTCTTTAACCTTCAACCAACAATCTTTCTTTGCATGCCCTTTCTTTCCATAATTCCAGCAGGTTATCTTTCTTCTATTTCTAGATTTGGATCTACTTCTCATCTTTGACTTAGACCTTGATCTCCCTTGCTTGCCCTTCTCTCTTTGCCTTCCCCTGCTTTCAATACTTAAAGCATTCCCTGATGTTTCCCCTATGCTTTTGTTGCGAGTTTCTTCATTCAAGATTACACTAACAACATCATCTACTTTCAAGATATTTGTAGCAGATGCAACATTACTAACTGCCATTACCAAGCTATGCCAACTTTCAGGTAAAGAGCATAATATTAAAAGAGCCTTAATTTCATCATCAAAAACTATTTTGACTAAATTTAACTGATTTACTATTGCATGGAAATCATTAAGATGACTAGATACAGATCCACCTTCCTACATTTGCAAATTAAATAATTGCTTCATAAGCTATACCTTATTTGAAGCTGAGGGCTTTTCATATAAATTTTCTAAAGTATCCATTAACTCTATCATTGTCTTTGCCTATGACAAGTTGGAAATCACAGAAGATGCCAGGCTCAACCTTATGGATCTCAGAGCCTTTCTATCAAGAACATTCCATTCTTCATCTTGCATATCTATGGGTTTACTTGAAACCCCACCCAATGGTAAGTACAGATCTTTCTGATACAGAAAATCTTCTATCTACATCCTCCATAATTGATCATTCTTGCCGTTAAACTTCTCCATTCTCAGTTTACTTTCTTCTACCATTGCTATACTCCCACTCAAATAGAAACCCCTGTGAGTGACCTGTAATCAACACACACTAAACAGATCTGAAACCACCTATTAGTGAACCCAAGCTCTGATACCACTTGTCAGTTGGTATCACTTGGTGAACTAACAACCTAGCTCTGATACCACTTGTCAGGATCTTAACAAGAACAATTGATTATTGTTGTGTAAGCAACTAAACACGAAATTAAACTAGAATAATAAGCAACTAGAAATTAGAATCAACAAAGAACATCAGATACAAGAAACAATGAAAACTTGTATTAAACTCTTCTAGAAGGAAATACAATTAAATAAATCTCTCTTTCTTCCACACCTCTCAGATGCACAAATCTCTTTCCCTCAAGAGTTCTCTCTCACAATTACAAACACAATTTAGCTACTTGAATTGATTATAATTTCCCTCTTACATGTCTTACAAGCTATGAAAATTTATCCCTATTATATAGAATTAGGGATCATGAGCTATGCATTCTCAACCATCAGATATACAACCTAATCAAAAGTTCAAATCAGTCCTGCCAAAAATAGAAATGCAGACTTACAACTAACAGTTAATTTAATCATGCAAATAATATATTTCATCCATAAAAATAGACTTCTGGAATGCACAGGTGACCGATGTCAGTCCCTATCAGTCTACACATGATCGACGTCGGCCGATCTACAACCGACGTTGGCAGCCTTTAGTCGATCCCTGACTGACATCGGTGATTGTGTAAATACAACAACCTTGCATTTGCTCATTCGGGTGAAGCTTTTAGCTCCACAACTTAACAGTATCATTTTTGCTCACTTTGTCTTTGCATCTTTGTCCTTCTTAACCTTTCTCTCTCATCATGAACTTTCTATTTGAGGATAAGACATAGTTTATCAGAGTTGTTGTCAGAATTCGGATAATGCGAGTGCAATGGAGACATGATCACACAAGTTGAAGCAAGTGCACACCACATAGATGCTAAAGCAATTTGAAAATAACACAAGAAGATAAATTTCACAATACAAAATGGAGAAAACCAAAATCTGATTAGTATGAGATGGCCAAAGTGAGGAATACATATAGGAGAGTACGTAAGTAACTCCTCCACAAAAGGTGGACAAGGCACCCCAAGAATAGACTGTAACTCCTCCATGAAAGGTGGTGACAAGGTGCTAAGACTAGAGAAGTAACTCCCATCAAGGGAGTTACTTATGACATTCTTATGACACCTATGACACATCTATGACACACACCTCCACATAAGCTAGCCTATCCCACAAATGTAGGAAAACTCCATGTATGCACAAGAAATACAATTTCCATAATTAAAAAATAGGGAAAAATAAAAACCTACACTAATATAGTTAAACTCAAAAAATATGATGAGATTTACCCAAAAAAATAGGTTTTCCCATAAAAATCTTTTGGATCCTACTCTAGAGAAAAGTAATGTGCATATGGCCACTCTTACTACAAACTATGGGACCCCTCCTCATACATCTTCCATTCAAAACCCTCTTTTCTCCTTAGAAGATCAACTTGAATTAAAGTATACTCTATAAATTATTTTATTCATTAATAAATTTCCTTATCATCAAGGAAAATACCCTTATACTATTTATCACCTTATGATAAGTGGTCAAGTAGAAGAACCTCATTCACATTCCCCCACATTTTCACACAGATTTGGGGGCAATAACTTCTTTGCCTCTCAACCTCTTCCTTCTCTTTTGATTCCTTATCATAATATGACCTCTTATTATTTGATTTCCTCAACCTCCATGCCAAGTATCTCTAACATGGTAGGTTCAACATCTACTGGGCCTTTTCCAAGACCTGTTATTCTCAATTCATCCACTAGTGCCTTGTTTTCTACCCATGGTAATCCTTCCACTAGTACTTCTTCTCATCCTTCTACTAGTGAATCTTTCACAACACAATAAAATCATGATAATAATGCCTCATTTACTAATAATTTATCTCAATCTAATAATAACACACATGCCACCACTCATAGTGGTACCTAAGCCATTAATACCATTGCTAATGCTTTACATGATGCAAAAAACACCACTCAAACCCATCAACTTTTATTGAAAACTCTTAAAAATAATAATTCTAACCAAATGATGTAAATGCAAAATAATCTTTTTTATCTCCAAAATTACCCTCAAAAGGTTCCATGGGGAGTGCACAACCAAAATGCCCCAACCCCACCTTAGGGATTCCTATGGCAATCTTATCTCTCAACCTCCTCTTGTTAACAAAACAATAAAACACCTTAAAAACAAACCTATTACACCTAAAATTAATAACATATATATAGGAGGTATCACCCCTACCATTAGCTATAATGAGTCAACCAATCCTATCATACACTTAAAAATATTTGGAAATCTATACAAAGATTAGGTCAAGTTAGACACTTTTGACACTACCAAGCTATTAGAAAAAACACTCTCTAGAGATGATTTAGATTGGTATAAATAATTAAAATCTCATTCCATCACTAGTTTGGAAGGTTTAGTTAAAGCTATAATACAAAAGTTTCAAACTAGTGACCTCCCTAAAAATACCTTGGCTCATTTTATTAATTGCAAGCAACTTGAGATGGAAATCACATAAGCTTTCATCAAATGGTGGAAGACCTTATCTAATAAGTGTGAACACAACATGGTATATGATAACCTATTTCATCTATTTACCAATTCTATATATCTTAAATTGCAATATCAGGTCTAGATTCTCTCTCCATGAACTTTGGAAGAGGCCATTGACCAAGACAAATCCCAAGATTTTCTCATGCATTAGTTTGAGCCATCCCAAACTTCTATATGCACTCACATTCTCATAAAACTAAAAATTATCATGCTACTAATAGTGGTATCATTGATTCTTATGATACCATTCATAATATTCAAGCTATTGCTCTAGAACAAGATTCCCCTGTAAACCACATCCCCAATCCTCACTTTTTTCCAATAAGTAATATCAATGTTCATAAACCTTTACCCTTAGTGGAATTAACAGAATATCTACCAAGGAATCTTCCATGAGAGCTTGATCCCACTCATCCTATAAAATCATGGTATGATCCAAATAAATTATGTTGGTTTCATGTTTTTTGGGGTTATTCTCATGAGACTTATAGGCAGTTGTGTAACTTAGCTAGGCATTTCCTCCTTAGTCCCAATTTTGACCACCATTATCTCATTTTTAAACATAAACATGCCTATGATATTTCATTAAAAACACATGAAACACAAATAAAAACTCAAACTTTAAACCAAGATAATGCTCATTTTTCCATCTACAAAGACCCTCTCCCAAATCACCAAGATAATAATGATAATCCTACTCCTTCCACCAATAATTTTGATATTGGTAAGTCTTATAGACTCAACTCCCAAAGAGAATGTGGTCAACATGACTAATATGTGAAGGGTAGTGTCTTTCATTGATTATCATCCCACCCACACTCACTAAATGTCTCACACTTTCTATGTTATCCAAGATTCCTTCCCCACTCACTTAATAGAGTTGGGGTTACAACACCTCCATTGGATAACACTTCTCATACCATTTCTACAATTTATCCAACCTCTTTACCCATCACCAATGATACTCAACCTTATAATACCACTTCTTCAAATATATCAAAAATCAAACCTACATCAACTACCTCATCTCATGATAATCAACCAACTTGTCCCCAAATTAAACCTCCTACATCCTATCAACACAAATTTACATGCACTTCTACTACTCCTTTTTAGGAAATCTTCCAACACTATGTACCTCTATCTAGAATTACCCTCATGGGTTAGGATGAATGGGATACTATCATAGAACTTACTAATCTCTCATCTCAAATTCCATATCTTAAACTCATGCAGACCTCTTTGCATCATTATAATCATCTTATGAAGCTCTTATTCAAAATGAACATCATTAATCCTCCCCTAGCAAGATTCAAAGATACTTTATCTAGATTAGAAGACAACATTTTAAAATAATGTGAAGAGATTTATATACACATTGACAAAACAATAGATACTTCTCTTTCTCTCAAATTACCCATTACTTCTATGATTCTTAATGAGATTCTACTTCATGTAGATTATCTTCCCATCTTTATAAACACTCAAATTAGTGACATCCAAGTCAAACATTCCTTGATTGATGAGGGTTTAAGTAGTTGTGTTGACTCTCTTGACTTTATTAAAACCCTTGGATACTCTGAATGTAATCTTAAGTCCACATGTAACATGTGTCAAGGATATGACTGATGTCAAATGTCTCCCTTAGGTTGTGTGTGGCTCCCTATCACTATCCCACTTGTCATTGTTTGAGTGAAGATTATGATCTTCAATTTTCATCTCTCTTATAACATCTTGCTTGGCAGGCCATAGACTCATCACATGAGGGTTATTGCCTCTTATACCTACCAATATGTCAAGTTCCCTCACAATGGTGAAATATATAAGATTCAAGGTGATACTAACCCTTGTAATTTTTCACAATTCCAAGACCATGGTATATTCAAAATTATAACCTTGAACCCCTTATGATTGTTCCATTCTAAGAATCTCAATAATTTAATTTCCCTGTCAACTCTACATGAGGTTACCATGGTCACCCCGAACTCATCAAGAATATACCACCTAAACTCTTAGATTTCAATCATGATAATCTTGATGAGATCAACCTCAAAATACAAATTTATGATCTCTTTCCTCATCTCATCTCCTAGCTTCTACCTTCTTTGAGTCCTCTTTCTATTAACCACCTAATGATGATAAGTTGATTCCTAATTGCATAATTGATCTTCATAGGCCCGACTATGATGATGGTTATACCTTAGATAACCTATTTCTAGGAGGTCTTGTTCAGGCTCAAGATGTAGAGATCATTCATTATTGTTCTTATTTATTTCATTGTTTCCATTTATCTTATCACATTCCATCTTATATAGTTCCTAATTTTAGCATTATTTCTCTTGTTTGCAGGGTAGAGATGGTGCACACACCTCCAATTTCTAAAGAACCTCTTAGGAGTATGCTTATGAATCATGCTATGACTGGTCCCTATCACTTCATTAGATAACATGACCCCTATAACTAGATTACCCCTGAGATGATTTATACTATTCTTCAACCGTTTGTGCATCCCATGCCTCCCTCTACTAAGCCTAGTTTGGATCTTATTCCCACTTTCCCTCTAGTTGAGTCTCTTCCTACTTTTGATACTATTGCTCCTTTAATTAAGCCTCACCTAGTCTCTCCACCAGCCCCACCTTCCCTTGTTGATGGTTTGCTCCCTTTACTACAGTTATCTCCTTTTCCCACCTAATGGGTTGATCAATCATACTATGATATTCATAGAGTTACCAATCATTGGAATCAAGACTGTACATTATCCCAGCCTTCCCCTATTTCTATTTCCACTCCCTCTATTAGTACACCCATAAATTCTACTAACAAGAGTACATATTACTTACACAACATGGATAATCATTCCTCCACTCATTTTTGAAAGCTTCTAAAATATATGTACACCTTGTATCCTACTCTTCCTCAACTTATAGATAAGGCTATAGCTCCCCTAAAAGTCTTACATGAGTATATTCCAAAATATGGAGAGGTATATTATCTATGGAACCAATGCATAACCATCACACTAATCATTACCACATCCTTCAATAGCATATCCAAGATCACCTTATGACCATTCCTATGCCTACTATCCTTCCTCCCATGGGTCACCCTTGTAAGAAGGCTCCCCCACTTCCCCCATGGTTCCTCCACCTATGGCCCCTTTTCCACCTATGGATCCTCCTTCACCCACAGTACCTTTTCCACTAGTGACTCCTTCATGTACCATATATTCCACTCTTATTCCTTCTCTTGAGTATCCCATGCATGATGGCCCTCATTAGCACAATCCTTCAGGCATGCTTACATTATCTGTGTTGACTATTTTGACCACACATAAAAATAGGTAAATCCCCTATAGTATAAAACTTGTATATGGGTCTATTATAATGTAATAGGATGTATCATGGTCAATTTTATGTCATTTAACATGCTATTAACCTTGGTCATAGTCAAATTTAGTCTTAAGTCATTTCATTTTACTTAGGGGTCATATTTGAGTCATTAATGTAGGTTGTATTATTTCATTTGCAATAAATGTGTTACAAAATATCTTTCAATTTCCAATATGTTAGACCCTATCAGTCATGTCAGTAATAATTAAAAAGCTTGTAGGTTCCTAACTAAAATCAAGAAAATAGTTGAAAAGGAGGTTTTGGTAGTTGTACGGCCTATAGTGGAGTGTGGTACATGTGGAAATATTTTGGAATGAATATTTAGCTTCCATGACTCCATTTTCATGTTTGATATATTTTATAAGTCTCAAAAAGGACTAAAAACCATTTCACTTCTTCATCACTCTAATAGACATACAAACCTGGTCAACAAGTTTCTTCTTGGTATGACTAGTAAGAGAGGTTTTAGGTCAAATTATATTTAAGGGTGTTATTAAAATTGGTATCCTTCACATTTATACTAGGATTCCAAGGATTGGCTACTTATGCTTTATGAACCATGATTAAGAAGTTGACTATCTTTTTTTGCATACTAATCCCCACATCCTATAGGTTTTCTTATTATTTGAGATGGTTCATACATATAACTTATTAAAATTGATTATAAAAGATGTGTAATTACTAATTTCATCATTTTAATCTTTGTTTTCATGTTTGAAAGTGAATGTATTAGCTAAACATCTCAAGTTATAGGTTAAGATCTCCATTGCTAGTTACAGATAGGTTCATCAACTTTAGAGGTTGTTATTTAATTTTAGTGGTTTTATAGGAGGGTTTTATGTTGTGTTTAATTATTACCATGTATTTTTAATGCTCTCTCCTTCCAAAATTAGTATCAAAGGATACATCCATGTAGTTGCAATCAAAGAACTTGTTAATACAATCAACTCTACTTACATTCACTTACAGTTATGATGAATGAGTTATGTGAGGTCTTGTGAACGTCCATGAAGATGAAATGAAAAGTCTCAATATGTGTTTAAAATACTCATAATGAATGATAAATCAAGTTGAGTTTTTCAAATATCATATATTTGACTAAGATAACCAGTTTAAGCTTTATAACATAGTCTTGCACTATTAATGCACCTAAAGGAAACCAAACACATTAGAATGGGACACTTGAATTATTTAAGGAATTTAAATGTTGAAGAGGATCAATTATAAGACCTTTTATAAGGTTTATATTGGTCATAAAACATAACCATGCACATTGTTGATAACTTATCTTCACTGCCTTGTGTACTGAAATGTTCACCTACAGGTGGCTCTCATAGAGACTTAAAAGTGTTTCATAGAGGTGTTTGAACATATTTGAAACCTTATTTAAGGTAATAGAGTGTTGAAGGTGCCATACAAATCATGGTGAAGCTATAGATTAGCAAGCAGGCTTGAAAAGTCATATTCAAGATGTAGAAGTTGAGTCTAAGGACAAGTTACCCTAAAAACTCTAAAACAGAACCTTGGCCATATTTGGTGTCATCATGGAAAAGTATAACATGAGGCATAGACAAGAATAAATGCCTCTATCTTTTAGCCATCATATAAGAGTGATATATTACAAAATAAAGTGAGGGTTTGATCAAAGGAGTGTAATCTTAGAAGGCTTCCAAATCATGCAATTCTTCACTATAGAAGGTTAGTATTCTCTACAGTCCTTTGAGCTTAAAATTACCCTATGATGCAACAAGTACATGAAAGTTGCATTAATCATGAAAATATTTAAATTATTTGGTTTAAGATATCCTAGGGGACTCCAAAGGAGATCAAACATGGACAATAAGATTGAGGGTCATATCACCACCTACAGGGCTTTTTTGGGTTACAAAGTGATAGTTATAACTTGACTGCAATAGCATAATGAATGTGAAACATGACTTTTTTGGTGTTGGTATGTCCTAGAGTAGGGTATGCATATATTAAACTATGTCATGGGACTAATGTATTATATTTATATATTCAAACCATAAAGGTACCAATTACAAAGTTTCTTTTGCTCCTTGAAGGGATACCTATAGTTTGACTATAGGTACCCATGGAATGATGGTGAGTAAGATGTGAATGATCTTGCAAACATATGTATCTACCATGAAAATATAAGATAAGTACAAAGACTAAAAATAGATATTTTATTAGGATATACAATATTATACCAAGGAAGGATACCCTATAGGCATGTCTCTTTCATGAATAAAACATATAGCCATATAGTCTATTATAGTAGAGTTGACTATACCTAACTAGGAAAAGATGAATGGACTAAGGGGAAAAACATGGAAAATGATGAATTGGGATCTTATAATTCCTCAATTTTGATGATGATAATCTCATGAGAGACTCTCAAAAAATGGAAAACATAGAAAGAGTTGATCTTCAAGGTGCATCTATAGCCAACACTCACAATCTTGCACACAGTGAATTGCATAGAAGACTACCTTGGATTTCATGATGTTTAGAAGGGATAATAATGTGATAAAAAATTGTAACTTTTTACATTGTATCCCCATCACTTTCTAAATCCCCTCATATCTTTTTTTTTCCTAAGATAATAGAGGAAGTACCCTATGTTCTATCTCAGATAGAGGGCACTTTGATAAGATGCAAATTTGCAGGTTTAGTAAGCAAATGGTAATAAAGTGTGTTGGGAGATGTTGTAACCTTGAAATGAGATGTATGGAGTTGTATATAACATAAATAAAAATTAATTAGGTCTCACATGTGTTATAAACCAAGAATAGTGGCCCAAACTCATAAAGGTACAGGTAGACTTGTTAGGCCTTGACTAGGCTTAATGCCTAAAAGGGGTGTAGCTTTAATTTTAACACTAGAGGAGAATTATAAAGAATTAGAACATGTTAATATGGATTTATAAGGTATGTCAAATCATTTATCATGTAGATAAAGTCACAAAATATCCATTTCTTGGATCAAGAATATGATAGGGTATGCAGAATGCAGAGAGGAGCTCAAAAAAAAACTTTGGAAGCTCGCATTAGTACAAATGCATAACATGGGAGCTCAAAGAGATGATATATGTTGAATAAGGTCCTAAAAAATGATTTAATGTTATTTTTTCACAAGTTTAACATCATAATTTTATGAACAATCCTCAAGGGTGAAAACTACTTAAAACCCTTAAAAACCCTTGATAAGGACCTGATGGGAAAGATGAAGAAGGAAAGGCATCTAGGAGGGATAGTTTGACTCAGAAGATGATTTAAAATTATAGATTACTCTCCATGGCTTCTTCCCATCAATTTGGCTTCTACCCTACTTTTAAAGATAGGGTAAAAATTAGCTTTCTTGATAATTTTTGATGTTTTATAGGTAAAGAAGGGTTTTAAAAGGTGAGGATCACTTGGGAAGATATAATGAGACCTAACCTAACTCCCCATGTCTATTTATTACTTCATAATATATCACAAGTGTCTCCATTAGCACCTTCACTTTAGCCATTTCAAAATGACATAGTGAATGAAGAGTGATCATGAAGTGAGAAGGTGATAACTCCAAGTGGGATGATTTTTAAGGTATTCCTAATGAATCTAGAGACTTGATGACCCTTGAAAAGTGTCATAAAATCCTATATATATATATATATATATATATATAGAAATCAATGAACATCTTAGTGCCAAGTGTGAAGATAGATCTAAAGAAGAGTGATTATGACTACAAACAATGAGAAAACTTGGCTAGGAGAATATTGATGATTAGGGACACATCTAATTCATGATGGAGCCTATTTATAACCCCTCCATCACATTTAAATGATTTCATATATCCATAGCTTTTATGGAATGTTCAAGGAAGTCCATTTGATGAAGGCAGTTTTCACAGAGCTAATTGAAGAGTCCTATGCTAGATCTAAATGATTTTCACTCTTGGAGAGATATTTATCCATAAATACCTTGCACGCTCTATTCCATACTACATTATCTTGAAAACATAACTCCTCTCAATTTTAAAAGTGGATTTATGACTCTTGGACTTCATTCCTCTTTCTCCTCTCCCACTTTATATAAGTACTAACCATTTTGGCTCTTGTCTAATAATTCTATACCATGTATGGAAAAGCCTTGATAGTTTGATGTTATAATTTGCCTTTGAATAATAAAAGAAATCTAGTTTTGAGTTCACAAATATCTTGTCTAAGTGTGTAAATTGATGAATGGCAAAGTTTAGTGATTCTATCCTTACATTTCTTTAACCTTTCATGTCTAGTGTAAGAAGTTCTCATTCTAACAGATTATATAGAGTGTATCTAGTGTCCTAGAATCCATTAAAGTGTGCAAGTGTCTTTAGAGTTTTCATTATTCCCTCTGATTCACTTACCCTAAGTTGTCTCATGCATATCACCTCTAATTGAAATACTTATGTTAAAACATCTTAGGACTTTGAAGCTAGTTTGCAGGTCTTATTTCTTAGTGAAATAATTATGATAACATTGTGGAAATATTCATTGTGTATCACCTCATTATAATATATTTAATTCATGCATATTTTTTCCCCTTTTCCCATAAGCAACTATTTAGCATAGGTGACAAACACTTCAAGATCAATTCAGGGAGCTAGTCATTAAACCTAGAGGTGTACTTCTACTATAGGTAAACCCACATACTTATAAGTATTCTAATGTTTCCCAAATATTAGAGTAGACTTGAACAATATCCTCTAGGGTGAAATACTTGGTGTCAATAGTTTTGGCATTCCCGATGGGACCCATTATCCTAAAGATATCTTGTCAAGGTGAATGTTGGTCTTGAAAACATCAGTTACATATTGGTGTGCTACTTAGCATTTGAAAAATCTATTCAAGGTAAAATATAGTTGTATGCCATTGTTTTTTCATATGTTTTCTCTCATACTTCATAGTCCTTACTAGGTCATCTTCTAGTATAGTTTTCAATCCCATCAATCCACCTCTTTAACCTAAACTTTCTCTTGAAGTTAAACACCCTCAATCTATTTTTCCCTTTGAAGAGCAAGAGGACTTTGTTATCCAAGAAGACGAAGAGAGTAAGGAAGATATTGAAGAAAACATGGCTAGGCAACATGCCTTCATGTCCTTTTATACTAAAAATCCAATCCATATTGATGCCTATGATGACATTCCCCCTAATGCTACAAAGAGTGTTCCTACATTTAGTGGTGAAGGTCATGTCACTCCTAGTGAAAACATTAGGGATATATCCATTTTTTGTAGTTTTCACAATGTTACTAAGGTCAACATTGCCATTAGACTCCTTTTCATGTCCCTTATAGGTAATCACTTGATTGGTATAGGACTTTGCCTAATGGTTTCATCACAACATGGGATGACTTTGGAGTGTTGTTAACTTCAAGGTTTTAAGATGAGAGTGACCACACTTCACTCATCCATTAGCTCAATGTGATCCAAATATCCCCTAAGGAAATAATGTATGATTTTAATGAGAGGTTTCAAAATACTGGGCATAGGTTGCCTCCTCCCATGAGACCACCTTTTAGCTTTGTCTTTCCTACATACTTGAGAGCCATTGGTACTATATTGACATCATGCAACAATCCATGGGTGATTTTAATTTTCCTGAAGCATATGAACTTACCATTAGGGATGATAATGGCCTCATTCAAGAAGGAAATTTTTCTCCAAAATTTCCTATGCCTCTACTACCTAATATTCCTATTGTTACTCCAAACATTGCCCAAGTTCCTAATGAAAATGCTAAGTCAAAGTCTACTCCTAAGAAGGTAGAAGATGATATTGATTAGATGGAAAGGTCTAACTTATTTGAGGCTCAACTTAATCAATAAATAATGCAAGAAGGTGAATCAAAATACCTATCCCTATCAACTAAAATATGGTTAACAATATCGGCAAGGGAGACGTCAAAGGCAACCTAATTTCAATAGGCCCACCAATGCATACAATCCTACTTCCACATCCAACATAAGAGCAATGGTATTGGTGTATAACAAATTGGTACAAGGAGAATATAAGCAACAAGGCCAATTAATGGATGCCAATGAGGGTGGATAATAAGCTATAGTTATTCAATGAGGATTCACTCCTCTATTATTAGTATAATATGAAGTCTTAATGCAAACAAGTGAAGGTTGTTAGCCTCAAGGAGAGAGCTTCAATAACTTCTTAGTTGAATACACCATGTGCTTAATCAAGGAACTTATATTATAGATAATATAAGAGCTAAGAGGAAGGATCTATAGGATGTTAATGGTGTGGTTACAAGCTCAACTAGTCCTCCTATAAGGTAGAAAGGCATTTTGATCTAGGAATTTGACTCAAGAGAGGATGGTTAGTATGGTGTTAGTTCCAAAATAAAAAAAATGAAATAAATACATTAATAGCATAACATCTCTAGGCCTAGACACTAAGGAAAGCTTAGTTAACAAAATCAAATGACAAGCATAACTAAAAAGTAAAGGATTAAATGTAAGAGTTCCTTCACCTTCCTTGGATGTTCTAAATGACTTTGTAGTAGTGGCTTACTTGGCTTGTGCTCATGAAGTCCTTAGCAATGGAAGCTTAGCTACCTCCATCTCTCCTTGGCACCTTTGGCTTGTGGCTTGGCTTGGCTTAGAATCAATTTGGCATGGTAAAACTTGTTTTATGAAGCTTTTGGAACCAATCTTGCATTATAACTTTACACAAATTAAGCTTAGAAATGATGTTGTGAGGCCTCTTATTTATAGATTTTTGGATTTGAGCAGAATCAACCTCAACCATCCATCTCAAGATTGAGATGTGTGGTTGAGGATTAATTTAATTTTTGGAATTAAGTTTGTAATTATCATCATCATGACATTGGAAGAAGGGGCAATTAAGAGGCATAGAGGGCATCATGGAAGGCATTGATGAGGGATGGAGGGCATGAATCCTGATATTTGTGGCATTTATGGCCTAGGGATGTGTTTCCAAGAAATGAGGTCACTTGATGATATAGATATTCAATATTCATTTCCAAAATAAGTTTTCAACAAGTTTCCATGGAATTCTTGATTAGGCCTTGAGTTGGGTTAATTAGCTCTTAAGCATGATTAAGCACATTGTGCACAAATTACCCAAATTGATAAGTATACCTTGTTATTAGTCCTAAATTTAACTTGATTGGAATTGGAAGTCACTATTAGATGCATTAGAATTTTATTCCCATTTAGGATGTTACTAATGACAAATAACAAAAGCATGCATCTTGTGTAGAAGATTTGATAGGAAAGAGCAGTCTAGAGTACGTAGGTGCAAAATTGACATTTTGACTCGAAATGAACTGATCAAAGTTGGTTAGCCCATAAATTATATTACCCCATTTAGAGATACCCTAGCAAAAATCAGCACTTGAATACGTCAGTTTCACATCATTTAGCATGTTTTAGTTTTTTTAGGCTAAATTGTGCATTTTAGGTGAAAATTGGCCAAAAGCCTGATTGGAGGTTATCGATGGCCAGTTTTAGGTGTCTACAGTTTGCCCCTATTTGGGAAGGTGTTTCAAGCTATAAGAATAGTAATGTCTTATCAAAGAATGAAAAAGTCTTGAATGCCTATAAATATAATGATGATAAACCAATTGTATGATGCCCCCTTGAGGGAATGGTTGGCACAAGTAGGTTGACAAATGGTCCCTTGAAAAGAAAGAAGCAAAATGAGGGGACGAAAGAAAGGAAAGATGATGGGGTGAAAACATAATGATATTGAAAAGTAGTCAAAATCACTAAGAATGCAAGTGCGATGGTGTACAATAGTTTTCCCAAAGGTAGTTATAAGCATTGTACCCTGATAGTGGCAATGTGGTATGATAACACAATGATTTGCTCAAAGGTAGTTATAATCATTGAGAAGATGGAGCTACCCTAGTTAGGATATAAAAACAAGATAACATGTCTCTATATAGGTAGAAAAATTAAAGTGGTGACAACACAATGATTTTCCCAAAGGTCATTATAATCATTGAGAAATTCAGGTGGGACAGTGTGCAATGATTTACCCATAGGTGGTTATAATCATTAGACCTTGATTATGGCAAACATGATAAACTTGGTCAAGGATGGTGATAAATTAACATAGAGGGTAATGATGAATTGAAACAACCTACTATTAGGGAGATGCTCATTCAAACTAATAAAGGTGGAAATTCTTTCATGTTTAATTACTCTATTTGGGATATGATTAGGATGGAATCAAGATGCCAATGCTGAAGAGATACCACCATTGATGAATAGACTTCTTGAAGCTAAGGTTTGTTTTAGCATGTAATTGTAGGCTTTATGATAGAACACCATAAAGAATTGGCCAAAATATGTATAAGGAATAACTCCTGTAATCTAATAATCAATAGAAAACAATGCACCAATGATAAAAACCATGATAACAATGTAAACATATAAATATGGATGGATTAAAGTGTAGGTGTGGGAAAGGAATCACCCAATGAACATACATAAAATGATTCAAGGCAACATTTATAAAAGCAAATAAATAGATAGATAAACAAATAAAATAAGCAAAAACAAATAAACAAACAATGCAATAGAAACCCTACGAACATTGCCCCTATAAAATAGGCAAAAACTTAACAAAAATATAAAAAAGAGGAATAAAAGAAAAGGAAGGGGGTGGCCGAGCTATCTCCATATGCACTAGGCAAGTGGAAACTACCTACATAGTTTCATGGATGTAATATCCAATAAAAAAAGTTTAAGCCAAATGTAGTTCTCCTAGGAAATGGGAAGAATGTGATAACTGAGGAAAAAAAATAGAATGGATGTGATATAATAAGAGGAATGGTCTTGAAAAATGTCAAGTGCATGAGGGAAAAAGGCAAAAAAAGATGGGGAAACTAAATGACAAGTCATTTACTTGTAACTTAGTAAGGGCTCCTATAATCCTTAAGGCAAAGAAGTGGTCAATGTTTTTGTTTTTTTCTACTAATTTTTCAAATGTTTTCGGAAGTGTTTTGGAGTGTCGCAACTCAATCAAGAATGATGAGACACTAAATGATTTAATCTCACAAAATGGTGAGAGCATGGCTTAGGTTGATCACAAAATGGTGAAAGTGTTTAAACTTAGGTTGCTCATAAAATGGTGAGAGCATAGAGAAAAGGGTAATTGAGCTGACCTTAACAAGTATTGATCACTTCTTACATAGTCTCAAAGTAGGACCTTAAGCCAATGTAGTTCTACCCTTATAGTGGAGGAACTCGACTAGTGCGACAACTAATTCACACAAAATAAGCATAGTTGGCAAAAAGGCATAACATGGCATATAAAGTGGCAAGTTGATACGTCAAGGCTTAGTGCTTCCCCTAGTTTTCCCATAGGTGGTTATAACTAGGTCACAACGACATAGATCAAAGGTACTAATTTTCCCAAAGGTGATTATAATTACTAGCAAGACTGGTGGTAAGAAAGAATAACAAATGAAGGATGAAACTACTAAAATTTCTATCATATTGTCCCAAAATATGATCTCTATCACATTATGTTCTTGAATAAATTGATGAACTGATAAGATACCTCAGTGCTGAAATTGTGTAATGAATGACACAAATCAAGGTCAAATGGGCTAGGCTTTAGAACATACTGGGTTGATAGGTCAGAAATGGAAAGTGGATATGGCAAAGAGGATAGATAATAGTGATAAAATGGCATAACTTAAATGGTTTTTACAGACAATACACCTTAATGATTAAGCATAGTACCACTCGAGATGAAAAATATTCATCAACTCTATAAGTTCATTGCTATCTAGAGTGGCAAGCCTGTATGCTCCTAATCCATAATCTATAGTGATGATGAAAGGCCCTATCTAGTTTGGTTTGAATTTCCCTTTATGTTTCTTCTCAGTCATAGTATTCTTTTGGTTTTCTTTAAGAATAAGATCACCAAGTTCAAATGTTCTATACTTCACATGTCAATTATAGCGGCCTTTATTTTAATTTTGATATGCTTGAAGATTGTTGAGTGCGATTGTGCATTTATCATCTAGTAGGTCTAGCTCTTGTAGATGAGATTCTTGATAGTCATGATCATCTAGGACATGCTTAAAAGAGATGCGTAGTGAAGGCAATTCATCTTCAATGGGAAGGATGGCTTCAGTACCATAAATAAATGAGTATGGAGTGGATCTTTTGGGGGTATGATGATTGGTATGATATGCTCAAAGGGCCGGGAATATTTTGAGGTGTTAATCATGATCAATATCATTAACAATATTTTTGAGAATGTTGACAATGGTTTTGTTTGATGCCTTAGCTTGGCCATTACCTTGAGGGTAATATGTTATAGAAAAATGTTGGGTGATGTTGTTTTTAGAACATAACTGGTCTACATCTTTGTTCTTGAATGATCCTACATCTTTGTTCTTGAATGATCCTCCATTATCAGATATAATGTTAGAGGGGATACCATAGCAGTAGATGATATGGTTGAAGATGAATTTGAAAATTTACTTTCTAGTCATGTAAGTGAGGGGTATAGCTTCAACCCACTTAGTGAAATATTCAATGGTGGTAAGGATATGTTTATGGCCATCAAATGAAGTGGGGTTAATATTCTTAATGAGGTCAAGTTCCCATGTAGAAAATGGCCATGGTGTTAACATTAGTTTTAGAGTTTTTGCTAGGGCATGAATCAGATTAGCATGCCATTGACATTTGTCACATTTTTTTACATATGCAGTGGCATCTATGTACATTGTGGGCCAACAATAAATAGTACACAAGAGCTTTTTGGATAAGATTGCCCCACTAGAATGGGCTCCACATACTCCATGAATTTTTATTAATGCTAGCATAGACTCTACTAAATTTAAACAATGAAGTAGAGCTCCATCAAAACTTTGATGGTAAAGAGTCGATCCAAGTAAAGTATAATGAGTGGAATGATGAATGAAGGCTTTGGTTTATTTTTGAGATGGGTTAGGTGGCAGAATTTGGTCATGAAGGTAGTTATAAAGGTCTAAGTACTAGATAGAATTAGGACCAATAATATCACAAGTCATGGTAATGATTGAAGGTTCATGAGCTGGTGCTGACAAATTCTTGATGAGGAATTGATACTCTCTAGCTTTATCTATTTGTCAAATCAAAGATCCAATAATAGCCATGACATTTGTATTTATGTTACTAGCCCTCGATATATGCTCAAATTGAATGTTGGAAATTTGCTTTTTAAGAGTGTCAACCATGGCTTTATATGGAACTAGCTTGCCATCTTTGGTCTAAAAATGGTTTGTGACCTGATTGATGATTAACTTAGAATCATCATAAACTTAAAGATGAGATATCTTCCAATGCATTGCTTGTCAAAGTCCTAAAATAAGTGCTTCATACTCAGCCATGTTGTTTGTACAAAGAAAGGTAATTTTGAAGGATTTAGGGATTAGATCCCCTTGTGATGTAATAAACAATAGGCCTATCCCTGATCCATGTGCAGTGAATGAACCATCAAAATATAGATTCTAGGGATACTCCTCAAGGGGTGTGTCCATGATGGTCATGATGGATTCATCATAAAATTGAAAATTGAGTGGTTGGGTGTCCATGAGAGGTGCTTCAACAAGTTGATCTACAAGAAATTATCCTTTGATTGCCTTTTAATTGACATACTCTTTGTCAAACTCACTGAGAAGCATGATCCATTTAGCCATTCTACCTTGCAAAGTTGTTTTAGATAGTAGATACTTGAGCATATCTACTTTTGAAATGACCATAGTTTTATTATTTAACATGTAATGACATAGTTTTTGAGTTGTAAAAACCATGGCTAGACAATCTTTTTCAATAGATGCATGGTTATGTTCATATGTAACCAAGGTATGACTTAGGTAGTAGACATCATGTTTTTTTCCTTTGTCATCATGTTGAGCCAAGCATGCCCCTAGAGCATGGCCAGTAGCTGATAAGTATAATAATAATGGCTTTCATGGTATAAGAGGTAATAAAATAGGTGGATTGACAAGATAATCTTTGTGCTATTGAAAAGCTATTTGGCAGTGATCATCCTAGTGGAATGCAACTCCTTTATTTAAAAGGTATGTAAATAGATGGCACTTATCTACTAATTGAGAGATGAAATGTTGGATTGACTGGATATTACCCTATAAACTATATAGTTTTAAATTGGTTGGTGGTGACATCTCGATTATAGCATGAAATTTAGCTAGATCAACTTCAATAACTTTACAAGACATGATGAAGCCAAGTAATTTACCTGAGGTTACACCAAACACACATTTTTTTATATTTAGTATAACTTTGTACTCTCATAGTCTTTTAAATATCTTGCAAAACACTACTAGATGGTTGGCCCTAGTTTTGGATTTTCTTAATATGTCATTGACATAGTCTTAAATAATATCATGCATCATATCATGGAATATGACAAGCATGGCCCTTTGATATGTAGCTCTAACATTCTTAAGGCCAAATGACATCACTTGATAATAAAATGTTCCCCATGGAGTGGTGAATGCTATTTTATGCTAATTTTTTAGTGATATTCTGATCTAATTGTATCTTGAAAAGCCATCCATGAGTGAAAGAATTTTATAGCCTATCATAGATCAATGATCATGTTGATATTAGGCAAGGGAAAATCATCTTTAGGATAAGATTTGTTGATGTCTAAAAAATCAATACAAATCCTAATCCCTTCAGGCTTTTTACTAGCAAGTATAACATTAGAGATCTATTCAGAGTAGTCAATGGATCAGATGCATCCTACTTATAAGATTTTTTCCAACTCTTTATTTACCAATATATAAATGTGAGGATGCATCTTATGCAACTTTTGTTTTACCAATTTGGCAGCAGGATTAACCACAAGGTGGTGCAGAACTAAGGCAAGATCTAAACCTAGCATGTCAAAATAGGCCCATGCAAAAATATCCACAAACTCTCTCACCATAGATGCAAATATGTCATGTTCCTCCTTAGTGAGAGATGCTCCTAATTTTATCCATTTGAGGTCTGATGGATTCCTAATATTTACCTTAATTATATCTTTGACTAGAAGGGTTAAACCATTTTCTAGGATAGTAGGCAATGACTTAACCTATTGTACTATGTTAGGGTCCTTTGTTAGGACTTGCTCTTCAACTTCTCCTAGGCATGATGAATCTAAATCCCCTAATAGGAGATCTAGCCATGTAAAAAAAATAGTCAAAAATTCTTGAAGTATTTGATCAAATACTTGTTGTTGCTTTAAGCTAAACTCTGATCTATAGGCAAGTTTGTCATTGGTGGTTTCCTGGTCTAAATTTGAAGAAGAATGAACACCCCCATCTAATGGTTCCTGAAAAAAGTTTTCACTACTAGACTAACCTTTATCTTTACTTTTTCCCTAGTCAAAAAGTGCCTCAAAGAGGTTTTCACTTTGGGACTTCAATGTTTTACTTATTTTTTTTGGCTAAGGGTGTTCACTTGCTCTCCAAAATAGGCTACAAGATCCAGTGTGATTGAGAATCCTAATTGTGATCTCCCAATGGAACATTGTCTCTAAGGCCTAAGAAATCATAGAATTCCTCATCATTATAGAACTCGTCAATCGATAGACTAGATTCTTGTTGGTCTCAATTTATCAATTGGGATAATATAATGGCAATGGATTGTGATGAATGGCTTGGATAAGGTTACAAATGGCATTATTATCAAATAGGTTGGTTTCAACTAGGTTATCAAAAGTAAGGCTATGAACAAACTCTACTTTGCTATCGGCATCATCATCACTAGTCACTGGTGATGGAGTTCAAATAAGACATGTGGGGTCACCCCCAAGCAGTTTAAATCTAAGTCCATAAGGTCTTTCATACTTAGTCATGGAAATTGGCTGAATGGTTCCTTGATGATTTGGTTTGAGGCCTCTTTCTTCATAATTGTGATGCTCCATGATCCTATTGGGAATAGGATACTTTGAATTTTTATAAAAATCAACTTGGTCATCATTGTATAACCATGATGCCCTTCAAGAGGGTCAGGTCCTAGGCCAAATGCTAGTATAAATGTGGTAGGTCCCTTATGCCATCTGATACAAACCTCAATGTATAATGGGTTATTATGGAGCAGGCCAAGGGAAGACATATTGCTTTGGTTGAATGTGACTTGTTGGGTTGGAGCTAGGTGTCCAACTAAAGCTTGAAATTTATCAAGGGATATGTCACTAGAAATAGTGGATTGGGTCAAAAACTCATTCAAGATGTTTTTATTGATTATTTACATTTATATCATATCTAAGATAAAAATTTGTGCTAGTGTCTTCTATAATTGTTCCATAATATCAAACTTATTGTCTTGGTCAGTAGTGAATGGTTTATTCCAAGGCTGAATGGTTGATTAGATGATAGGTAAAGTGGTAGAGGGTTGTGGGCTTGGGATAGTAATCTTTGACCTTTGAGTTATGATTTCACAATTGAGATTAAATACTAGACCATTATTGCTAACTAATGTTGGGAATGGTGTGGGACCAAATAGGATAAGTCTCAGTTGCTAGTGCACTTGTATGTGGTCACATGGTAAGGACAAGTTATCATTGATTAGTGTTTGGTTTGGGATTAATGGAGATGGTATTAATACTACCCACTATAATATGACCTACAACCCTGGTGTAATCATGTGAAACTGCATGGTAGGTTTGTTGGTTGTTACCATTTTGACCTTGGTTTTGTCCATTTTTCTATTATTGTAGGTTATGATGCTGATTTTGTTGGTTCTACTAGTTGGGCCTTTGATTTTGATACTATTGATTTTGCTACTGCACTGGCCATTGTTATTATTGTTGATTGTTCTGCTACTATTGATTTTTATGTCAAGGAAAAAGGTTTTGATAGATTCCAAGAGTTTGATTGGAAGTGGAAGCACCATTATCTAATTTTATCTCCCCATTCTCCAACATATTCTCTATTAAATGCTTGATTTGGACACATCTTCATAGATTATGCCCATTGACCTGATGATAGTCACAGAAATCATTTTCATGGTACCAAATAGGATAAGGAATGCCTTGCAGATAATGTTTTGGTATGGGATAAATAATTAGATTAGCAATAACAAGTTTATGAAATATAGACTTAATAGGTTTTCCTAGGTCACTAAAGACACAATGTGTAGGGACAGTTCTTCTAAGAGGAGGGGTTTGCATTGGTAAAGACTGTTGTATTTTTTGTGTAGGTCTTCGTTGTTTCACTTGTGGCATTGGTTGAAGAGGTTTATAGGTAGGAGTAAGCTAAAAAGGTGGTGTATATGATGTCTACATAGTTTAGACATGATATTTGGTTACTCCATTTCCCACAAAATTCCTATTGCAGTTGAATTGCTTCAGTCTTTCATGGTTATTGGCCTATGCCAATTGTAATGCTTGCATTTGATAGGGGTGTTGGTCATTTCCATGATTGATACCTTTATTTTGATTAGTTTAATTGATCTTTATAACTCCTTTATTGATGAGTGCCCTTTCAATCAACAAACCTTTATCAATGATCTCCTTAAGCGTATGTGCACATTGCAATTCTAGATGATAAGCTATCTCACTATGAAATTTTTTGGTAAACACAATGACTAATTATTTATCTAGTAAACTATGGGTGAAGTGGCTTACAAGGGCTCTCCATCACTATAAATAACTCGTAAAACTCTCCCCAACTTTTTATTTACTTGTGTCAGGTCCACTAATGAAATATCATGCTTGAGATTATAGGAAAAATGTTGCACAAATTTATCAAAAAGATCATCAAAGTTCATTACTAAATTATTGGGAAACTTTAAAAACCACTCCAAGGCATGTCTATCCAAGCTTCTTTGAAACAAAAACAAAAGGTATATGTCGTTATATGCCATTGGTTGACATGCGACAAAGAATTTGGTCAAATGAGCCTTAGGATCACCTTTCCCTTTGTATTTATCAAATTTTAGCAGTTCATATCCTAGAGGAAATGGTATCTATAGATACTCCATGTTGAATGGATAGGAACATATGTCATCCAATTTTAACCTTTTGGTCTACTTCCCAACGTGAATAACTACAAATACATCCTTCATTTTGTTGCAATTCTTGGGAGAGGAAACTAGAAGGTATATTAGTTTGAGGGAGAATGTTGGTTTGGGTAAATGGCTAAGCGGTCACAAGTGGGAAACTTTGACCAGGGTATGATGGAGACACCTATTGGGGTATATTAGTTTGGTTGGGGAATGGACCAAGAATACATATATGTAGATTGGGATGTAGTTGAAATTACATATTTAGCTGCATGATATTTTGGTTTGGGTTGGTGATAAAGGTTTGACCTAGGGGATTTTGTGGTTGGGATGGAAGAATATAATTATACTATGCCTGTTGTGGTTGAAAAGGGACATGTTTCCAACTAATCAAACTTTGTTATTGAGTGGGAACTTGTGGACCAAGACCCTATCTCTGGATTTGTGGCACATTTTGAACCAAAGGCTATCTAGTAAGTACTTGAGAAACATGAGGACCTCCTTGTTGAATTAATCCCTATGAGGAAGTGAAAGTAGGCTATATATTCAACATCTATCATTGACTAATATTTGCATATTACTGACTAGTCATTGCTAGGTTTTGGACTGGCATATTAGTCTATGACTAAAAAGGTATGTTCATCATTACCTAGTGAGGTGAAACATTTATTGCCCTTGATTGAGGTGGCAATGTATTCATCTTTTTTTATGTTAATATACTAGGTTGTGTCTGTTGTTTTGGAATACTACTCGCTATTGAGGGGGAGTAGGATTCATCACATTCTATCATTGAGGTGTGATATTGGTTATTGTTTGGTTACCCAACCCTGTCGGTTGTACAATTGAGGAAGTAGTCAGTTTAGGCTAGGTACATAAACTCTTATTCCTTGGTAAGATGATATAATAATGGGATTAACTATAGGCACATGTTATTGGCTAGCTGTTTGTATGTTAGTACCACTTTGATCAAGATTTGACATTGTTTGCACATTATCCACTACATTTGGCTCACTATTTAGTGTATAATCTGAAGATACTTATTAAATAATAGGCATATGCATCAAATTATCTATCAGAGTGGTTTGTATGAATGGGTCAGAACTCAGATTCTCTTGTCTAGTTAATTCCATCAACAGTCTTGTTGAAGGTACTAGGTCAATAAGGAGTTTACTCACCATGTTCATCTGATTGAAATTGTGTGCTTAATTCAGGTAGGTTTGGTATGCTATTTGAATTTGGTTAAAGTGATATTCCATGATGTTTTTAGCTTGATTGGATATATTTGGGTCTTGATACATTATTTGTACTAGAGCCATAGGACTGTTAGAAGAAGCCTATTGATCATAAATGATATTATGGGGCACTCTTACTAGACTTGGTAAATTTTTATGTTGGAAGTCTATTGGAAACGTAGCCCCTACCTCTATGGCTCTAACCAAAATATCATCTTTGTTCTCTAACAAATGTTGCTAAAAAAATGGATCATATGTGGAAGTTGTATTAGTAAGATATAACTGTTGTAGAACTAGCTCATCCATTGTTGGTATTGTAGTTAGGTATTGTGCAGTTTACTCTTGGTCCTATTCTATGTAAGGTGGTGTGTTAACTAGATAGTTAGCTAATAGATCTTGGCTTTGTGCCCTTAATTGAGTATTATAAGAGGGATAAGAATCCATCTCATAAGCAATATTATCTACATAGGGGTCTTTCACCATTTCTTCCTGTGCACCCACATTACTAATCTCTAGATTGTACATGAGTACACTGCGAGAGTAGGAATACATGTTGGGATCCATAGTCAATGCTTTGTGATAAAATGTCAAAGATTTATTCAAACTCTAAAAAGGATAGAATCTAAAACAAATGATGCCTTCAACTTGGTCTAGATTTATCAAAAAGATCGATAGGTTTATGAGGAAACAAGTTAGAGTGAAGTATTTAATGTTTCACCATTCACACAAAGGTAAGCAAGTAAATGAACTAAAAATTTGAAATACCAAACTCTAAGGTCGAAGTGTTTCAAATTAGTCTAATCTATGAATTTAAAATTTGTTGGGTCTTTTGGCCAAATGTGGCATCAAAAGCTAGGCTCAAACAAGGCATGTGCTAGGACTCTTGGCCAAATGATGTCAAAATCTAGACTTTGAAAATAGATGATAGTTGTAATCTAACAGATTTGAAACACTTCTAAAAAATAGTGGCATTCAATTCTTAGACATGAACTTGATCAACTAGGTATAAGGTATGAAACAAAAGGCACTTTATCAATAGTTTATTTTCTCATAAATAATGGTATAAAACTTGGTTCTTTTGACAAATATGATAGACAAAGTTGAACATTATAACTTTGCTTTAGATAAGGATCAAAAGTACACTTGGATTGGTCTACTTTTGTAGGAACAAATTTGGAAATCTATGTAAGAGGGTCTATGAAACAATATTTGAAATGTTTTGGGCAGTGTAATGATGCTATACTACCCAAAAAGGTGTGATAAAAAGGTTTGCTTCAAAAACTTTCTAAGGCAAAGATGTTTTCCTACAATTTTGATAGCATAACACTACTTTTCTTGACTCAAAATGTTGTGGTGTATAGACTTAAAGTGAAAGTGTTTAGCACAAAATGGCCTAATTCTATCAAGTGATGATAATGATTATGAGTCTTAAACAACCTTCAACCTAAATTGAAAATTAAACCTAAGTTCCCTCAAGTTTAGTGTAAATGGTGAACCCACTTAACACATCAACCCTATGAACTTAGAAAGGTGTAATTTTGAATTTAAATTATAAGTGAAAGACTTAAACAACTTTGGTAAATGTCTAGACTCAACTGGGTAACATAACTACATCAAAGTGGATAATATGACTCTCAAGATTTTGATAAACTTTGAACAAGGGAAATGCATGATCTCACATGGGTAGCACAATGCCTCTTTGTTCAAAATAAAATTTGGACTATGTGTTTGGTTTGGATTGTTTGTTTACACCAAGTTTTTGACCTTACACAAGAATTTAAACTAGGACAAGATCAACTAATTAATCACCCTTAGATCCTAAACTGACAAGGTTGCTTGGTATTATTGGAATCCATCAATATACATCATTTGAGAGGATTTTGAGTGTTCATCCAAAAGTAAATGTGAATTATATAGTAGGGTTTTTACCCCCCCTCTCTCAAATGATAGCACTATGACATGGACCTTGAGGTGCACCTTGTACCAAAAATACTTCCATGGTAAGGGGGGATTTGTCTAAGATCTAACAAGTTTCTGAATGATTTAAGGGAATCAATTGCACAATAAATTGCATGACAATAATACAAAAGAAAATCAAAGATTTTGGGTTCGTATCACTTGGCTTGTTGCAAAAAGGTCTAGTCCTTTTTACAACCACTACATCCTGCTATTCACTCAATGTAGTGCAATGTCCAAATTGTCACTAGATCCCATGTGTAACTCCAAAGGAGTCAAATGAAGTAAATGCTAAGAGGTGAAACCCTAGGTCAAAGCTTCCCTAAAGAACTTATAGGAGGTGATGAATTCCCCCTTGCAAGACAAGATGCATAAATAAATAAAGCATGAAAGTAGAAAGACTTTAGGGTAATTTTTAAGATCACCCAAACTTTTATGAGTTTTTGGGAAGTGCTTTATATGACTTTCTTTCTAAGCCTTTGACTAGGTTATTTGCAATAGGAATGGCACTTTTGATTCTAAGGGTTCCCTATAGGGGATAAATAGAAGAGTATACATGCAGCATTCCTCTCTTTTCCAAGCAAAATCTAACTAAATAATTATTGCAAACAAAAAAATTGATAAGTTTGTTCAATTTTATACCCAAATGAAATATTTGATGGTGTTCATTTGACCCCTTGGTCTTAGTTGCAAACTTTGAAAAAAACATTCACCAAAAACATCTAAATTCTTTATTAAACACCAAAACAAGGTTCCTAATCAAATTTTAATCATGCAAAGTTGATTTAAACATGTTTTGAGCAAATTTTAAGCTTGGTCATATAGAAAAATTGTTAGCATCTCTTTTAACTTTGAATCTCTTTTAAATTTGAAATAATAATCTTTAAAAAAGTAGCTCTCAGGTCTATGTTTTTGGAAAAACATAGTGATTAATGTTGGTTATTACCACCGACGTTGATTACTTTAGCTAACCAAAATCTAATTGATGTTGGTTTTGTTGACCAATGTTAGTTAAGTAGATAATTGATGTTATTATTTTTATCAACATCAGTTACTGTGTAAAAACCATGGCAACCAAAAAATGGTAAAACAAAGTTAAACAATCAATTTATAAGAGTTTTAATGATCCAAATAAAGCTTTTAAAGATGCAAAATGATATTCTTCATGTGTGGGATGTATCTAGTCCCACCGGGTGTGCCATTATGTGATCTAGGAATTTTAATCAAGAGAAGATGGTTAGTATGGTGTTAGTTCCAAAATGAAAACAAAATGAAATAAACACACTAATAGCATAATATCTCTAGGCATAGACACTAAGGAGAGCTTAGTTAAAAAAATAAAATGATAAGGACAACTAAAAATTAAGGGATCAAATACAAGAGTTCCTTCACCTTCTTTGGATGCTCCAAATGCCTTTGTAGTAGTGGCTTGCTCAACTTGTGTTCATGAAGTCCTTAGCAATGGAATCTTGGCTACCTCCATCTCTCCTTGGCACCTTTGGCTTATGGTTTGGATTGGATTGAAATCAATTTGGCATGGTAACACTAGTTTCATAAAGCTTTTAGAACCAATCATTCATTATAACTTTGCACAAATTAAGACTAGAAATGATGTTGTGAGGCCTCCTATTTATATATTTTTGGATTTGATCAGAATCAACCTCAACCGTCCATCTCAAAATTGAGATGTGTGGTTGAGGATTAATTCAATTTTTTGAATTAATTTTGTAATTATTCTCATCATGACATTGGAAGAAGGGATAATTAAGAGGCATGGAGGGCATCATGGAAGGCATTGATGAGGCATGGAGGGCATGAATCTTGATATTTGTGGCATTTATGGCCTAGGGATGTCTTCCCAAAAAATGAGGTCACTTGATGATGCAAATATTTAATATTCATTTCCAAAAATAAGTTTTCAACAAGTTTCCATGGAATTCTTTATTAGGCCTTGATTTAGGTTAATTAGATCTTAAGCATGATTAAGCACATTGTGCACAAATTACCCAAATTGATTAGAATGCCTTGTTATTGCTCCTAAATTTAACTGGATTGAAATTAGAAGTCATTGTCAAATACGTTGGAACCATATTATCATTTAGGATGTTACCAAAAAAAATAACAAAGGCATGCATCTTGTGCAAAATATTTTATAGGAAAGAGAAATCCATAACATGTAGGTGCAGAATTAACATTTTGACTTGAAATGAACTGATCAAAGTTAGCTAGCCCATAAATTGCATTGCCCCATTTAGGTATACCCTGGCCAAAATCAGCTCTTGAATACATTAGTTTCACATCATTTAACATGTTTTAGTGTTTTTAGGCTAAATTGTGTATTTTATGTGGAAATTGGCCAAAAACTTGATTAGAGGTTATTGATGGCCAGTTTTAGGTGTCTATAGGTATAACAGTCCCTACTACTACTACACCTCCTTCAAGTCAAAATGTTGGAAGGCCTATCCAAAGTGATTCAATTCTTCAAGATAAAAACACTTCATTTCCTCCAAGGACCCAAGATAAAGTATGTACTTTTACCATAAACATAGTAAATTCATTAAAGAGTGTTAACACATCCATTTCCCTTTGGGATGTCCTTCATATGCCCGACCAAAAGGAGCACTTAAAAAAAAACTGTCTACTATCCATTTTAGTCATCCACCTTCAAGAAATGGTCATGGTCATGTAGCTCTTACTAATTCCCCTAATAACATTATTTAACCATCTACCAACACTGAGAAGCCTCCACCTTTCTACCTCACTCTCATTATGGGTGACAAACTAGTTCATAACTACATAGTTGATAGTGGAGCCTCTACATCAGTGATGCCCAAGGTTGTAGCTGATAATTTGGGATTAAAATCTGAGCCACATAAAAAAGGAG
Source organism: Torreya grandis (assembly GCA_037957365.1). NCBI lineage: Eukaryota > Viridiplantae > Streptophyta > Pinopsida > Cupressales > Taxaceae > Torreya > Torreya grandis. The sequence continues at coordinate 617,894 of JARHVA010001721.1, read as the reverse complement.
TGATTTAGTTAGATGGTACACCTAAAAATATAATAGGATTGATCAAAGGATTGAATTTTTTCCTACATGACTGTCCTAGTTTTCCCATCCTTTAAGATATTGTTGTTGTAGACTTGCCTGCTCATTTTTAAATCTTCTTTTCAAGATATTTTAAAACCAATATAGGAGGCTACCTCTCAACTAACTAGTCCTTCTTGGCCTTTAGGACAAAATATGAAATAAAAGTGACCATAAGAACTCAACTTATGCTAGATTCCACATTGAACCTTATGTAGAGGCAACCTCAAATTTGAATTATGTAATCAATGAGAAAGAGGAGTCTAATGTGGATGATTATGCTTCCTCTAAAATTGAAGGCATAACTGACTTGTTTCTAGATGAGTATGGTGCAGATGCTTCTGAACATGATCCTTATAACTACTTTGAACAAACTAACCTTGGCACCTATCTCATCCATGAAGGAGCATTTGAGCAAGTTGAGGTAAGTGTTGAACATTCCTTCTCAAAAGTAGCTGAAGGTAACTATTTGATTCATATATATGATGATTATATATTAAATATCATGATAAATCACTATGATGAGAAGAGCCATGTAATTTTGCCTGCACTTGATGAAACAACCCTTAAAGATGACATTCATGATGAAGAGGATGAACTATGGAAAAGGTTCAATGCCATATGCCAAGAATTTGATCAGTTGGGTAGGACTTCTCCTCCAAAATATTGTATATCTAATGTCAAGTTTGTTGATGAGCCTAATGAGTAGGTTGTTGAGTGTTCTATCAAGCACAAAGGCATATGCCAAGCCATTATTCAAGGGCCTATAGTCATAGAGAATGCTAATGAAGTTAAGGTATAAGTATTTGTGTTCAAGGAGAAACTAACACCTTAGCTTGATGTTGAGTAATTTCTAGATGTGATGGAACAAAAGGAGAGCAAACTTGATGACTCCATGTATCAAGTACATCATGGAAAAAATGAAGGTAAGTTTGAGGTAACTATCATACTTCCTAATGCTTAGTTGGAAGAGCACCAATAATTTATGACAAAGATAAATAAATTTTAAGCTCCAATCTAGGTCTTTGGAGGACATAAAATATCATTCATGAAGGTTCTAAATAGTCCACTTGCAGGTATGACGAGACATAAATATGGTAAGTTTCTTGACCATCTACATATTCAAGTGATTGATGATGAGCATGCTTCACATGACAAGTATATTTCATGGAGTGACAAAGATGCAAGATGAACCATATTTGACCCTAGTTAAAGTATGGCAAGATGTTTTTCACCTCAAGAGTGAGGTTTTATAAATACTAGGTTAGGTGTGTGTCTTTCTATCAGTTGTGTGTGTGTTTTATAAGTGTTCTTGAGAACACATGTTTTTTTTTTGGTGTGTCTTGTCTTGTATGCCATTTATTTATGTTTGGTTTGGCTTCAAAGGCAAATTAATTTCCAAACTTGTGCATAGGTGACTCTATGGCCCAATGGATAGGATTAGGCTACTGGTCTTGACATAGCAAACATACCGCCCCTTAGAAATCACAAAGAATGTTAATTAATTTGACCACAAGTCAAAATAGGTCAACCCCCTATAGCATAAAAATTGTATATGGGTATATTATAATTTAATAGGGTGTGTCATGGTCAATTTTATGTCATTTAATGTGTTATGAACCTTTGTCATAGTCCAATTTAGTCCTAGTCATTTCATGTTACTTAGGGGTCATATTTGAGTCATTAATGGAGGTTGTATAGTTTAATTTGAATGAAAAGTGTTCCAAAATATATTTTAATGTCCAATATGTCATAACATATCATTCATGTGAGCAAAAACTAAAAAAATTGTAGGTTCCTAACTGAAATCAAGAAAATATTTGAAAAGGAGGTTTTGGTAGTTATACGACCTATAGAGGAGTGTGACACATATATAAAGATTTTGGAATGAATTTTAAGATTACATGACTCCATTTCCATGTTTTATCAACTTTGGAAGTATAAAAAAGGATTGAAAACCATTTCACTTCTCCATCACTCCACTAGACATGCAAAATTGGTCAACATGTTTCTTCTTGGTATGGCCAATAAGAGAGGTTTCAAGTCAAATTATTTTGAGGGGTGTTATTAAAATTGGTATAATTCACATTAATTATAGGATTACAAGGATTGGATACATATAATCTATGAACTATACTTAAGAATTTATCTATCTTTTTTTGCATACTAATTCCCACACCCTACATGTTTTCTTCTTGTTTGAGCTGGTATATACAAAACACTTGCTGAAATTTATTTGATAGGATGTGGAATTAATAATTTCATGGTTTCCATATTTTTTTTCATGTTTGAAAGTGAATGGATTAGATAGACATCTCAAGTTATAGGTTGAGATCTCTATTGCTACTTGCAAGTAAGTTCACTAGTTACAAAAGTTTTATTTCATTTTAATGGTTTAAGAGGAAGGTGATATGTTGTTTTTCATGATTCCCATGTATTTTTAATCCTCTCTCCTTCCAATCATAGTCTCAAAGGATACATTCATGGAGTTGCAATGAAATAACTTGTTAATATAGTCAGCTCTGCTTACATTCACTTACAGTCATGGTGAATGAGGTGTGTAAGGTTATGAGAACATAAATGAAGATGAAATTAAAAGTATCAAGAGGTGTTTAAAATACTCATAATGAATGATAAATAAAGTTTAGTTGTTCAAATATCATATATTTGATTGAGATAACTAGTTCAACCTTTATAGCATAGTCTTACACCATTAATGCACGTATAGGAAACCAAACACGTTGGAGTGGAACACTTGACTTGTTTGAGGTTTCAAGGTTGAAGAGGATAAATTGAAGGACCTTTGATAAGGTTAAATATTGGTTTTAGAACATAACCTTGCACATTGTTGATAACTTACCTTCACTACCCTATGTACTGAAATGTTCACCTATAGGTGGCTCTCATAGAGACTTGAAAGTGTTTCATAGAGTTGTTTCAACATATTTTAAACCTTATTTAAGGTCTTAGAGTGTTGAAAGTTTCATAAAAATCATGGTGAATCTATATATTGGTAGGTAGGCTTGAAATTTCATGTTCAAGAAGTAAAAATTGAGTCTAGGGACAAGTTACATTAAAAACTCCAAAATAGAGCCTTGGCCATATTTGGTGTCATCATGGAATAGTATAATAGGAGGTTTAGACAAGACTAAATGCCTCTATCTTGTATCCCTCATATAGGAGTGAGACCTTTCAAAATAAATCAAGGGTTTGATTAAAGGAGTGTAATGTTAGAAGGTTTCCAAATTATGTAATTTTTCATTGTAGAAGGTTAGTATTCTCTATAGTCTTTTGAGCTTAAAATGACCCTATGATGCAATAAGTGCATGAAATTTGCATTAATCATGAAAATAATGGCCTTATTTGGTTTTTTCTAGCCTAGGGGACTCTAAGGGATATAAAAACATGGAAAATTAGATTGAAAGGCATATCACCCCCTGTAGATCCTTTTTGGGTTACAAAGTGATAGCTACAACTTGACTATAATAGGACAGTGAATGTGAAAATGACTATTTTGGTGTTGATAAGTCCTAGAGTTTGGTATGAATATGTTTAACTATAGAGTGGTCCTAATATATTATATTTCTATATTCAAACCATAAAGGTACAACTTTTATAGAGTTTCCTTTGCTCCCAGAAGGGCTACCTATAGTCTAACTATAGGTACCCATGGAATGATGGTAAGAGGTGAATGATCCTGTAAATATATATATTTGTAGTGAAATTATAAGTAAAAATACTAAAATGAGATAGTGTATCATGAGATATAATTTTATACCATGGAAGTATACCCTATAGGCATGTCTCTTTCATGAATAAAACATATAGTCATATAGTCTGCTACAATAGAGTTGACTAGACCTAGTCAGGAAAAGATGGATGGATTGAGGGGAAAAATATTGACAATGATGAATTGGGATATTATAATTCCTCCATTTTTATTATTATCATCTCATGAGAGACTGCTATATAATGTAAAACATATCAAGATTTTATCTTCAAGGTGCATCTACAACCAACACTCATAATCCTGCACATAGTGAATTGCATAGAAGTCTGCCTAGGATTTCATGATCTTTGGAAGGGATAATGGTGTGATAAAACCTTGTAAATTTTTATATATTATCCCAATAAATTTTAAAATCCCCTCATACCTTTTTTTTCCTAATAAAATATAGGAAGTGCCCTTTGTTCTATCTCAGATAGATGGCACTCCCAGAAGGTACAAATCTATAGGTTTAGTAAGCAAATGGTGAGAAGTGTGATGAGAGAAGTTTTAACCTTGAAATGATATGTATGGATTTGTATGGAACAAAAATAAACATGAATGAGGTCTCACAAGTTTTATAAAACAAGCATATTGGCCCAAACTCACAAAGGTACATGCAGGCCTACTAGGCCTTGACTAGGCTTAATGCCTAAAAGGGGTGTAACTTCAATTTTAACCATAGAGGGGAATTATAAATAATTATAACATGTTAATATGGAGTTATAAGGTATGTAAAATCATTTTTCATGTAAATAATGTCACATAAGAGCCATTTCTTGGCTCAAGAATATGACAGGGTATGTAATATGCAGAGAGGATCTCGAGAAGGCATCTTTGGAGTCTCACATCAACACAAATGCATATAATTGGAGCTCAAGGAGTTGAGATATGTTGAATAAGGTTCTAAATAATGATTTATATGTATTTTTTCACAATTTAAATGTCACATTTTTATGAACAATCCTGAAAGGTGAAAACTACTTAAAACACTCTAAAACCCTTGATAAGGACCTGATAGGAAAGATGAAGAAGGAAAGTCATATAAGAGTGCTAGTTTGACTTGGAAGATGATTCAAACTTGTAGAGGACTCTATAGGGATTATTCCCATCAATTTGGATTCCACCTTACTTATATAGACATGGTATAGATTATATTTTCTTGATAGTTTTTGATGTTTTATAGGTACAAAAGGGTTTCAAAAGGTGAATATCACTTTGGGAGGTAGAATGAGACATAAAATAACTCCCCATGTCCACTTATTATTTTATAATAGCTGACAAGTATCTTTGATATCACCTTCACTTTAGCCAATTTAGAATGACATAGTGAATAAAGAGTGATCACCATGTGAGAAGGTGATAACTCTAAGTGGGAGGCCTTTTAAGGTCTACCTAATGGATCTAAAGACTTGAGGACCCTTTCTAAGTGTCATAACCTTCCTTATATGGATTGGTTTGAGAAATTGATGAGAATATTAGTGCCAAGTGTTAAGATAGGTCTAAAGAAGAGTGATTATGATTGCAAGCAGTGAGAACAATTGGGCCAAAATAATATTAATGATTAAGGACACATCCAATGCACATTGGATCCTATTGTTAACCCCTCCCTCATAATAAAATGATGTCATCTATCCCTAGAATTATGTGGAACATTCAAGGAAGTCCAAACGATGAAAGCAATTTTGAAGAAGTTGATTGAAGAGTCTTATACTAGTAGATCTGAAGGAGTTTCATGCTTAAAAATAAATTTATCCATAGAGACCTTATATGGTATATTACATACTCCATTATCTTGAAAACATAACTCCTCTTAGATTGACAAGTGGATTTGTGACTCTTGTAATTCATTCCTCTCTCTCCTCTCTCACTTTCTATAAGTACTGATGATATTGACTCTTTTCTAATAATTCCAAACCATGTATGAAAAATTCTTAATATTTTGATGTTGTAATTTTCCTTTGGATAATACAATCAATCTAGTTTTGAGTTCATAAACATCTTGTCTAAGTGTGCAAAGTGATGAATATTGAAGTTTAGTGATTTTATCCTTGCTTTTCCTTATCCTTTCATGTCTAGTGCAAAAAGTTCTAATTCTAATAGGTTTTATAGAGTGTAGCTAGTGTGTTAGGATCCTTCAAGTGTGTAAGTGTCTTTATATTTTGCAATCTGACCTATGGTTCACTTAACTTGAGTTGTCTCATGTATATCACCTCTATATTGAAATACTTATGTCAGAACATCTTAAGACTTTGAAGTTAGTTTGTAGGTCTTGTTTCTTAGTGAAAGAAGTATGATAGCATTGTGGAAATATTCATGGTTTACCACCTCCTTATAATAACTTTCCTTCATGTATATTTGTTCCCCTTTTCCCATAAGCAATTAGTTAGAGTAGGTGACAATCACTTTAAGATCAATTCAGGGAGCTAGCCCTTAAACCCAAAGGTCTACTTCTACTATAGGTAAATACACATACCTATAAATATTCCAATGTTACCCAAATATTAGAGTAGGCTTGAAAAACCTCTTCTAAGGTGAAATATTTGGTGACAAATATGTATCAAGGAGATTTGATGAGAGGTATTTACCCAAATTTCTCTGAAGGTCGATGAGACCCTTACTGCAGTTAGAGTCTAGCTTCACATAGATTTATTAGATGTTATGGACAATGTTTTTTGAAAAATATACCAATATTTATGAACAAAACATGGTATTCCTTCATTGATTTCTTCATTTTGGATTGGATTTGTGATCTAAATTTACATTTATATATTTTATATCATTTGACATTCTATCAAAGTCTTATCTATCTTACATGGTTATTTCTATTTTACACTACATGTTGTCTATGATGTCATTTCCTTCATTATGTTCTCTTATGGATTCTTTTTATGATTACATGTTTTTTCTCTATCCATTCATTTATTTTTTATGAATGTTTTGTATCCTTCTTATGATTTTTTGATACCTTATCTCTATAACACATATAATCAATATTATGGCTTGGTTATACAAACCTTGCTCGCATTAGTCATTCCTTATTTACCATGTGATTAGTTAATAAACATGTCATCTCATTATAATTTCATTTTACTGATCTATTTTGTATCTCCCTTTATTCTCCTTATTTCCTTTCACAAACTAAGCATACACATGGTTGAAACTTGAGATAACATGTTGGTTCATAAGTAAGCCTAAGTGTTTTAGTTGGTCATGTATTTAGATAATTAGATTCCTTAGGCTAAAGTGCAAATCTCATTAATGTGTATCACTTTGTCTCTCATGATTGGTTATTATAAGTCCTTATGGAGGAGGAATCTCAAAAGACAAAATTTTAAAAGTAAAATCATTTAAGCAAAAGGTAATAATATAAAAGGCAACATTAACAATTACAAAAGTTAAATCACACTAAAATATGTGATTCAAATCACATCTCCATTTTATTATCAAATCTCAAACTCCACATTTGGTCCCTTGATAAATTTGAGGTCCATTGGGGTGCAGTTGGGTGGTAAATCTAGAAAGGAGAATAAAAAATATATTCTAGTCATACCTACTTTCTCACACAAGTACCTAATCTTCAAAATAGACTAATGGATCTATAAGAGGTCCTGAGGAATGGGGAACACATTTTGGGAAGGTAGGTCCATTTTAATTTCCTTGTTCAAATAACCAACATGAGTTGATCTTAGTATCTCAATTATTTTCCTATATAACTTTATGCTTATAGTGAATAGGTATCCTTTGTATATTAATGGTCACTAGTCATTTAGTGTCTTTATATGTACTTAGTATGACTCATGTTTCCTAAGGTATTCTCATAGATGCCTACATTATGATTTTTACATTCCCTCTTTCATCTCCCACAATCCTAATATTTTCCCTTGAGAAATATTGTTTTGTTCATTGGTCATTCCCCCTAGGGATTCCATTTGTGAGTTATAGTGTAATACCTTAGATAGGACCAGACCTTCCTCACAAATTACCAAATTACCATTCCAAACATTCCCTTTAACATATATTTCCTATTATTTTCCACCTCATTGGTTTTCCCTTTGTGAGTTATTGTGTAAGACCATGGATAGAACCTGGTCTTCCTCACAAAACTTTCCAATACCCTGCTCACAATGAAATTACATGTGTCAAATTTGAGATAAGTCATGATTGATCATGAGTTACACATCACGGACATGCTTACCATCTTGATATAGTATGTTTTATGCTTAATCTATTAATTTTTAATTTTTTATCTTCTTATTTTTTGATTGCATATTAGAATACAACCCTTTTTCTTAAGTTTTTTATACTTCCATCTTGAATTAGTGTTATCAATTTACATTCATTTTTACAATTGTATTTCTCTTTTATACTTCCAAACGTGATTTAATATGATTGATTAACATTATTTTTTTCTTTATACCATTTGATATTTTATGTGCCTTCCATTTTATTACATTATCTTCATACTTCCCAATGTGATAAAGTGTGATTTTACTTGTTTTAATTTGGTACACATATTTAACATGGTTTTAAAAGCATTTGGTTATCCTTTTTACCATCTTTGTTTTATTATATTTAGTCATATTTTTTTATTACACATTTCCCATCATGATATAATGTGTAGTACATTTATTTTGATTAATTATACTTTTCCAAGTCATTTTTGCATTTAATTTTAACCATGCATGTGTATCATTTAATGCTAGAAAAGAACACACTCCACATATATTTCTCATACCATATACAACAAAAGCAAAATACACGTGCTAGAAAGAAATATATCCATGCATCAATAAACACAACCAAATACATTTCATGATATAAAATCTAACTATCAAAATCTATATATATATATATATATATATATATATATGTATGTATATATGTATTTATGTATGTATGTATGTATGTATGTAGTGTGTGTTTTATACAATAGTACAAAATATAAAATACATAGCTCTAGCTCTACAGTTGGGCTCTATCATGCCTATCTTATGGCCTAGACACACTTCCCATAGATGTCTGAGACTATCCCTTCTACATGATACACTATAATGAGGTAGTCCAAGATCTGAATTTTGTAACCTATCCTTGTAGGTTGGTCACTTAGGCTTGAACCTATCTAATCTAGACCATGGTAGCTATGTATGCTACTCTTTCTTGAGTCAAGGCCTACCAAGCCTATGCCTCTCTCATTCCTACCCCTAACAGTGGCTAAAATCTATCTTTGCATGTCTACAACTAACTCACAACTTGCCCCACCAGTCTAAACTAGCCTACCTAAGCTGGGGCAGATGGTACCATAGGATCATCCAACATGGTGGGGTCATATGGTGCCATTACCATGTCCAAAATATCATGGTATGAAAACATGACTAGGGATCCCCATTTGACCTCCTCTATCACAAGATCTACAAAATACAAACTCTATAGATATTATATCACATATATATCAAAACCTATCTATCTACTATAATCACATACAACTAATACTCTATATCAAAACTTAAAATTACCATATTTATCACTAGTCTCAATGTCACCAACCCCTATCTCCCTATCTTTTTCACCCATTGAGGATGGTTTCTCCATTTGCTCATCCCTAAGCACATCCTCTATTGATCACCTCCCCACTAATGAAAATATAGGAGTCACTACTCATACATACCATGAGCCTCTCCTTAGAGGTGCCTCTATTGACCAAATCTATCCTAGACTAGCTGTAGGGTCATCCTATGTGGCCACCCTCACCTGTGCCCACTCTCACCAGTGGTGCTTATGTCTATCATGTGGTCATTATTTATCTTATTATGGTGATTTTTATGGTACCTATTATACCCCTACATCTACATCCATGTCCTTTTCTCCTTCAATTTCCTATTATCATGCTTGATCGATCCATGGTCTCACACACCACAATTTGATCACTAGTATCTTGACTAGTGATCTTCCTCCTCCTCTCCCCTTCACCTCTCTAGCATGTCATGCCCAAAATTCATGCACTACTAGAGGAGTTACTGGGTGTGGGAGTCCAAACTACCTTGGCAAGCATGCCACCAATTATGGCTCTACCCACTAGGAATATTGGCTAATGACCTGCACCCAAGCCATCCCTATCACCATGGTCACCAACTAGGATAAATAATAACAATGTGTGTGTACGAATACCACATGATATCCCCTCATATAATCATCTATAAAACTGGTACATGAGGCATAACCTATGTTACCTAGTCCTACCACCATCTAATCACTTGAGGTAACCTATTATCGACCACATAGGGTAACCTAGTTGGTCAATACATAAGGAACCTCTCATATATCCAAACACTTAGAAACACCACCTATACCATGGTCTTCTACCATATGGACAACATCCCATACATATCATGCATGAGCTAGACCTAGATAATAGATCCAAAATCATATATCACCCTTGGTTTAAAATAGACTCACATAAGGCTATCACATATAGTGGTACCTTACCATTCCATTTGTGACATAATTCTCATGTTTTCTCACAAGTCTGATCATAGCCTTTTGGATGTCTATAACATGCATTATATACACATCAACAAGATTGACCTATAAACCTAGGTATATCTTATCTGAGCATATAACCCACCTAACTAGTGCTCATCTCTCCTTAAGATAATCTAGTGTCCCTCTTATTAGTTGTCCAATCAATATGTGGATGTCCCCCAGTGTGATACCCACCTCTATGGTATTCCCATGCTTAGAGGAACATGAAAATGAGATCAACACTCAATGGGATGTGCCTCATCTGCATAATACCTCCTAGGCCCAATGCAAATAGTCTCACTCTATCCAAGTTTATCAACCACTCTAATAGATCTAGTAACCATGACACATTGATCTATCACCAATACCTCTGGTGTATCTACAAAATATCAAATAACAAAAAATGTACCAAATTTTTCATGTCATTAATAATCAAAATACATTCTTCAAAATTCACAAAACTTAGCTAGTTTCATTTAGTTTTTCCATTTTCTATAGAGTCAACCTTTTCAATACTAAATCAACCTTATGCTTCATTTAGGGTATAAAATTGGCCTTGTCAAATTCCTATTAAATCAACCTATACAATACGAGGTTAGCCACTTTTTTGTCTTGTAGTACTATATCAACCCTATTATACACAATCAAATTTTATCAATAATATTATATAGATCATTTCAAAACAACTAAGTCAACCTATTGCTACATAGTTAGCCCCCTTTTTTAACAATCTCAATCATTACTACTATGCATTCAACCTTTTTGTTCTCTCTCGCCTTGCAGACTAAGTCAATCAGTTGACTCTATTCATCCACAACATTGAATTTTTAACCATTTACCATAAATGCTTTGGTTATTTATTGGTTTGGCTCCTTCCTACCCAATACCTTGCTTTACCCCTAGTATACCTAAAAATTTCTTAGGGTTCATTTTGGTGCCTAGATTTTGCCTACCAGTCAATTTTCTATAGTTAACTTAATTTCTAATAAAAATATTTAAAAATTTGAAATTTTCAGTTGCTTACCTATGTTGCACTCACTATGGCCACTATGCTTCTTCCTTATCTCAGTGGTTGTCTCCTCACCATAATAGCTCTCTAGTCTCCCACTATGTCTCTCAGAGCTCTATTTTCTTAGAATAATAAAAATGATAAATGAATTATTTTTCACCCTATTTATATTTACTATTCAAAGCTCTTTACCTTTCAAATATTTATTTTTAGATTTATTATTTTGATCATATATTTATCTCTACTGGCTCTTTTTCTAAACCATGAAATGTTATAGAATCTTGACATTATAGAGAATCTTTTCACCTATTATATGTCCATGTTGTAAAATTTTCAATTTTTTTCTAATCTCTATAGGTTCACTTAATGTTCTCTACATTAGACACCTTCACATTTCTTGTATTTCCTCCTTTATCTACAACACTAAGGTAAGTAAATGAATGTGTTTTTCAATTTTATCCTTTCATTTATCTTATTTTCTCCTTACTGCACTTTATTTAGCTTCAACATTGTGTGTTGCTATGTTATTTTCCTAAAGTACCATCCAGTGTTGCACTTACATGACATGTGATGATCTTTGAATTGGGTATATGTATACACATAATTTTTTTAAACTTTATCAATTACTAATTATTTCCATCTTATGAGAACCCATCGAGTCTCAATCTCTCTGAGTACCTACCTTAAGGGGTGCACTAGGAAAAGGGTGGAAAGACCATTGGTGATTTTTAGTATTATTATCCCCTTAATACCACTTGTTATATATACATCCATCTCTTAAAAACATTTCAAATATATTTACCTCCTATTTTATACCCTCCTCTAATCATTTTCCACCTTCATTAGCCTTTTCCTAGCCTAAAATCCTTTTTGATGGTTTACATTACATTATCAAACCTATCAACCTTGTAATCTGATTAATAAAACTTATTTAGGGTCTAGGTTGGCCATTGGCTGACCTTACTCAAGACCTAATTTATTTTTATCAATAACGATACAAGGTTGATTGGGTCAACCTTGTCAGCCTAAAATTTTATTAAGGACTAGGGTTAAATCCACCTATATAAACACATACATTTCATCATTTCTAAGAAAAGAGAAGAAGAAATATATATTTCACATCTACTTATCCACATTCTATTTGAGGAGCATAGCTTAGGGTTTCATACTTTCTTTGGAGATATAGATCTTGTCTTGTGGAGAAGTATTTTGGATGCATTGATAGGTTGTGTAGCCTAGATCTGATTTAAACTTTTCATCCTTACATACCATAACAACCTCTTATGAAACACCTTGGCCAAGGGAGAGATTGAGGCTTGATAGATCCATCTTCAAAGGTAAGTATTACTAACTTTGTTCCTCTTTTGTAAGAGTAGATAGATATGCATTCATACTTTTCTCCCATGCATTCAGATTCCATATACATTGATGTGAGTATATGTCTTCTATGCATGAAAACTTTTCATGTTTATTACCCCCACTTTATGCCACAAGCTTTGGTGTGCACTAGATTAGATTTTATTTTACTTGTTATTAGTCTAGTGAATATGAAAATGTAGGACCTAGCTAGGGTTATTACATAGTTTTGATTGACTAGAGATTTGGAACCCTCCCTTATTATGGTAAGAGATCCCTTGGCTAGGTCTATTAGATCCATCTTGGTTATGACCTTGATATCTAAATTATCAATAATTAGAAGTGTAAGTAGGATATATCTTCTCTAAGATAGGATTGATTTATAGATCAGTTGTATTTCCATTTGCATATAGGAGGGACATTCCCTTGTTGGGAGGTCATGTAGGGGATCAATGGTCCATGATTGGTGTGTAAAATCACTCAGATGATTCTCTCCTTCCCCTTCCAAGAGTCAATTTATATAAGCTTTACTCAAGATTACTTATGGATAATAATGAGTGCATTGAGACTCTTATGTACAATGGAAAATTATATATTTTTAATATAATATTTAGATATGTAATATTATATATGATTATAATTAATTAATTATAGCAATTGGATAATTATATATGTACCTATTGTATTATTTAATCAACAATGGCTAAATTATTAACTTGGGTAAATTAGTACTTTACTATATTGTACTTGTGAAAACAAATCAACATTTATTATTAAATGATCATCAGCTAAATGAATTGAATAGTTAACTTATTGGTTAATATAATAGTTTATTTTAATGATACATTTAGTTAAAGATCATAAGTTTTGAATTAATTTGTTATTGAGTTAATTTTTGTTAGCATAATTCTAGTTAACATTGAGGGGTTGATACATACTATAACAATTCAAGAAATTGCCATGGTAGTTCATACAAACCATCGTAACAATTTCACAAAATATACTTTCATATAGTGTGTATGTAATCATAAATGCATCAAATCCATAAATAAATATTCACTTGGAGAAGATAGATCCTACTTATACTTATGATTGGGAATACATTATATAATCAAGAACATGACCAATATGTGAATTTGTTAGACCCAATTAGGGGATATCTTATCACAAAAATAATATTAGGGAGGGTTCCAAAGATTACATTCAAGTAAAATTAAGCAATAACCCTAAATAATCCCTATGTTTTCATATTCACTAAACTAATAACAAGTAAAGCAAAGAAATCTAATCTAGTGCTCACCAAAGCTTGTGACACAATATGGGGGTTAGTAAACAAAAGAAATTAAATATGAATAAGATAATCTCAATCTAATTATGTATGAGTAAGACCCTAATGCACGGAGAAGAAGAGCAAAATTATTAAAAATTTAATACTTATGCTACTTCTATCTGCTAAAGATAGGAGCAAAGCTAGAGAATACTTACCTGAATGATGAACCCATCAAGATTCAATCTCTGCCTTGGCCAAAGGGGATTCATAAGAGGTTGTTATGGTTTATAAGGATCACTAAGATAAGGCCAAAGCATCCAATACTTATCCACAATACTAGATTATCTAAGTAGAAACCCTAAGCTAATCTCTTCAGGTAGAATGGTAGAAGAGCAGATTGTAAAGAAGCACAAATGAATAATAACTCTTGATGTCTCTCTAAAAATGGCAAAATGATCTTGTATATATATGTGGATTTAAACCTAAGACCTTTCCAAAGTTTTCACTAATAGGGTCAACCCAGTTGACCTAGTATTGTTATTGAAAAAAACTCACTAAGTCATGGGCTAGGTCAGCCAAGAGATGACCTAGACCCTAAATGATTTTCACCAATAAGAGTATAAGGTTGACCCAGTCGACCTGGTACTATAAACTATCAAAAGGGGTTTTAGGTTAGGAAAAATGGTATAAAAGGTGGTAAAAGACTAAAAGAGTGTTAAAAAGAGGAGTAATAGATTATGGAAATGTTTTTAGTATATGGTTAGATTAGTAATAAGTGGCAATAAGGGACAAAAATATTTTGAAACACTAATGGTCTGCCTACCCCTTTCCCGATGCACCCCTTAGGGCATGCACTTAGATAGATTAAGACTCGATGGGTTCCTAAAAGATAGAAAACATCAATAATTGATAAAGTTGAAAATATAATGTGTATACATATTCCCCACTCAAAGCTCATCACATATCACTCAGGTAAAATAGGGGATGGTGATTTGATAAATAGCTAAGTAACACACAACCCTGAGGCTAAAAAAAGTTGTATTATTGTAAAACATAAAATAACTGAAAGCAAATGATGTAAAGGGAAATAATTGAAAAAGTAAATGTATGCATACCTTGGATTAACTTTATCATTGGATGGTTATTTTCTATGTTTTTAGTTTTGATTGTGTAGGGTGCAGTGACTACTTTTGATAAACCAAAAAATATAAAACTAAAGAGCAAAAACAAACAAATGTAAAAAGGCCAAGATAACTGGTGCTATGTGGATGGGACTTATATGGAAATTTGGCAAGTTGGGTTAACAAGTTATATGTAAAACCAAATGCCCAAGTCAAAATTTAGATTAAATTAGGTAATCAAAAATCCAAGGCTACTAAAGATTGAAAGACTCAAACAAGTAAACCTTAAGTAAGAAAGGCAAACTCACCAAGTTAAACCAAGGATACATGTCAAAAAAGATGGTAATCAAACATCAATGTGAAATCAGTAACAATCCTTACTTAAACAAAGATGGTAAAGTAAAAAATGGTAAAAAAACATTGAAGAGTGAGAAGTAACAAGCCAACCACACTCAACAATGGAAAATGGTACATAAAAGGGAAAACAACATTGGTAAGTGAGAAGTGATAAGCCAACCTCACTCAATAATGGAAAAAGTACATGAAAGTAGAAATAGACTTAGGTGTTTATAAAAAGGGTTGGTACAATAATGAAAAATGGTAAAATAAATCAAGAAAAGTCTATTGGTGTAATGAAAGTAATCTATAGTTTCTCAAACATGTTGTTTTGCTCTAAGGAGACATAAAATTAAAATAAAGTAGTGCTAGCATGTTTTTAAGATGTGAAGAAGGAAGTATAAAAGAGGAAAAAATAAATTTAGAATCACACTGTGCCTATGAAGGGGGGAAATAATCTGGGTGAAGGGGAGAATTAAGGAAAAACCAAGGTAGAATAACTCTTTATCAAAGTCAATTCATTCAAATTAGGTTTGTGAAAATAAGAGTAATTTTGACCTTAAGGACTCTAAATAAATTTTCCTAGCCACACAAGCATTAGGTCAACAAATAAAGTATATAGATCATCCCATGTAGGCTATATGCATGAAAAGTAAAATGGAACTACCTTCCCATAACATGTTCCTCATTCCTTAAGACCCCTTACAGAACTGTTGATCTACTATGAAGATTGAGTATTTGTGTGAGAAAGTAGGTATCACCATAGAGTTTGTTGAATTATCCTATTCCAATCTAATGACTACTATACCCTAATGGACCTCAACTCTATTATGAGGCCAATTATGGAGTTTGAAATTCAATTGGAGATAGGAGATGTGCTTGTAATCACGTCTTTTGGTGTGATATTGACTTTTGAGATTTGTATGTTTCCTTTTTTATATCATTTAATTTTTGTTTTAAATGATTTGGATTTTAAATTTCTTGATGGATTTTTCTATTACTCCTTACAGATTTGGAAAACCAAACATGAGTGTTAAAGATTACTTTCATTTGAATACTTGGGACTTGGTTGCTAACAGAAATAACTTCAGAGATCATGGTGTCTAAGAGTCTTGTAAAAATAGGTGAAATAAAAGTGATATGTTGACTTCAACCTTATTTTATCAAATGTGGAGTGAAAGGAAAATAAATCAAGATGAATGAAACATGAAATAATTTAAACTAATTCAAATCATAAAAAATGTGACGAAGGGGCAAAAAAAGGGACTCAATGATAGTAAAGTGTGATTCTTTATCATAAGAATGAGGTAAATGGAGGAAAACATGCTAATATAGATTTTAATGCAAATTTTATATATCAAAAGAAGTAAAAGCTAAAGCTGAGAACAAAGATGAAGAACTTGTAACCAGTGCTAAACATATTATATACAAGAAATGATAAGATGGTAATTTTATGAGGAAGGCATGTCCTATCCATAGTCTTACACTACAACTCATAAAATGAAAATCCATGAGGGTGTCAAAAAGTATTGGAAAAATAAATGGGATAAGAAAAAGATAGTATTTGTGAGGAAGGCTAGGTCCTATCCATGGTCTTATACTGCAACTTACAAAAGAGAAACCAAAGGGTGCGAAAAGTGTTGAAAAAGTGAGAATATAAAGAGGATAAAATTACATCATGAGGAAGACCAGGTCCTATCCATAGTTTTATAATGCAACTCATAAGAAAAAAGGGAAACCAAAATACTAAAAAAGGAAGGACTAAGGTTTGTGAAAAGAGATAAGTGATGCATAGGGTGAGACCTATGTAAATAGCCTACAAAAAGTGTTAGATAGATAGCATATATAAAGCATGAACATAAGGGAAAGATTCTACATTAATGGCTATATCAATGATGATCATGTGAGACATAAGCCTATGTGTCTTGGAATGTTTCTTGAAGTTGAATTAGTTTGGTACCATGTAATAGAGAATCAGAGTGGGCATTGGAATATTCCCCAAAGGGTAAGTGGATGTAAAGATGGGAATCACAAGATGCCCTAGAGTTTGAAATGATATGTGGGTGGGAATCTTAAGATGCCCTAAAGGATAGATTAAAATTTGGATAGGCATTGTAAGATGCCCCAACAGCTAAAAAAAGGAAGAAAAGATAAGAAGCAAAGAGAACCCCATATAGTGTCTAAATGGATTTAGGTTGTCCAAGAAGATTATGATAGGGGATTTCATGTTGATTTGATAAAAATGAATAGAATGCTGAGGAAGGCAAACAAAAAATTGAGTTGGATAAAAAGGATAGGCAGTAAGAGTAAAAAGTTGACTGGGTCAACCTAATAATATAAACTAGGAAAAATAGAGTCTAATAAGAGTACAAAGTTGACTGGGTCAACCTAGAATTATTATCTCACTTGTAAAAGAGATACAAGGTTGATTGGATTGATATAGTATTTTAAGTAGGG